>PYXC01000629.1:155000-727500 GCA_015244755.2 Tenualosa ilisha
AACCATGTGTGAAACAAGAGAGAAAGTAGCCTTAGAGGAGGAAAAGCGCTCGTGTGTGAGAACGACTTGACAAGTCGGACTTTCAATTTCTTGGGCGCCGAGTATTATAAGGCAACTTACGGCGTGCTGATGCGTTAACCACTGTTTCCAACAGGAACAGGAGCTGTCAGTGTGTTAGTGGGTGGCGCGGGCAGCCCATCTCATTTTCCCTGTCAAAGATTAACTGTACACATGCCCGAGGCACTGCCAGCATGATGGTGACTTCCCCTGTAATTGGGGGTAACAAATGTGTACGGGGGTGGTGGGCTGTGTTCACCGGCCTCACTGCTGAAACTAATGAAGCACAGTTTAAAGGCAGGCTCTAGTCGTCGCCTCACCACCTCAGCGGCTCTTAGCCCCACACACACACACACACACACACACACACACACACACACACACACATACACACACACACACATACACAGCAGGCTCTAGTGCACCACATGAAGCCTGCGCCCATCATTGCCTTTCTATTCTTGGCAGGCATAAACAGCCAGTAACAGACACCATTAGCCTGTGAGTTTCATGTAGGCCATTTCATCCTCTCCATACTCTGCTTTTCATGTAGCAGTGCTTTCAACTCCTCCATCAGCATCCACTAATGATAGCATCACCAAAACATTCACACGTTTGCTTAAAGAACGCAGTGTTTGGAATGGCTGAAATGCATGCACACATGCAGAGAGACAGGCGTGCCTCAAGTTTCTACTAACATTAGTTTGCCTTAGAATTAACAGAATGTTAATTGGGGGCACATGTACTGATTGCAACTCCAAGCTTTGCTGGTATTTAGCCATCTGTCACAAATGCTAACCATGATGCAAACTGTGCCAGGAGAATCTTAATCCGGTTAACCAGCATAAAATGTCACCTAATTCCTCTACCATGTAGCTCTATGAAGGCAACAGGCCACACACAAATACCAGCAAAGCATGAGGCCTGTATCTCAACAGGCTGTGTGTGATGGATGCTCCCAGGAGGAGACAAACCTCAGAGGAGCGCTTAATCACAGTCCTAACGAGGTCCAAGCCCACATCACAGATAAGAGGCTGTACTCCAGCTCTTGTCCTAGATGCTGCTCTTGGTGACAAATGCCTCCATGCTCTGCTTACTGCGTGTGGCATTGGAGGCCCCTGTGCAGACATGCGCGCAGTCACTCTGGTGCCGGCGTAAGCCTGCCAGGCCTGGTGTCAAGGAAGCCTATTTCCTTTCACTTCTCTAAAGTGGGAGGTGATGCTGGAGGGGACACACATCAACCTACAGCAACATTAGCACTTAATTGCGTGAGAGTGGGAGCCAGGACACGCTGACCTCTCTGCCACCATTCACCACTTAGGGGCCTCTCTCAGCCAGCCGTGGGATACTCTTACCTCCTGAAGCCAAGGGAAACTCACTGAGCCAGACACTGATTCAGGTCCTCCATTTTCTTCCTGTTCATCAAAATTTGTTCTTTTTTGCAGGAACAGCCATGAATCAGTCTGTTCCAGGTTTATAAAATTGCTTCAGATTCCCAGCAGGGAGATGATGACACTAATGCCAGCTTGCTATATCTGCCATGGATCTAATAGTGTTCCATACCACACAGACTTAAGACATGAAACAGAAAATTGAGAAGCAGCATAGGCTAACACAGAAATGACAGACTTTGCAAGAGCAGCCTCGCAGACGGCAGAGCTTAGAGTCTCTAAAGTGACACGAAATAGGTGGAAATGAAAAGAGGGCATCTGAAAAAGGGAGATAGGCACCAAAAGCCTCAGAGGCGAGAATATGTTAGTGGAACGCGAGAGGCTCATATACATGCAGACAGTGCACCTTCCACAGGCTTTATCAGCCAACATGTAGTCACGCTCTGAGAAACACACATCCACACAGGAGTGACACAAGAGAAAGTGCTTAACTGCACAGAGCAGCAGTTAGTCTCAGCACAAAGGTTACTCTTTTCCACAGACTGAAAGCATTAAACAGAGATGGGAATTCCAGAGCAAGTAGGAGCATTTCTAAATTGAAGAGGCTGTTTTAAGGTGGCATAAGGTGACCAGTTTTCTGAGTGAAATTAATTATTGACTATTGCAGTCATTGTGTACATGGCAAGAAGCCAGAGTGCAATATTACAGTAGAAAGGCTCCATACGCCCCATGCCAACCTCATCACTCGTCAGAGCCAGAGACTAATGCTGAGGTGGGGATGAAAGGCATAAAAGAATTGTTGGGAGAAAGTTTATTTATACTGACAGATGCTCACTAGCTTCTGCCAGTGTGGAGTAAAAAGTGATTTAATTGTATGAGCACCAATATTAAAGAGTAAATGGATGGCTGAAAGTGAAGTTCTCTTCCTTTTGAAACCCGATTTTGAAGCTGGCTTTCTTCTGAGTTTACAATTCTCATTGTTCTTTTCTTCCCTTTTTTTCTAAAAAAAGGCACATGGCAAAGCGTGCGCATATAGACATACATACACACCCATTGCTACACATCCACACACTCATAAACAAACACTCACACATTACATTGCTTGTTATTCTGGCAGTACCACCTGCTGGCCCCCTTTGACTAACGGTAGTCAGAGGTAAAGAGACCAGGGAGGCCTTAAGGCCCAGATTCCTTACTGGAGGGGAGAAGAGGCATTTTCAGGCAGCACTTCTGAGGGGCTGAGAGCCATGTATTTGCTCCACACATGCTCATCTCCTGCCTGACAGAGCCAAACAAGACACAGACACATGCTCATATTCAGATGAGGTCCCAAGTATTAGATGCACAGGCACCTTCACATTTCAGTGCATCTCCTGAAGCATATACTAAGATCCATGCTGACATATTACTTCAGCCCTACTCCAATGGATTATCCACTGCAGTACAGAGGCCAGTGACTGGACATTTGCATTGTGTCAAACGCCTGTCACAGTCAGGCAGACATGGTTACACTGAATTGCTGGTGTGCCTGCTTATAATGTAGAGCCTCAAATGAAGGTTTTGCAATATATTAGATTAAAATATAAATGTTGTCACCATGTGAACACAGCATATGACATTTATCAAATGTGCTAGTGGGGCTAGCAAACCTGAAAGCCAACAATGCAGTATGACACTGAGGCAAATCTTCCTTGATACATCTTGGTGTTGACTTCTGCCTCCAATCATTAAATGACATAAGATGTTTATAATTCAAATAGAGGAGGCAATGCATGCAGATTAGTTGAAAATTACTATATTAGACACCTCATATCTAAATTATTGACATAACCTAATGACTGAATTATTTCATACTGTAGGAATTACAAAGTGTGGCATGTCATCATATAAAAGACAACTGATTTTCCATAGACCAATTTTATGCTGCTCCAGTTCTTCTAATAATTCATTAACATTTTTGGATGTGTTTGATATGCTTCAGCAGTCTCAAACTAAAACCCCTCTTTGCTGCCAGCTCTGTACAGAGTTCTAGAGGGTGGGGTGAGTAGAAGTGTACACAGGCACCTGCTTCTCCTCTTCAAGATGCACCTGATCCCAGTGCCAGGGACAAGAGGCTCTTAACATGGGGGAAACCTGCAGGAGAACTGATAGTCATTAAAGTGCTCTATGCCAAGACCACCGGAAAGATGTTTTTGTGCTTTTAGTTTCCTCTATGGATGGCTCCCCACACATCCCACTATGTGTCCCCTTTGCCCCACCATACCACTGCCACAAAATAAGCTGGTGAATTCACAAGAGAGATTACTGTTAAACATACTGTCAAACAGCATAAACAATATCTTTTAAAAGACTATAGCCTCTACTGTGTGTTCGCACCAAGAGCGACTAAAGCTGTAATTCACTTTGTATGGACAAGAGCAACAAAAACGATTAAAGCGACGAAAGTGACAAGCCATAAAACTTGGGTGACTACAGCGACTAAAAGAAGTTAAGAACTGATCAACCTAATGCTAATTAGCTATGACACATTTCGGCTGTAAATGAAATATCAATGGGCACGTAATAAGCAATTAGAGTGACAAGAGCGAACACAGATATTTAGCAGCTATTTTTTATGAGCGACAAAAGCAGTTTTACAGCTTTAGAAGCTCTTGGTGTGAACACATAGTTCCATGTGATTTAACCTGCATGGAGACATGCTAAAGTCTGCTTACAGTTTGTTAAAAACAACCCTCATTGTCCCCCTACTTCTTTTCTGCTCTCTATTCTGTGTTGTTTTAATCTCTTTAACGCTGTGTCTCTTATCACTTAACTCTTTCATTCTGTGCTTGCATAGTACAGCATGTTGTACATTCACATGTTTTCTGGCATTTTAAAAAATGTCAAACAAAAACACAGTAACACAAAATAAGGCAAATTTTAATCATGGTGTCTGGATTGGATATGGCCAAAGTCATAGTCCATTAAGCATTAGATTTGTATCCACCTAAGTTCGATAGCAACACTTGCCTTGTAATATCACCCTATGCAAATGCTACTGTGCTTTTCCCTCAAAGAATAACCCCTACATTCTAAATGCTAAGACAATTATATTTCCTCACCTTTGTAATGTGTTTTCATGCCACAGTGTGGATTGCGTACATCTGCGCTGCATTATCTGATAAATCACCAGCTCCACGATGAAGATCAATAAGCCAGATTGGAAGCAGCAGGGGCAAATTACATTTCTAATTGGACCCATAATTCCCCCAGATATATAACACTATTTTATGAGCCGCTGGCCAAGCTACCTTCAGATAGAAGCCTATTTTATTCTGCTGGTTAACTTTCAGTTGGTCAAAAGATAAATCACAAAAAGTAGTTGGACCCCAATGGTTCCCTGCTTTACTAATCCTTTTCTATCATCAGTGGCAACTGGCAGTCTCTTGATAATCATCTCCAGATGGAGGTTCCAATATGCTGTCAATAAAGAGCGGAGGCATCAAAAGCTCCACTGATGAGCATGGCTCCATTGTGAACAAGCCTCTCTGGCCTCTTTGAAATCATGCACACACTACAGCTCACATGAACAGAACTTTGAAAGGGCAAACATGTCCAGAGTGAGCCTGGGGAATACTGGTATTGACTATTTTTGCAGGATATTTACTGAGCAAAACTTATAGTGCTTCAAAATAGAAGAGTGAGGGGGTCAAAAGCGTGGAGCCAGGCTGCTGCTGCACTATCTATGTCAAGAAGGAGCCTTTGACTGAGGAGCAGGAGTGGGGTACCTGTAATGCTGATGCAGTTATGCTCTCCATGATAATACAACTCACCCGTGAAACTGATCAAGAAAACAACGATCCCCAGGGAGTTCATTCCTCCTCTCTCAGTCATTCAAGCAAGCTCCTTAGTCTCCTGGTGAGGATATTAAAGCGTCTGAGTCACTGATGGAATACTAAGCTCTCCAACATGAACTGCTCTTGCAAAGATACTTTTGAAAGTATTGGCTCTTACATGTACATGATGCACCACGAGAAATTTAAGGATGATGTTTATAGAAAAAGATGAATTGCTGAGATACATTATTTTTGTCAGAATTTTTTTTTTAATTAAAGCATGGGTACTCGGTTCTAGAAATGTAATCCCATACTGACCAAGGCATATTAAGATCATAATTCATATACAACAACTAACTTACTAACTACAAATAAACAGTATATAATGAGTTTATATTGGAGAAATTATTAGTTAATGGTCTATTATGGGTAGAATAAGATCATGTAGAAGAAGGTATTAATAAGTGACTTGTAGTAGCGACTAACAAATGACTAACATGGCAATAAGATGCTACTTAATGGAGAATATATATGCCCTAATCTAAAGTGTTACTTAAATCTGTAATCAGGTGTGAGTTTTCCACTACCAACAAAACTAAGGAAAAAAAAACCCTGTGCAGTATTTTCCAATAATATATTAGCATCTCATTTTGATGGCAAACTAACTTTTAATAGGGAGAAAGACCATATGGCACCCACCACCATCCGGTCTTGTCAAATAACCGACCACCAACACCAAGTCACGCAAAAACCAAGGCATGCAAAAATCGGGAACATAAACCTAATGCCCGGGCTCTAGTATACTTTGACACCCATTAAGCAAAACATTGTAGTTAAGTGTACATGCATCTCCTCTGTGGAGTGCAAACTGTTCTAATAACTAAAATAAAAACTTCTAAAAGAGATAATCAGATTTTGATATTACATGCACATCTCTTTAGAGACTTTCAACTCAGTTCAATTCATTGTATTTATATTTATACAGCACCCTTTACAATAGTATTGTCTCATGGCGATTTACAGCAAGGAGCACCAAAGAGCAACAGGGGCAAGGAAAAACTTCCTTGTGGTAGTTAGTATAGGAAGAAACCTTGGGCAGATTCGTGGCTTAAGGGGCCAACCCAACAGCCAGGGGTCATGCAGGAAAAGCACAACAGCGGTTATCAGGATAGACTACAATTTGTACATGATGTTAGCTGAGCATCATAATAATTCCAAAATATTGTCCCACAACATTATGTGGTAGTCAAGCCATAGGTGGTTATCAAAGGTTATCAAAGGCTGGATAGTGTAGTAGCACTAGGCATAGTGTTAAAGTCAAGGAGTGGGATCGATCATGTGGGTAACATTGTGGGGATCCATTTTTACAGTGCCATTGTTAAGAGCGGTTAATCGCATGGCCTCTTGGAGGGAGAGTTGATCCTGGCATGTGCGTCAAGGAAGGGCCTTTAGGTAGGAGAGTCGGTCCTGGCATGGCCTCCCATGAAGTTGGTCACATTCCTCTAGGCAGAGATGATTGTGGAATGGTGGACAGAAGAGGCAAATGAGTTTCACCAGTCTCATACTTCACTGATCATATGTCATATGTGCACATAATGCCCTGCCTATACATATATAATGCCATACCTCACAGCTGGGAGCAACAGCAGAAGCGGTCCTTCAAAAGACCCATGAGGACCATAAGGAGTGATGATCTATTGTGCACCATCCCTAACTATGGGGAGCAGTAGTCTAGACTTAAATGTATTGAGAGTGTCCGCTTGTAGAAAATGTATGTGTGTGTGTGTGGGGGGGGGGGGGGGTATTCTACAGGAGATTCGCATGTTAGCAAAAAGCTCTTCCTCCTATTGTGGATTTTGATATTCTTGGGATTACAAGGAGACCAGCATTGTGGGATCTTAGGGGTCCAGCAGGGCAGTAAGTGTAATAAGTAAGGGCAATAAGTAAGTCTCTAATAAATGTTGGCGCAAGGTCATTGAGAGCTCTATAGGTTAGGAGAAGTATATTAAAATCGATTTGACTTTTAATAGGAAGCCAGTGTAAGAAAGCAAGGATTGGAGAGATATGTTCATATTTTTCAGTCCCAGTGAGTGTTCGGATCGTGGCATTTTGAATTAGCTGTAGGTTTTTTAATACAGGCATTACTACACCCAGAGAACAAAGCATTGCAATAATCAAGCCTGGAGGTAACAAATGCATGTATTAATTTTTCTTCATCTTCAAAGAATAAGAACTTTCTAATCATAGTGATATTATGTAGATGAAAAAAGGATGTTTTTGAAATATGTTTTACATGACTACTCAGAGAGAGGTCTTGGTCAACGATGAGACCGAGGTCTTTCACTCTAAACGAGCGGAAAGGCCACTAAGTAAATTTGGTGGTGAGGTAAAATGTTATTCAGCTCTTTAGGGCCTATCACCATAACTTCAGTTTAAACATCAGAAATGTATTATTATTGGTCATCCAATAATTTATTATTATTGGTCATTGGTTATTGATTATTGGTCATCCAGATTTGAATGTCTTGGAATTTTAGCTATTGGTGTACAGTCATTAGGCTTCGTGGGAAGGTGAAGCTGTCGTCTGCATGAGAGTGAAAGTAATACCATGTTTACCAAGTACTACTTTCAGCAGCAATTGGACCAGATTGTTTTGATACAGTAACACTGCAAGGAGTCAACGTGGTGGAAGAGCCAGGTTAAAGCCCCTTCATGCATGAAATATTAAATAACTGATTTGGATCATTGTTTTTTTAATCTCCAAATCAAGACTTAAAACATATCCACTGTAGAGGATGCACATCAATGGTATGAAATCAATTATAGCTATTTTCTAAAATATAACATATTTGCCTCAATACAATATTGATTCATCCTCACTCACGCATGTACACAATAAATATACCATATGAAGTATTGTCAGTGAACTTTTCAAAAAAACTTTTGTCAAAACATAACCTTTGGTGCATGGTGTCCAATACGGTGGATATTTTTTTCATTCCTTTCATGCATTGCGCCCACTGCAGTGGTCAGTTGCCACCAATTATATTTCATTGAAAAGAAACTAAAAATGTCATGTTTATGAAACTTTGATCAGTTATGCCGCATAACTAAAATAATTAGAAAATATTTTTTCTATATAATATTTCAACAAAATAAAAAGTATTTGACAGTTATTCTAGAGGTAAGAAATGATAAGCTCTTTTATCCACCATCTTGGATTTATGGTGTAATGTCTCATGGTATGAGCAATACATGCATGAACAACAATAAAGACTATGATCATACAACAGCAACAAAGTAAAGGCTCAGGAGATCCCCCTATATCAGTTTGTGCAAATGATGTGTTTTAAAACAAAGTTTAAATACGTGTCCACTGTAGTGTACACCAAGATAGCCTTGTCAGTGTGTCTGCAGTCATTCCCTGCAATCTGCTGCAGAGCTTTGTCCACTGGAGACCTTGGCAGGATTACTCACTGCTGCTGAAATCTAAAACTCCCTCCAGTGGCTGCATCCCTCTTTAAGGTGCCGCAGGCCATCCTCCACAAAATAGTTAGAGGCACCAACGATGCAGCCTATTAGGCTATATGACCAGACACCATTAAATAAACAAAACCAGCGTGATTTATCACAGACCTCTTTGTCCTCTTGCCCTCTCTGAACTGGACTGTTTTTAAATGAGGAGACATTTAAAAACAGTGTAGGGATCACACTTGTTTAAACCTGCCTCAGCTGTGGCCATTTTCCTCCATTTATTATGCCACACCCAAACCTGACAAAAGCAACACAGCACCATCTGGTGACTAAACTATGCAGACTACCTAAAGAAAGACAGAAAAAAAACCTTACCTGAGAGTAAGTGGGTATGCACAGTCAGTCAACCACATGATTGCCAGTGACAGAGGGTGTGTCATTTTCAAGTGATTTCAGCGGTCTACAAATTAAGCTGCTCCTTCCTTTTTCCTGCGCCCATTAAATGGCCTCAGAGTCATTTGTTTCCCACAGGACATTAAGCACAAGTCTGGTAGAGATCTATTTAAGGGAGATGGATGCATACCAATGGGAGTGAGGTGGACGATTGAAACTAAGTCTCCAAAACGCCTCTGGCTGAATGACAACATCAAAAACATCAATTTGAAGCATTATATTAGCTTGATAGAACACAAAGTGACACTTTAGGACAGGGAATGTGTTTCCTGTGAACCTATTGTGTGTCAGTGACACTCCTGCACTACCCTCAGGTTAACAAATGTATGCATCAAATTAGCACTCTGTCTATGCACATGACAAGCCTGTCCCATCTCAATGACAATGACATGATATGAGATTTTTTTGTGTGTGTTTGTGTGTATGTGTGTGTGTGAAGAGGTGAGTGTTCTTCTTTCCTCTGGTAGACACCTCCTCCTTCGGTTGTCCTTCACTCTTTGATAATATAATCTGAAGATTACAAGAAGAATTATAAGATCAGATCAGATTTTCAAGTAGAATGGCTGCCTCTGACCATCTATAGCACACAAGCATGTGTGTTATGCAGCATATATACAGTATATGACCTCTGCTCAGACCTCACTCTACCATTCAGTCAGAATCTGACCAAAATATACAAGGAATTACTGATATGCATCTGATCATTGACCCTTAACTTGCCTGTGCTAATGTCAGTCATTGACTACCAGAGAGAACAATTGATGTTAATGATGCATGAAGCCAAACCTGAGCACTGAGACTTCTGTGGATCCATCCCCGATAACGAATTAAGTCAGCACTTCCTCATCCCTTCCTTTCCTCCCCATTGCACACTGCTAATGTTGTGTAAGTATCAAGAAAAAGATGGTTGGCTACTAACTTCTGTCACAATCTTTGTCATTGCAAACCTGTCATTCCATGACTGCAACAGAACTTGGCAATGTTTTCTAGTCACCCCAGAACGGAAACTATGGATTGAAGATTAAATAAATGAATTTTGATGCAGATTTCCTTTTCTCTCATTCTATACTTCAACTACAAGTAGGTTTCCTTGTTTACTGTCACTACAGCCTGTGGTTACTGTGTGGTACTATCATAAGCAGCATGTCATTATTCCAGCTGTAGAGGGCAGCACACAGTTTGGGATAAAAGCCCCCTCAATTGGTGGGATTTTGAGAGGATTTGTTTTATCAGCAAAAGAAAATGCAGCTCTAATCTGCAGGGACCTGCCTGCACTATTATTACTGATCAAATGGAAAACAATAAATTCAATAAATAATAAAATATATTTATTTTTTTCTTGGAATAAAGAATTTGGTGTCCATATTTGGCATAAAGAGTGTTGGCAATGATACAGTGTCGCAGACAATACAGTAGATGTGGAGCACAGAAAAAAACCCTGTGAATAAACATGAGATCTGAAAATATTACATCTGTGGAACCATACTTGGCAAATACACATCCAAGATGTTAAGACATGCTAACTGCTGTGAAATGTGCCACAAAATACATCATTACTTGTACATGCTCAAAATTCTAGCTTTTCAGAAGAGCAAGGAGCCCTGGATTTAAGAGTGCTCTGCAAGGTACAACAACTAAATCAAGTTAACCTGCTGGGACAGCTATTACCTTGATAACATTTCTGAGGATGACTCTCTTTAAGGCAACTCCCCCCCCCTCCCCCCTCCCCATTGCACACTTCTTCAAATGCAAAAGACCTAAAAAGACACTTTGACTGTGAGGAATAAACAGTGTCTAAGCTACAATATAACAATCACTTAAAAATCTTAATGCAGTGGTATAACATAATGTATGTATATGTAAGTAGAACCATGGCAGTCGCCAGCGGATACATTGACAATCCTCGTCTATTCTCAAACATTCCTCTATCCATGTTAATAGAATATCAGGGCAACTCCTCCCATATTTCGGTCCAATCCAATGATAAAAAGGGAGACATGAAATGCGGTTATTGTTTGGACTCTTAACAGGCACATTTGCCCTTCTCAGGGTCCTTTGATTCCATGAGGTCTGTGGTGCTGTGGCCGTTGGAGCGCACAGTGCCATCAGGGATCCAGGACTTGTCCACACAGCGTTCCATCCTCTTCATGATGAGGTCCAACAGAACATCCACAGCCTTGTTCACGTTCTCCCCATTTGCAGCACTCGTCTCAAAGTACGGAATTCTGTTACAAAATAATGAGTGACGCCAGTGTTATAAGAAATAGATTCTAGAGCAATTTGGTATGACATCACAAAGTTAAATAGGTGCACATATGTTAGGGATAATAGCCGCTGAAGTGTCCCAATAACTCCATGCCATGCAGCAGAGCAGCCTCTGCCAAATCCATTATTTCCCTGTTTCGGGACACCTTGAAGACCGTAATCTTGCTTAACACCCGGGTGCAAGTTCATGCGTGCAGACAAAGAGTTTCCACTCCACTTAAAGACAATGTGGTTCAGTTTTAAAAGAAGCTAGCCTGTTTGGTTGCTGTACTATTTTCTTTGGTTACTGACAAGAGTGAGCTTCTAACAGTTCAATCATCACTATGGTGGTTATAGTTACCATTCAAAAGAGAATTAATATAGAACAGTGATTAAACTATTTTTTGTCAGATGTACTTCATAGGTGTCCCGTTATCAACACACCCTGAATAAAACACACCCAGTTATTTGTGTTTCTGTATTAAATGAATGATGAATGAATGATGAATGATGAATGAATCTGGTTAGCAACGCAAACATATAACTCATGAAACAAAATGCAAAGATTTGCAAAATGCATTTCGCAACTAAAAGCATAGAGCTAGGAACTAAAAGCATGAAATGACTAAGCAAGACCCTTGATGATGCCACTTGATGATGCCAGTGAATATTTATCACAGGTATTTATACCAGAATAAGGCTGCCTTGTACATCTAAGAAAGAACACATGGTATTGGTTGGCAACTAATGACAACTTGATTTCACTTTCCTGAAAATATTAGACATAAACAATCTAATCTGAACAGATCAAGATGATTACAAATTTGAGCAATACTAATGACCTGCACTCCAAGTTTTGCAGCATGGTTTCACCTTGTGAAGAGTGGTGATGTATTTTTAATTTAAATTGGTTTCAAAATATGACACAGGCTTTGTTTTGATGCCTCTTTCATGGATCTGTAACTTTACTCTAGAATAACACCAAATAAAATGAACGCCCTCAAATCACATTTGAGTCACATGAAGTCTGTGTCACACTGGTGCCAAAAGCCAGGTGCAGCACACTTCTGGGAGTTCAGATTACGCCATCACAGAGCAACACATGCTTGACACATGGTCAAACTAAACATTTTGGGATGCATGAAAATGTAGCACCTCCCAGTATACCTGATGACTAACTGACTGATAGGATCCTCAATTAGCGCAGTATGCAAACATTTACTTTCTAAGGAGGGCCCTGTTTACCTTGCTTAGGACTGCTTCCATGTCCCTTGACAAACAAAAGTCTGCCACTGCCCTCTTAGCAAATGTGTGAGGCCCTTAAGCCAATGCTGTGATGCTCACCCATATTTTTCTGCCAGCTCCCGAGCCTCGTCCTCGTTGACTGCCCTTTGGTCCTCCAGGTCATTCTTGTTTCCACAGAGGACAATGTCTGGGTTCTCACAATATGCATGCATCTGTAGCTGGCCTGTAAAGCATAGCAGCTATATTAGTGACTGTATACTACACTGCTGACTCTTTAAGACAACTACAGTACAAATCTGCATTTCATCCCTAGAATTTCATCTCATTTGCTTGCACGATACACAGGCCATTAAAGATATTCTTCTAAACTCACTCATCCAGTTTCGGACATTGAGAAAACTCTGCTCATTAGTAAGGTCAAACAAGAGCAGGAAGCCCATGGCATCTCTGAAGAATGCTGTTGTTAAACTTCGAAACCTGAGAATGTGAAAGGGGAAAGAAAACACTTCCTGATTTACTGCTTTCAGACCTAAATGACATTATAATGTGAATCAAGACCAAAGCTGCTGCTGTTGCCGCGCAGTAGAGGGTGTGAGTGGAAGAGGGACGTGTACACACACCTCTCCTGACCAGCTGTGTCCCACAACTGAAGGTGAATTCTCTGTCCTCTACCTGCTGTACCATCAGGACCATTTGATTTGTACACCTTCGGAAATGAAAGGAAAAAACACTCAATTCCATTAAAGTAACTGCTATACACATCCACTGTAACATACATTATAAAGCATGCCACTCTAATTCGCTATTTCTAAGAGTAAGGAAAGAAGGTCAAATCCACAGCGATTGCCAAGGAAAGGTAACAATATGACGCCCATGTTTGATTAAGTAGTAAACACTGTTTGCAAATAAGGAGTGTGCCCTCTCTCAAACAAGCAGTGTGTCTGAGGTACCATTAGTTGCTGAAATTCCATTTCACTGTCTCACTAAAACAATACATCAATGTAGAACTCTGAACATGAAATCACAGAAATCAAAGCGAACAGGTTAGTTCATTTAAAAGATGATTTATCTGTTTAAGGATGGGTTTTTAGCCTGTAGAAACCTTCATGGTTTACTTAAAGAAAGGTGGGAAAGAGGATGGGGATTTGCTGGGTTGGTAACCTAAATTCAACTTCACAGCTTTGGTATAACATAGATTGACCAGCATTGTGATTGGACCTAGAAGAGTCTGTATGAAATGTATCAACCATGAAACATTAGACAGAAAGACATATAGACTTTTTGGAAAGGCTTGAACTTCACCAAGTGACCTAACTATTAATGCATTTTGGAAACATCAAAATAGGCTCTAAAATAGCAGAGTTTATGAACCCTACCACTCGTTTTTCTCTGAAGTCAATTCCCACAGTGGTGATGAACTTAGAGTTGAACTTCCCATCCGTGTACTGGTAGAGAAAGCTCGTTTTTCCCACCCCTGAATCCCCCAGGGCTAGGAATTTGATGAGGTAATCATAGTCCCCATCAGACATACTGAGTGCCGATTTCTGACCTGTGGACAAAACAGACATTCATTCACAAATCACCTGCCTGGTAATTGAGAACAAAAAAGTCAATGTCTTGGGGATGATTACAGTCAGAATACTAACATTATGCCACAATTAATCTTAGAGCTGAAATGGTGCATAGAACATTTGGGAGATGAGGTCAGTGTTGCTTAATTTTATTATGTTGATGACTAGACAGGCACATTATCTTGACTTTACAATTGAAGTCAAGCAGAGAGAGCCTGGTACCGAGGCAAATGATTAACCTAGCATCACTCCAAGACAAGTCTGACACACTATGGCCTAGTAGATGTTGGTTCATGTGCTAACATGTCTTCTCACGTTTGCTGACTTTGTAACAGGAAGTTAAAAAGAAAGTATCTTTTACATTAAGGCAGTTTATAAAGATTTCACAAGTAAGCAGAAAATATTTGACACTTGTCACTGCTCCAAACTGAATCCTCATAAGCCTAACATCTAATAACATCTTCCAGTTCTGTTTTGCCAGAAATCACATCATTACTTTTTTCGCACTCTCTCTAAATTCCTTTTGAGATGCAACATGTTTTGTGTAGGCAGTGAAGTGAGACAGAGCTCATTTCACCATTCAGTTCCCTAGCACACAAGGAAGGGTTTTCAACCCCACCCTCCTCCCCAACCCCAAACACTAACAAAGCCTCTACAGAATAATCTTTGATATATTCAAAGAATATGTACATGGGGCTGTTACTGCAAAATCTAACTGGTTAGGCCTATGACAAATGATAATTATGACAGGAGTTGAATATTTGGCTGCTTTGGTTTTTGCACACAATACCAATACCAAGAGTAATGCCAAACACAGTTTGAAATTAAAACTAGTAGAAGCACTATTTTAGTAGTTTGCCGTCTTCATTCAGAAAAAAGGCAAATAATGCTGAATAACTTGAAAAATGTTACAAGGTTACATTGTAAGATCTGTGGTAGACTTGGTGTACTTGGTGGTCTTGCAAAGGTTGAAAACACATCATATGACCACAGTATGAAAAGCCGTTCAAACAAGTTCAACATTATTTCACTGGCGGCAATGCTAAAGCCCTATCCGCAGTGGTAAGCAGCTTAAAGTTTGTGTGTGTGTGTGTGTGTGTGTGTGTGTGTGTGGGGGGGGGGGGTGTAGTAGTAGTGAAAGTAGTGAATCAGATATGTATACACTGTGACAATCAAATCTCAAAAGGAAGAAAATGCACTACATCAGAAATGCATTTCTGCTACTCTCACCAGCCACCCAAGACTGGCACTACGCAGTTGTGTGTATCAGGTGCAAAAACTTTCAGACCATGACACTGCTGATCGTACTGCAGTGCCAACATACACCAGTTATAATGTTCTAATTTTCATGTTCCATGAGCCCTTAACTTTGCACACTAGTTTTTACAACAAAAAACAGCAATGTTTGCCGCCACACCCTCACCCACAGTGCCCAAGTACCTCTTAGTGCCTTTAAATCCATACACTCTGAGGTGTGGGAAAAGTCTTCCTTAGGGGAAGAGTTATCTGCACAGTCCGACCAGGTGGAGTGAATTGAGTCTGCACCAGTCACCACTGACTGATCAGATTAACCACAGCAGCTCTGCTCAGGGTGAATCAAATGCAGCAGATATAGCCTACTCACTGTGCAAGCTTATCACTTAAGCTATTGCTTGATCTTGACATCACTTCCTCCACAAGGCCTGAGCAAGGGAGGGAAAGGGTAATTTTTGAAAGAAAATGAAAACCAGCACAACAACCTGCTGTAATTCTGACAATCAAGATCGTATGACATGCAATTTCAAGAACTGCTTTTCCCAGAAAGCACTCCTTAAATTCTCTACAGACCAGTATGCTCTTGTTATCATGCCCCAACATGGATCCTGTGCCTGTTCTGAATGGCCCAACAGCGATGATGACACAGATCAGTCTGTGCAAACGTTAAGCAATAAACTGCTGGTAGTGAAGAAAAGCAACAACTCGCAGTCAAATCAGAGAGAGGTTTTGAAATGCTGTATAATACACCAGGCTTAGGTAACACAAGTAAGTGCTCTGGCCACTAACTTCATGATGCCTATGTAACATTCCAACTACAGCAACCTTTTTTAAACACAAACAACATAAAGCTGTTAAAACATTAAGCTTCTGAGCTATAGGCTTACCCCCTCACAATGCCAGAAGATAGCGATGAAATTCCAAGAATAAAAAAAATAATAATGGTGGAACTGTAACTCCTCCTAGAAAGCTCACAGAACTACAAGTTTAACTCCTAACTTGTTGACAGTCCCAGAGACTGTGTAAGGGCAGGGGAGGGGCACCAAGCTGACACTAGTCTGTTTTATGGCTGTATCCGTACAGTGCTGCGCTGTTGGTGGTACACATGGTCCTCTTCTAAATAAGCAAGTGAGATGTGTTATGTTGAGCAGGTGTTTTGCATCAACAGGGCTTAGGCTACCATTGAAAGGGAATCAGAAACAGTCATGTGCTGTTAGACTATATGTGCATACACAATACTGTGTGGATTCATTTCAGGAATGAACATGAAAACTTCAACAAATTCACATAAAAATGAATTAACCACATAAGTCGAAACAGCTATTACCTGTAAAGAAGCACTAGCAGGCCTATAGCATAAGAGATCAAATTCACAAAGCAAAATGAGTATGTTCTTCTCTTCTTCCTCATCTCCCCTTACAGTCTCTCACAGCTTAGAATTTCCAGGGGAGTGGGAGTGAGAACATGCTTTCCCATGCAAACCACCGACAACCTCAACACTAAAATGGATATGTAAAGAATAAATGAAACAAGGTCGTGCAACAGGAGAACTGAGTAACAATTCTGGACAGACATGCAAAATTGATACAAAAAAGGAGGTTGATTGAGAACACAAACTGACTTTTTCAGTGTGGTCGCATGTGTAAGTTACACACAGAATGTGCTAAATTACAGAGAAGATCCACATATTTTACTCAACTCCAAATCATATCCACTTCAATAAACATTTCAGTAGGAACACTGCTCCACTAGAGGAGTGAAGCATGCCACATAAAATATCCCCATCTAATAATCCTCAGCTGGTCCTCATGTGCTCTCAAAGGCTGGTCAGGTGACCCCAGATCTTCAGCCATGCCCAAGCAAGAATTGTAACAACCATGTCTGGCTCAACACGGATTCAGCACTTCCATGAGACTGCATTTTCTACATCCCTCTGTTAAGGCTGACAATGAGCAAAGGCAAGATGGGTCCAACACTGCACCTCTTCCTCTTCACTGCCAAAACGATTTGCATATTTAACTAAAATCCTGCAAAGATAATTTTGGCCAAATTCACACACTTTGTGTAAGAAACAATAAGGGAGCCACCTTGTTTACATAGCAACGCAGCAAACGTTCATTCGGTCAGTAAAATGTTTTAGTAGCCTAGGCTGCACATAAAAAAAGTTTTTTGGACCATCACCAACTAGCACCTTGTAGGCCTTTTCTGGAGGGAAGAGGATTTAGGCTTAGTTACTTCAAAAGTAGGAGTTTCTATGATGGTGGGTGAGGCACTGATTAGACGTGAACAACATTATTGCTGAGAGTTGGATGTTTACATATGTATCCACGTTAACTTCCTGTTTTTACAGGTGGGGGCAAATGATCCCTAATTAAGTTTTTATTTAGCAGGTTGGCCTGCGCGCAGTTAAAAAATAAGCTACCTATTTATTTATTTCAACTGGTTAATGAAAGTGGGCCAATAGCTCTTTCTACGCCACGTGGAAAAGACCACACTTTCAGGACAGGCTCTTGGATAGGCTAAGTTTCCAAATAAAGCACGCTCAGGTGTAATGCGTAAATCTAGACCTAATGAATTACCATTTGACAATCATGGTTTGCACGTGTCTATGGCTTCTGACTACTTTAAAAACTCACGCGGCCCATGGTGAAATCTGAAGCAGCTGTAATTTATTAGACTGATTTAATTACAGATGAAACGCAGGTCTAAATTGCCAATTTGAATGAGTTGGAGTTCTAGCTGTAGCCTAACAGAATGGCCTGACTGGGAAACATATACTATAACCCAACAACAGCTCGAAGATATTAAGAAGTTAAGCTATATTTAGTCAAAATACTTACCACTGCACTAGTGCGTCACTGTCGCTGTTAGCCTACAGGTTGTTGGAATCCACGACGCAGTAATGTTATCACTAATTTTAACTTGTGATATATTTGTCTTTCCTTTGTGTAATAAATATCGCAGATCTTCGGCGATTATTCCGTGTTTGAGAACTCGTTTACTTGGCCAACTTCACATCACTTCCCGTTTTATTCAATTGCGCCCCTCCCTCTGCAACAGAACTCTCCGAGCAGGCACTGACATATTGCGTGCTGTAACCGAAGTGCAAAAAATGGCAATGAGTGCAACTATTCATGAATATATATTTTTTAAAAAGTCAAAAACCTATACTGACAATCAATGTGGCCTAAAACCTATTGTGAACAGTTGCAGAAATACTGGTAAATCCAAAGTCCAAAGCCACTCCAATGTTCTCACACCTTACAACTGAGTGATGAATTGAACTCTACTGACCCATTAGCTACTCCAAATAGCTGACAGCTAGCCCCATCTTGTGGTTTTGTAACGTCCATGTAAACCATATACGCAGTCTATAGTCTTAACTTGTATAGGCCTAATACTCCCATTTGTGTTGAAGAACTGACATTGGTCAAGATTGTTTTTCATAAAAAATATTAAAGTCAACCACAGAAGAGGCTACATCATGTCTTATATATCCCGTAGAATCCGGCAGTAGCCATGATAATCAAAGAGGTTACAGTCTTTATTTAAAGCACAATAATATCACAAAACGTTTGACAAATAATGTGTCTGAAGCGTACCATGTTTCTGGCAGCATTCAGCATCATTTGGATTTGTCCAGCGACTTTCCAGAGGATGTGGATTTGTCCGGCAACGTCACAATTGTAACGTTGACCTTTGTGTCTTCCTGCAGTTCAGCAGAATGCGGTGTCTTGGGGGGTTCAAACATTGGTTTGTATACATATATACCCCCTGCTACTCCAACCAACGTCGCCACCGCAATTTCATTAAATGGTATCTTTCGTCGGAACATGTTGCTGTGAAAATGTGCTTCTTTTGTTTCTCATTTGGCTGCTTTCATCTCAGAAGCTTCCATGAAAACTGTAAAGAAACATGACGTTAGTGGTTGCATATCTCGTTATTTTCCAAACGACACGCAGGTGGAAACAAGCCTATGCTGGTCTAACATGACACCTACTATAATATAACTTTATTCTTTAGTGTTGCTTCTCTTAAATTCATGATTGGTAGACGTTAAAGCCCTTGTGTAAGTCAAGCAATCAACTCACACTTCTGCGTTGCAAGACTACACAGCATGGAAGAAAATCATGACCGTTTAGCTAAAAGTCTTTGATAAAAAAAAATCGTTGCATATTCACGAGTTCACGTATCCTTCAAACAACCAAAATCTATAAGACCAGACACTTTTAAATATGCACATATGACATTCATTCAAGAACTGGCATTCACAATTCTTACTTACTAGAAACCAGCAAACCAGACTACTCTTAACGTTAGAGCTGATAAAAGGTCAACGTCGAGTGTACGGAGGGGCGGAGGGACAAAATAGGCGAAGACGGTCATGTGCACATTTATAAAAGAAAATTATTCAATGCATTAAATATGTCTCTGAATAAGAATGAATTCAATCGCAGTTAAAGTTATGATTGAGTGCGATTTTTTCCTCTGACAAAATGTTATATTTTTAGTTTAAGTAGCTTCTCTTACGTCATTACTTAAATACGGAAGTGAAGGAAAGCCAGTTGTACAAGTGACATGCTTTATTATAGTTCTCGTCGTATGCAAAATGTAATACTTTACATAACTGCGTTATGGAACGGATACGCGAGCGATTTAAGAAATCTACGTTTGCAGAGTCAGTTAAATTAAGAAAAAGGAGATCTAAACTGTACGACAATAGTGCTGGACCACTCCAAAAAGGTAGGCTAGGATCACAAGCCTTTAGAACTTGATTTGAGCGCCTTAGGTAGCTAGCCTTAAGTTATACTGCTGACGATTAACCAGTCCATAGAGGTTATTTCTGTATCTGCTGCCAAAGTATTCCTCCAGTGGTTCCATTGTGGTCTGAATAGAAATAGAAGCTGTCCTTGGTCTCTGCCCTCCTGTATCTTTGCCTAAATAGTAGCAGGTCATGTCATTTGACGCCCATTACCCACGGTGCATTACGAATAAAATCAAGCGTTTTGTCAAAATTTGTCATTAAAATCTACATCTTTACTCTTCTCATTTCTATTTGTAATGACCATTTTTGTCACTTGGTTGTGACAATAATCCAGTTTGTCTTGAGTTCAACGCAGCGACGCAACTGTCATTTTATGATGAATGATGTTCTTGATTATTTGTAGGATTTTTAGGCATCAATGCCTATCTATTTTCTGTGGCGTTTCGTCTAATCAACTGCTTCCTGGTTCAGACGAGCTTTGTTCCAGATGAGTATTGGCAATCTCTGGAGGTTTCTCATCGCATGGTCTTCAAATATCCTTTGTTTGCATTTATACATGAATACATAAACAGACTTTTAAGACATCCAAATGTTCATCCTTAACATATTACTTATGGCTATTTAACCTGGGAGTGGACTGAAGGAATCAGAGGCTATTCTTATCCACTTGTCTTTGCCGTTATTTACAAAATTCTGCATGTTTTTAATTATGACTCAGTTATACTCTTGGTAAGTACAAATATTTAATGACTGTAATTTTGCATATTGAAGAAATGTGAAACCATCAGACAAACAAAAATGTATGATGAACATATGATGACTACTCTTGACATTTCTTTGCATTATGTAGAACAAATCCAACCCAGATAAGTTTGGGATGTGGATTTTAAATGCATGTTTACATCCAACCATCACATGAAAAAACACTGTGACTGCCTTATTTCTGATAGTTATGTAAGAGCGCTGAAGTGTGTTACCAATCTACCTAAAGAAATTCTTAAGTAAATCAGCCCAGCACTTCTGGGAGACACCCAAAGAGATGGATGGAAGGTTGTGATTTCACTGCTGGGTTGTGATTACAAACTAATGCTGTAACTGCTGTCACTCAACAGTGAGCCCTAGTGGTCATTTTTCAAAATTGTCAGCATCACCTAAATTGTCACAATGTAACTCTTATACAGCGAGCTTTATTTTCACATCAGTTCAATTAGCGAGTCATTAGTGCTTTTGGGACGTGCTGTTAAATTATTTTTGCAATGTTTTAAGAGCTGCATTCCTGAAACATATTTGAAATAGTAGTCAGTAATACTGGATGACATTGCATTTGTTAATGTTTGTGTTTAAGTGAGACTTATGTCCTGCATAACTCACACCTCCCTTTAGTGCTCCCCTCTGCAGAGAAACTGTGCTATTGTTCAGGTTAAGGCTGCCTCTGCTTACCAGTTCATGGAGCCAAGGCATCATTGGATAAGCATTTGTGAACACTGCCAGAGAATTAAGAGCTAGCAGATTATGAGATATTAACTGAATGTTACAAAAAGGCTTAGGTGTTTATAAACCATAGAACCTAGTTGACTGCACCTTCAAAAGTAGATAAGCACTTCTATTACATGACACTTTTAAACATATAGCCAATATCTTTTTGCAATTTGCTGGCTTTCCATTCTCTCAGTACACTGCTTCTTACACAGAAGTGGTCTGTGGACAGGAAACAGTGGGAGCAGCCTTCCTCTTAAACAAGTGACAGTAACAAAAAAACATTCACACCTAAGCGCACTCATTACATATGTGAGAATGGTACTGGGGGCACTGTCATGTCCGGGTAAAAAAAAAGTTTTTCGTTCAGACATGCAGCCTACCGATTGATTCTCGTTAGATATTCGAGTTTCATTTTATGTCTGAAAACAGCCTCTGTGATAGTCTGGAGTCCCTCCAACCAGAAGGACTCCGAGATGTCACTTTGAAGTCAGACAGCAGTTCTTACCACTTGGGATTGCTCATTTCTAAGTTAACTGAGGTTAAGGAATAAATGTTATGTGTATTTTACACTGTGTTTTAATTTACAGGTGTGGCTGCCTCGTGTCCTGCAAGCTCTTCTTGCTGCATTTACTGATGTTAAACTTTACACTGTCATTCAAGATCTGGAAAGTCCAGATGTGGCTAAATTAACAGTAAGTTACAGTATTTTCTTCAGATTATTGAAATTAGCGTCCTCTACAATTATTGGCACTGGTGATAAAGTTGAAACCAAAAAATAATTAGTTAGCAAATTGTGTTAATCTCACAATGTGATTTGTTGATTTGATTTTTTTTTCTGAGAAAGAAGAGTGCATCATAAAGGAAAAATGTACCACTGCATTTAGTCCACAGTAAAGCACCTCTTTGCCAATGATACAACTATCAGACTTCCTTTGACAGGCCATACAGTTAAGGAATTTGAAGATGACCCTCAGACACTGCTTTTTTCTCTAACACTCTAACAGTTCCTTATTGAATATTTAGCCTCTCTTACTGTGTGTGGTGGCAAGTTAAACATAAGTCTATAAGTCTATATCCATGCAAGTTAAACATAAGTCTATATCCATGCAAGTTAAACATAAGTCTATATCCATGCAAGTTAAACATAAGTCTATAAGTCTATATCCATGCAAGTCAAACATAAGTCTATATCCATGCAAGTTAAACATAAGTCTATATCCATGCAAGTTAAACATAAGTCTATATCCATGCAAGTTAAACATAAGTCTATATCCATGCAAGTTAAACATAAGTCTATAAGTCTATATCCATGCAAGTTTGTGTAGAATTTCTGAATTATTGTTTTAACTGCCAGCCAATAAAAGATCCTCATTTCCTCTTCCAGAGGTCAGCACACTTTGCTGAATGCAATATTAAAATGTTTATTTTCTGGTCTCTCCCATTTTTAAAAAAATTATAAGAGTGTTTGACCTCTGTTCATACATTATAAAACCATGAGGTCAGGAATTACTAATTCACAGACACGTATATTTAGACTGGTCGATACTGATCTGCAAGCTTGATTTGTTTTTGCTTTTCAGCTTAGTATGGCAACAAAACCTATTTCCTCTTTGTTTTGGTTGCTTCAGATCAAAATCCAATCAAAAATGGGCTTTTATCCCTTAAATAATGTAGGTGGTCTTAATTCCTGTTCGTTTCAATTGGCGTGCGCTGCTCTGTCTTGTCTTTGCAAACATCATCAGAATCATCAGTCTGATTGGTTGTAGGTCTATCCAATAGCATACAGAGGCATTTTGATCTTCATCCGGTGATTCCACCTTAGGTAGGTGGGAGATGATGGGCAAGTAGCCAGACCAGATTTCTGATTGAGCTAATCAGCGACACTTTTTTGTTTGTTTAGTTTTTCCCAAATTAATTTGCTTTTTTACAATGTTGTTTTCCCCTCATGCTCATTATAGTTAAAATCAATGCCAAAAAGATGTTTTTTTCCCCCTTAGTCCTATCTATCAGGAAACCAATAATTGTGGAGGGGTTGATAATTGAGGTTATAGTGAGTGTTTAGTCCATCACCCCCTGTAGTGCTCTAATTCTGAGATACAAAGTGGGTACCCCAGATTTTGTGTAGAGTCAGAAGTTTATCTTCAAGCAAGTAACATTCAGAAAAGTTGTGTTTTAATAGAGCAAAAAACATACAGTACACTTTTTTCGAAGCTTGTAGAATTGTAGTTGAAAAACATAATATTCAATTCATAACCTCCTAATTAATTGTATATGTCAGTATTTCAGTCAGCTGTGTTCCTGGTTCACATGGTATTGTTGTACGCGGACTCTGACCAACACCACAGAGACTATGCTCACAACTCTTGCTCTCTGTTACTACCCATTACCAGGATCCAAAACATACAACAGGTTGTTAACATATTTAAATACATCTAAGATCAAATAAGGATTTCAACACTCAACAATGATTCCTACAATTTCACTTGTGTTGTTGAAAAGTAAAGAAGTAAAATAATGTAATAATGCTCTTTCTCTTTAAGCTTAAAGTATTTGACCTTGGTCTCGCTGGCAGTGATTGTTCGCCCGACTGCCCTCATTGTGTGGCTTCCCTTATTGGCTTTCCATTTCTGGAAGGACAATAACAAGCTAAGACTCATAATTTATCATGGCCTTCCTATTGTGTAAGTAGGCGCATGCTAATTTTGAATTTATTTTTTAACACATATTCTGTTTTGAAATAATTATTGGATTTTTTTTATTCATGCACAGATCCCTGAGTCTCGGACTTTCAACCCTAATTGACAGTCTCATCCATGGGAAAGTATGTTGAAGAAAGAAAAAACATTTTGTGGGTGCCAAAAAAAGCAAGTTTGATGTTACGCTTCATTCATATTCATCATTACTCATGTCCAGTTGTGTTTCTTTGTTCTAGTGGATCCTGGTTCAGCTAAATTTTCTGAAGTTTAATGTCTTCCATAACGTCGCAGAATTCTATGGGTCACATCCATGGCACTGGTACTTCACTCAGGGATTCCTGGTTGTGTTGGGACCTCATTTCCCATTCTTTCTCCATGGCTGCTCTCTGGCTTCCAAAAAATACAGAATACTGTTGTTCACAATAGTCTGGACCCTAGTTATTTACAGGTAAAACGTGACACATTACCATACACATCTTAACTTCTTCAGTTGTCAATTGTCCTTGTTAATACTTTAAACTCTAGTTCTGAATCTGCTAAATTATAGTTTGCTAGCCCACAAGGAGTTCCGGTTCATCTATCCCCTCCTACCTATATGTATAATATTTTGTGGTGAGTGTTCACATACCTTAAGATTTTGTGAAGCATTCCTATAATTTTTTTTATAAAGTGTAATGCATTGTTCTTAAACATTATTCTTATTTCAGGCATATCCTTGGCAAGCCTAAAGACCTGGAGAAAAGCAGCTATGTGCTTTCTGCTAGTTACAAACCTCATTCCAGCCTTGTACACAGGCCTTGTTCACCAGCGTGGGACTCTAGACGTCATGGGCCACCTCCAGCCCCTGTGTGACACCATGCCATTAAACTCTTCTCAGCCTCAAGTTCTCTTCCTCATGCCATGCCACTCCACGCCTTTTTACAGGTATCTACCTTAGCTCTTGCCCTGACATACCTGCACTGCTGGCAAAAGAACAAGTAAATCATGTTGACAAACCCTCATAATTGCAGCTATCTGTAACCGTGTTTCATTTTCGCTGGATAGCCACATGCACTGCCCCCTAAGAATGCGCTTCCTGGAGTGTGCTCCTGATCTGACAAAGGATGGGAGCACTATTGACGAGGCAGATGTCTTCTACTCTGACCCTGCAGTATGGCTCATGAAAACATTCCCCTACCAGGAGTCATTGCCTTCTCATCTAGTCTTCTTTAATGTCCTGAAAAAGGTAGGACATGCTTCCATCCTTTACTTAAGGTTCACAGGTTTTAGTCTGTATTTATTTTATGTAAAAAATTGCTCTTGTAAATAAAGAGAAATAATCCAAAATATCTATTTTTATAAATATTTTAAACAATTGGAATGGGGTTCTTCACTTGCAAATTCAACACTGATGATTATAGTGGTGACAATATTAACAGATGTAAGTCTTTGACAAATTGTGAATGTTCAGGAAGAGGACTTGTTATTGTAATCATTATGCAGTTAATGAGATTTTTTAACATTGCCATTACCTATCCCAGGAGATCTCAGCCTTCCTGGATGCAAATGCATTTAGTAAGCATACTGAGATTTTCCACACTCACATTCCTGAAGGACGAGTGGGAGAAACCATCTTCATCTATACAAGAAAGCACTGAATCTGTGAGGTTCTGAAATAGCAATCACTGGGTTGACTGCTGTGTAGAATTAAGTTATGTAACTGAAATACCTGTAAAAATATGTTTTTGTATTTGTAGTAGAAATAAAATAAAATAACATTTTCTCAATGTTCCCGTTTCTTCATTGTTCTATCAATTCCCCAAACATGGAATTCAGTTACAAAAGAATGTTAATATTTATGATTAAGAAATGATGTTTTCACTAACTGATGATTGTATTATCGGATGCAGCAGAAACATTTGAACCAAGTGGCTTGAAGCATAGCAATGTTTATTTCATCCATTGGACATGGAGCATTAACCTGGCTGTACCAGTTAACTTGCAGCGGTTCTTCCACATTAACATGGTACTAGGAGGCATCCCAGAGCGATGAGTCAGAATGTTGACGGGATTCATACTAAGGGACATGAAGGAGCTCATGTGGTAAATGACCTATATATCTTTAATAACTTACCATTAATAGCTCTACAGTCACTGGATATCAATAACAATGTTGCAAAGTATGAAATGAGAAACAATTTCCATCAAACATTTTAATGGACACTGCTTATTTTTTCAAGTTAACAGCTTAACCGCAAACCGGGAAATGGGAGTAGGCATCATGAAAACAATCTACAATTGGAATGTTACCCAATTATTTGGGAAAGCAGAAAGAAACACACATGACCCATATCAAGAATATGGCCATCCATAAATTTATATTTGCATTTTTTTTTAAATGAAGGGCGAACTTAGTCTCAGCGTTGTTACCATTAAAGCAAAAATATTTGAATTACTTTTAAATATTTGGTGATTAAGTGCCTCTTCCAAATGATTCAGGTCATTGCATCACAAACACAATGAAACATTGTGTAGAATTAAATAAAGTTGATTTTTTTGGTCCTATATAACACCAAACTGGAATTAAATGTTCCACTTCAAAGTATTCTAAGTGGCCAATCTTACAGACATGTAACCAATTAGTACACTTCAGAGGTCTTCTGAAAAAGTGCATTTTCTGTTATAAAGTTACTTTCAGAACATTCACAAACTACAGTACAGGTGGCTTTATCCAGCAATATATGCTCTTCAAAATAAAACTCTGAAAAAGGTCAATTGTCAAGGCTAAAGCTGAAAGATGTACAATCCAAGGCAGTAATTCACAATGATGTACTGTAGATGAATGCATTATTTCTAGTAACAATAATGTATGGACATGTCACGTCATCAGCTCTTTTTCTTCTTTTTTGTGCGTGAGATAAGACAAGGCGACACTACACCTGCCACAGAGGCCTAGTTAGCAATGATTGCATGAATGAGGGGAGCAAGAAAACATTCCACCAGCATCAGGAGTTAACGTTGTGCAAAACTACAATTAAGAGAATCAAAGGTTTCAATGAGACATCCAAAAACTTTTTTTTTTCAAAAGGAAAAAAATAAAGCAAAACAGAGTGTTTAAATTTCAATCATCTGAAATCTGGAGATTCATTCCACTTTTTTAAAATCCTAATATTTGGGATCAAATGGTATGGGCCCCAGCTCTATTTTCACATCTGCCATGTGTCTGTCCGAGCGTCCTTGTCTACTCCATTTCCTCTCTTTCTGAGGCCGAGGACGTGCTCGCTGATGCTTTCGTTGGTGTCTGGCCTCCCTGTTCTCTTTTGTCTTAAAATCAGGACCTTCCAGTGGTCGACTGTGAATTTATAAACAGAAAGGGGGGGAGGGGGGTTTACCCTTGGGCTTCATTCCTGGATTCACTGCATTCGCATTCAACATGCAGAACCTACTGAGTTTCAGACCTAGTGACAAACAAAAGGCAAAATAAGGTTCTACTTATTAGTATCATGCATCTGTTAAAACTTCAGAACTTTCCATGCAATTAGTAAGGTTGAGTATCGTAAATAGGAAGACAAATCCTTACCTTGGACCATAACGTTTGGAATACGTATCTCCAAAGAAGTGCTTGTATATGTAGTCATCTAAATCTTCAAAAACGTCATCATCATGGCTATGGTATTCATGCATATCCTCAAGGTAGTCCTCCACTCCACTGACAAAGTCTGTGAATAGCATCTGATCGTGGATAAACACACCATTATGAAAGAAGTTCTTGATAAATCCCTCCAATTCATTCCAGTGGTGAAAGTGGTCCACTTCCTGTTGTAGATAGCTGCGCAGTAGCTGTTTAAACTCATCTGCACGAATAGGATCCATGGCTTTGTTGAACAGACTCATAGATTCTTGGTAAGCACAGTCAAAGACACCTGAGCAGCCTTTGGGGCTTCCTTTTGGACCAGCAAACCCTGTATCTTTCTTCGTTCCAGATTTGCGTGTATTGCGCTCACCCTCAGAAGAGGAGTCCAAGGTGGATTTTCGAGGGTGGCGGTGAAAGGACTTGTGGGGCCTGTGCTGCCACGATGCTTCCTCTGAGCTTGAGTCGTCCCTGTATGTTCTGAAAGGCTCTTGCCGGTGAGCTTTTGCCTCTTTCCGTTCATGAAACTTCCGTTCATGGGGTCGGCGGTTTCTGCCAAACATGGTTGAGGCAGAGTCCTTGAAGGTGCGAAAAGTGGACTTGACAGAGTCTGAAAACTTCCGAAGGTTCTCTTTCACTGCCTCTTTGGCCTTCTTGATCTGTTCTTTGTGATGGTGCACAAATTCTTTGGTGGAGTTCTTCACGGCGTCAAAGGTCTCCTTCACCTTGCCAATGATGCCTTCCTTTGGCTTCTTCGCTTTGGCTTGCCGATCCCCCTTGGCCTTCTCTCTCTCCTCCTTCGTCTCAACATAGAGCCTCTCCCACAAGTCTGAGCGCTGCTGCTCAAAGCTAAGCTTCTTCTCCAGCTCGTGCAGGCGAGACTGCATCTCTTCTGTTTCAGCATCCGCGGGCCCGCGCTGGCTCAGCTCTTCCTTCAACTTGTCGGTGGCCCTACGCTCCAGGTCCAGCTCTCCACGCAGCGCCTGCGCCTCAACCACCAGCCGGTTGCGCTGGTCCCAGATGCCACGAAGCCGCAGGCGCTCCTCCTCCAGGTGCTCCTTCAGCCGCTGGTTCTCCTGAAGGACGGAGTCAGCCCCAGCCCCACGCTCCTCGAGCTGGCGGATCTGAGCACGCAGGCTCCGCAGCTCATCCTGCAGGGCCGACAGGGAGGCCTCCTCGCGCTCCAGGGAGCTCTTCAGATGACGATTCTCCCGGGCCAGCTGCTCCTGATCCAGCTCCATGGCACTGCGCTCCTCCACCGTCTGCTTCAGCTGCTCCACCAGTTCAACCTTCTGGGCCTGATACCAAACATCACACAAAATGCTCTCTTAAGCACTCCATAACACTGGAACACTCCATACTGCTGTTATACAAACACATCAACAAACTATAAGAGAACATTTTCTCTAACATCTTCAAATGTACCTTTAGACAGTGGTGAATTTTGTTGCAGAATGCATTTCACTCTTAACAGTTTTCTCTCCATTTCAAAGTGATTTTGTGTCAGATGAACTGAAGCAGCGATAGTGTTACCTGTAACTCATCCTGTTTGAGTCTGAGCTGCTGGTTCTCCTTAGTAATCTTAGCCATCTTATCCATGATCCCAGTGAGGGACAGCATCATGCTAGGCTTCTCCTCTAGGTCTTCTCTTAGACTCTCAACCACTACCTACATGTGGAGACAGTATCAGAGCTGTGAACACAAGCCCAAACCACTGCAAGGCTTGTAGTGTAGACTGACTGCCCAACACTAATTTAGATATTACAAGATCTGCATCTCATTTAGGACCTTCTTCAAAAGTCAGATTCCATGTGACTTGTGCTGTTTACACTGTCATGACAACATCAGATAAGTCAAATTAACTGAAAAATGGGCTGGTAATGTGAATGTATACCAATAGACTCTCACACTAATGCTGCATCTAAGATGTTGGTCTTAAAAGTCTTCATTTTTGAGTTTTGGAAACAGATACTATAGGAAGTGTCTCTCTTTTTGGAACAGCCAGCCAGCTCACAAAGCTCCTCAAATGATTTTACGGTGAGGAGAGTTGCGAAAGACTCCTTGTATAGCTCTGCCAATTTCTTACTGTAGAACAAGTAGGCTAAATGAAACCATTTAATTCATATGTATAATTAGTATTGCTTGTATTGTGCAGAATTAGGTCATGAAAGAGATATTTGCTCAGAAAAGAAATTAATTGTGACACAGGAGAGGAAACGAGCTCAATTCTGAAAGCTGGAACAAAGTTCACCAGAGAAGACAGATGACATGAGAGGAAAGAATGGAAAGAACACTTAGAGCTCCACTGCCTTTTCCAGCCATTAAAGCACCAGACAGCATGAACGTGGGCCTGAAAGTGAGTTGCTTGCTCTGAGCTGTGGTGATATACTTATTGACCTTGCTGAGGTCTTCCTGAGGCCCCTGGCACTGCTGAAGCTCTCTGGTGCCACTGAAATCCAGCACACGGCTCCTCTCCACCACCCACTGCCTCTTCTGGATCTGCACTGTGCCTGCGGGGGGCACAAATAGTCCAGGGCTTAATGCTCATCACATTACACATTTCTCAAGCCACAGAATCACTGGATGTGGAAGGATCACACAGGATGGTGTGCTGAAAAAAAGCATTCCTTCTAGCAAAACACAGTCTTGAGATAAGATGAGTGAACACACACGCATGCACGCGCGCGCGCGCGCACACACATATATATATGTGTGTGTGTGTGTGTGTGTGTATTCATACATGTAAATAAATGAATACATGCACTAAAATATGATCCACCTACATATGTTGGGGATGGGGGTTGCACAACATATGCCATCAGCAACTTTCAATAACTGTCATCCAACCCGACGACAGAAATGTGCTGTTTACTAAAATAATGAAATGCTGAATATGTAACTGTATAGTTGAATCACTGCATCTTTGCAATGAAAATAAAATAAAAACACACATTGTCATGCTACAGAGTAAACAGCATAAAGACAAAACAGATTTTCTCCAATCTGTTTGTGAAACTAATGAAAACGTCGAAGGTGCAGTACTTGACTTATCCATCTAGGCCAGCCTGTCATTGTCATCCCAATTAGTCCATACCTTCAAAACGACCTACAAAGCAAAGTCAGGGACGATTGAAATCAACCGCAAGCTGGCTCCAGACTTCATTTACAGCGTTTTGCATCGCAATGTAATGAGAACTAATCTACATAGTAGGCACTGAAGCAATCATTTCCTCTTCTTGACCTATCAGTGCAGGGAGAAATCCATGGGCCATCCAAAGTTCTTTGTTTCTTTACTATACTTCTCGCCATCTCTACTGGGGATCCCTGTGAAGCCATGTTTTTTTGTAGCATGCATACACATGCCTCATTACTCTAGCTGATTAAGCTGCACTTGAGTGGTCCTTACCATAGAAGTGTCCAAAGCCCATGCTGATGGCCACCACCAGGGCCAGGAGGATGCATTTGTTTAGAGTGCCGCTGACGTGGCCCTGCTGTGGAGCTCCACCACGAGGGTCTAGGTGCTCAGGCTGCTCGTTCTGAACCTCCGGCTGGTGCTGCGTCTGCAGAGTCTCTTCTGGCTCTGAACCAGCTGTGCTCCTCCTCACCCGGCGCCTGCGCACGGTTGGGCTGGCCTCCGCCTCCACCTCCTCCTCACTGCTGCTCGACTCTCGCACCACAGGTTGATCCAGGGGGAAAACTGCAGCATCATGTGAGACAGACAAACAGACACACACACACGCACAGTTGATGTTTTCATCCCCTCATGACCCCAATAATAATATTAAATCTGGATGATGGTGGCTCATTTGTGCCAAAACTGTTGCACATGAAGGATAACACGGAACCTGCAGTGGTTTTCCTTTAACAAAGACCAACTTCTGCTCAAATAGAAAAACATCTACCTAAATCTCCTTATTGCAATTACCCCCAGAGCTATATCAAAAGTTCAAGTCAGAATGTTAATACTCGATATATCTTTTCTATACAAGTTTTATCTTTTCCTTCCTGTCAACTGACAGATAATTGCAAAATAACTGTTGTCAGAGTACACAAAATGCTACTGCTATCAGCTTTCACAGTGTTAAGTGTCACTGAGAGATTATATTAGCCTAAAATCTAACAGCCTCAAATCTATGCGTCATTAGTCAAAATCAAAACCAACTAGTGAACATATATTTTTATACAGCTATTTATCAAAACAGATTATAGTACCATGCAGCAAATAACATGCTTCCAAATCTATCCATGCCAAACATAGACAGATTGCCACACATGCACACACACACAGCAGCTCCACAATGGCAGGACTTATTTGACCCGTCTGTGCCCTGTAGCTCTGCCAAAGACTTAATCATGGCTGAGTCAGGGCTCCAGCTGAACAACAACAACACAAGCACACAGCAGAACAGAGCAGCACCCAGTGCACAGGGGGCCACCTGAGAAAGAACGTCCAGCCGACAGCTGCTCTCTCAGACGACAGCCAACCTTCCACAGAGTCTGAGGAAACCTCCACTGGCTCATTAGCCCACCTACTTTCACACGTGGACAAATCAGAAAGAAGAAAGGTTTTTTCCCCCTTCTGCTTTCACATGTGGACAAGTCAGAAAGAAGAAAACATCTCAAAGGTTTTTTTTCCCCCTTACCCAAACCAAACACGCAAAACACTTAAAGAGTTTTGTTACCTTTTCAAAAACATTACTCAAATGTGCACAACACAAACCCCTTCAAGTTATGGCAAACAAACTGACACCAGATCACCATTTACTGTCTTCAACCCACCGTGGCTAAGAAGCAGCTGAAAATAGAGGACAATATTTTGCCAGATGTCAACCACATACAAACTGGCTGGCAACTACAATTCTGTGGTTTGTGAACAGGAAGCTAACATGGGTGTGGATGGGGACGTAATTTTAGACGCAAAAATGTTTGCAGTTACAAGACAGTTTTCCTGAATTCTGTCCTTATTGCAATTTCTACCATTATGCATATATTCAGCCAGGGAAGTAAGCAGGACATGGAGAAGCTTACCTGTCTCAGGTGCACTGAAGGTGTACTGACTGCTTGAGGAAGTACCCATGTATAGGTCTTCTCTTCCTTCTGGCACCTCTTCGTCATCATCATCATCATCACCATCACCTTCAGCTATGGTACGCTCCTCCTTGGACGAGTCTCCCAGCGTGACAATGTCAGAGTGATCACTGGAGGAGCACAGGGTCACATGCTCATCCGTCACCACCCCAGTGCCCACCTGTGAAGGACGCCAGTCAGTAACACACCATCACTTTAACATGCCTCTTTCAATGACAGCGCCCCCCCATAATGCTTGATATTACTCTGTCAGTCCCACCTCAGAAGCAGAGTGCAATTCCCCAAACAACTCTGCTTTCAGAGTGACATCCAAGGATGAGTCACCATGTTCCTCTTGTTTTTCCACTTGAAAAAATAAAAGAAAAATACTCTGTGAAACACATCCCCCACAAACAACCTAAAATTACAGAATTCCAATGATCAAACTCTATAGCTGGACTAAATCTGAAGAAGTAAGTGTTTCGTTATCCAGATTATTGCTATATTAAATCACTGTTGCTAGGTAAGGATGAATAGGCTAACTTGATATTCCAGAATTTCAAGACACTGAAATCTCTGAGGCCAAGGCAGACAAGGCTGACAGGGCAGAGCTGCATACCAACGGCAGAAGCTGAGTGGTCCAGCAGTTCAGTCTCCAGTAAGGGTCCACTCTCCACTACCTCAGACTCAGTGTCCAGTGCATTCTCAGGACCCAGAGTCTCAATATCTGAGCCCTTAAAAAGGCAAGAATGGCAGGCCTTGATACTCAGCTATCAAACTCACATTTTACAGGAGACAAACCAATTTACCACCATAAAATACTTAACTTAGCAGTTTTTCACCAAACCTAGCGGACTTAATATTACATGTTGGACTAAATAAGATGTCATAGTCATAATATCACAGATTCTACTAGCCTCAATGTCCAATGTTGTGGATGCAACAGGAAAGCAACATGCAAAGCAACATGCAGTCTTACAAACTATTACAAGCATTAAAGTATGTTATGATGAACAACAGTCTGAACTGAAATGTAAGCAGCATTTAAAATGCTATACTATCAGCAGTGACTGTTGTTCAGATATAAACCTGAAAGGTTGTGTGTGACTTCAAATTGGCTGACCTCGTTTAGATTTGCACTGACTTACCTCATTACTAATGATGGTCCATCCACATGAGGATTCAGTGTCACTTGAGCTCTCTGACATTTCAACACTGCCTGAAGAAATATTACCATATAAACAAGAGGTAGTTTCGTCAGTTTAGATGCATTTTCGGAACTTTAAAACTCATATTAACTTCAGTACTTGCAGGTTAAAATAAGTAGTCTTAGTTATGTTTAGATTGTTTGTTTGCAGTGTCGGTCACCCTAACCTGCAATCGTTCAATGATTAACGTTGCTGATTAACGTTGATTGTCATTGACGATTTGGAAAATTTGTGTTCTTCAAATACTTCAACATTTTCTACATTGCAGGCTAATGACAGCCATTTACGAATCAAGAATAAGGGATAACACAGGCCAACATCATTAATAACTCAAGAGGAAGCCCAAGTCGCCACATGGCAAGCTATATAATAAAGAATAGATAGAATTTAAATTATTTGAATGTCAAGTGAAAAAGTCTTGGAATGAATGCAGGGGACTGCATTGCGCTGCAATGCTGCATTTATAGATGGCTAAAGAAACGAGCTGAAGAAGAATGCATAGCCCAGAAACATGCTGCAGTATTTCAACAGTAACATTGTAAGACTGTTCTATATGAAGATTATGTGACAATCATGTCACTTCTTGAGCCACGATAAACGTCCTGCTCAGACTGCATGATCAGTGTCAGAGCCGAACATGTACCACCCACAAAGCTTTCGAAAACAAAACACTGGCTAGCAATATTAGCTAGCAAGCTAGCAAGAGCTATTTTGCTGTCAAGGCTGCAGCAAAAAACCTGATGAGGAAAAAATACTTCATCCCAAAAGTCATCTCAAGCTATAATGTTACGATAATGTGATGCCATGCATAAATGTTGTTACCTGTTAAAACGGTCCTTATCCAGTGTAAGCAAGAAAACGGCTGATGAAACTACAACCCAACTGCGCCCTCCCTCTTTAGCTAGCCTAATGCAACATCCAACAACAAAAACATCAAACCCATTGACGTGTAGGAGAAGCGGGCCGCAGGGTTCATAGGGAAGTGAAGTTGTACTTTCATTTTCCTTGTGAAAACGCTAGGCATCATGAGTGACAAAAAAACTACAGCTCGCAAAATTCAACGGGAACAGATTGTTTTGGAAACGTGATAGAAACAACGTGACAATTAAAACGGCCAATTTCAAGGGAAGTAACAGGGTAACATTGGACTCATTTGTTTTTGGCCTTTTTTTGTGGTTATCTGTTTTACATACATTCATACATACATATATACATTTGTTTATTTATTTATTTATTTCCACTGGTTGCCAAGGAAGTGTAACCACAACACAGATGTCATCAGTCATCAGAGACATGCTTCATTAAATTTTCCCACTTTGAGCTATCTTTTAAATCCTTTCATTACAAGGTAAGGTAATTTCCCCTATCAAACAATTAATATGAGTGAATTGTAACCCAGCTAACTGTCTACAGTTATCGCTATGTTAACACAGCTGATTTAACGCCACTTCTTCCTAGTACCAACACAAGGCCGCGGGCTTCTGTATCTTTGACCGAGGTGATTTTGATTTGTGTGATTGAAGTTCGAAACATTTTCCTGATGCAATACAGTCATGTTCTCACTAGAGACTGGTCTAGTTTTTAATTCAGTGCCATCAGGAGGACCCGGAAAACTGGAGCATCTAATATTGTTTTTCAGTCCTACTTGTTCAGATTTTTACCGCCGCCAAGGAGTTTTCGCCTGCATTTGACTATTTGTCTGTGTGCAAAATAACTCGAAAAGTACCGCACGAATTTGGATGACATTTTCGGACAACGTGGATGTTAGGGCAAAGAACAGATGATAACATTTTGGTGATAATCCGAAACACCATGTGGAATTTGAATTGCGTCACTTGCCCAATTGCCTTGGCGGAAGTCTTGACATTTGATGTCATTTGAGAAACTAAATGTAGCCCACCCTAAGGCTACTAGGAGTATTTCGCCAGGTTCAGCTATTTAATTAAATTAATAAAAGAAGGGAGGAGGCTTGTGTAGAAAAATTACTATTACTACTACTAAAATTACTATTACTACTACTATTTCTACTACTCAAGTTACATTCACCATGGGCTCAGAGTTATGCAATTATGCTACATTTATTTATAATTCAAAGCACAACAGAGACGGAAAAAAGATAATGAAATAAAGATTAATGAAATCAATAATAAGGCGACCTCCAACCGGTCAGCTGCGGCTAAGAACCACCAGAGGAAAGACTAGGAATTACACTTGGAATGTAACCCTGCAACAAAGCAACCATATGGGCAATTCACTACACTTAACAAGAGCCACACCTCCATAGCAAGAGAGACAGAGCGCAGCTCACCATAGTTTGAAAAACCGCGCCCCCTGGGGGGAAACTAATTGCTCACACTTTGCTCACTTGGGTTACAGAACAGGGTGTCGCAGTAGTTATTAGTCTTCACCACAGTAGGAGAAAATGCCTAAACGTTATGTGACAAAATGTACTGCCGACAGCAAAGAGAACCCAGAACTTAAATCTTATGTTGTCAAACCGAAATAACGAGCCTGTCAGAGGGAGAAATGGCTACCGGCAATCAGAAGGGAATTACAACCAAAGAAAAACAGAGTAGGCCTGTGTGTGTTTAGGGTCATTATCGTGTTGAAAAACTGCCATGCCATGCATGCAACCTGGTTTTCAAAGAGAATGGATCATGCTCTGCTTGGAATTCATGTTTCCCTCTATGAACCACAGCTCTCCAGTGCCAGCAGCACTCATGCAGCCCTAGTCCATGATGCTGCCACCACCATGCTTGACTTTAGGCAAGGGAAAGTTGTCTTGGTGCTTACCAGGGTGCCGCCAGACACATTTATACAGCTATACATATTTGGATGGACACTTGGCCTAATCTAGTTGGACGCAGTGTGCGCACCTACGGCTTTCCCTGTCCAGCTATCTTGATGTCTGTATTCATGTAAGAATTGTGTATCGAGCACATTCTGTTTTCAGATACATTCTATATGGGATGGTCACTGTCATAGCCTGTAGTGAAAGTGATTTTGTCACTGTGTCCACGCATGAAAGAACTTCAGATTGGAAGTAAAGAAAAAAGATCAAGACCCTTATAATATATTTGAACTATCGCTGAAATTGATGTTCTTGCAAAGTTGTTGTGATGTTTACTGTTAATTACTCATGTTGTGAGTGATAAAAGTGTGTAGTCTATAACAACCATAAGGTGTGAATTCATTTTGAATACTGGACACAACTAATCAGAGGTTTGCCAAACAAAAAAGTAACTTAATATAAACTTTGACATTGACAACATAAATGAGTTGATGTCAGATATTTTCCTTAAAGTATAATCAGCATCTCTCTCCTCCTTTAGATTGCATCTGTCTATCCACTCTACAATGACTGAGGGAAACAGACGCAGAACACCTTGCATTAATCCTGGAAATCCTGTGTTTTCTTGTATGATGAATCCAGTCTCTCAGATGGCATCCGAGGACACATCTAGAACAAAAGTAATCACTAGTCCCTTTTACAAGACAACGTCTTCTGATTATGGACACAGGCCTCCTACATTTGAATCCTCACCCTGCACATACCACCCTGTGTCGCAGAAATTCTCAGAGCCCCTGGGAATGTGTGGAATGTATCGGGACAATTCCTTCAATACTAGCTTGGATAGAGGCAAGGTGTAACTGTTAGTCAGTGGTTTGATGGCTAAACTCCCTTGGGACAGGTCAAGTTACATATGACTACACTGGATACTCTACAGCACGGATCTGTTGTAATCTAGCATTCTGACAAGCATTCTGACTGGCTTTCTGCAGTTGCTATGTTTGAATGTCATCCTTCCTCAATAAATATGGAAGATGAAAGATGGTTTGATTGCAAGATTGTGTATAATTTTATTTTTATTTATGTAACATGCTCATTTGTAATATCATGATGTAATTACAGCACATTGAAGGAACAGATGTTGCTAATATGTATAATGTGATTATAAAAAATGTAAATGTAATTGTGTTTACACATTTATTAGCAGATCAAAGCAGATCTTCAACAACAGGCATTTCCTAGATACAATTCACATGTAATACTGTTACCCACTGCTTCATCCATGGCCATCTACTGCTCCAGGTTAGCCAGAAGCCCCCTTAATGATGTCTCTGATTTTTTTAGTGTCTTCTTGTAGTTTTGGATTATCAGGGTCAATTTTAAGAGCTGCCTGGTAGTCCTGCAGACCTTTGTAATAAGACAGGTGACAGACAGATAATAACTTAAGCATTTTACCAGTAGATGGCAGTACAGCATAGAAATTGCATTGGTTGCAAATTTGATTTTGCAGGCAAAAACAACAAAATTATATAGAGACCTTCAACATATAGCTCAAGCTCACAGAATGCAGTGCCTCTTCTTACATGAGCTCTTAACCTGGCAGCTGCATTGTGAGCAACTGGTGGGGTTAGTAACTCCAGTGCCTGCCAAGGAATACACGTGTTATCTTCATTTCAGAGAGAAAACCTTTTATTACCAAACTCTGGTGCTGCTGAGATACACAGACCTGTGAGGAGTCTTCAACAGCTTTGTGTAGATTCCTTAGCTTGAGATGACATGCAGCACGATTGGAGTACAGCGAGGGAAGTTTTTTGTTGAGCTTCAAAGCAAGGCTGTAAGCATTAATGGCAGCCTGGTAATTCCCAGCAACAAAGAATTTGCTAGAACGCACAGAAATACATACAGGATGATTCATTTCATTGGAGCCATGCTTATGTTTTGAAGTTAGGCAGAAACTTGCTTCACTTACTCCCCCTTCTCTTTCAACCAATCAGGATTCCTCTCCTCTGGTTTGAGGTCATCAAGCTCAGCCAAATCTGCAGCCACTGCACGCCTGGCCTCGGCATGCTTCTTGAGCCACTGATCAAACACAAAGGTACTATGAGAGGGACGTAGTTCTCGGTCTTGAGGCCCTTGTTCCACTTAACATTCCACTTAACATACTGTATCATATACAATTTGGAATTTGAGTTTTTCTCATTATAAAAGAAAATATCCCACCTCCACACATAGGACCCTAGTTGTCTAAAACTTGTAGTAATGACCAGATTTACATTTCATGTTGTTCAATTGCTCAAACCCCATGTTACAACAGGAAATTACACATTACATGCAATGCAGATTCTAATACTGAAGTGTATTTTACAGTGTCTAACCACAAGGCATTAACTGTCACGGGTTGAGCTCAGAGAATGTTCAAATAGTGGAAATGTCAGGTTCATGTAATGGTTTAGTGAAGGGGTCTTAAACATCGAAAGTATTTAAAAAAAATTTTAAAAGTGTCCAAAATGTTTTTTTTGTGACAGAAATTAGTGCTAACAAAACATAAATAAAAAAATTTCTATTTGCACCGTAAGCACATTTGCACATGGGACCCTGGGAGCAAAGAACCTTGCGAACAAAAAGGGTTAATGGTCACAGTAATCACAGTCACAGTACAGTAATCTTGAGTAGGGAAGACAGCACATGCCCCATATCTATACTGGGGACCAGAAGTCTGGTCTATAAAGCCTGTAAACTACTGTTATAACTACAGTTATAGGTTTTAAGAGGAAAAGCCAAACACTGTCATCACCTCCTCCTCCTCTGGAATTCTGGATTCTCGCAGAGCAGTGGGGAAGACTCTTGGTGTGAAATTTACTTTAATACTTCCACGAGACCTTGGGGCTGGCAAATGAACATTTCTAGTCTTGGTGACATTATGTGTACCTATACAACAGGCAAATGAAAAACATATGAAAAACATAATGTACATATACTGATGACCAAGTTGTTCAATCAACTGAAAAATAGCTATGTTGATCTACTAACCTAGATGAGGTATTGCAACTCCTCCTGAAGACAAGTCCGGTGCTAACTTTTCAGCTTTGCTTGTTTTAGTGGTTCTCTCTAGTTGTATACTGTGTTGCTGTCCCTGGACAGCCTTGTCCTCTTCTTCTGATTTGTGCTTCAGTTTCCAGGCTTCCAGCTCAGTTACTGCCTTCTCACACTCCTCACGTTTTATTGTCTGAATTTTAGCTTGCTCTTCTTCTTCAAGCTTGAAAGATAGATCATACAGATACAATATAGTAGCATGATGACAAGAGGCATCTGGGAACTAACACATCATCACATCACCCACAAAAACACTGTACCTTCATCATAGTCTGCAGAGCAAATTTGCTCTCCTCCTGCTTCTTTGCTGCTTTAGCTCGTGAAACAGCAGATGCTTTTTCCTGGGCTTTGAGAATTGCTTTTTCTCTGATATCTTTCTTTGTCTCTTTGTCCTCTGAAATGAACACACTTCACTGTCAGAAAATATTAAGAGCAAAGACTGCACTGTATTGTTGCTGGTGGTCATGCCACTCACCTACCGTCCTGTGCATCGTCCCACACCATTTACCCACTGTCCTGTGCTGTGCCACTCATCTACTGTCCCATGTACTGTCCCGCGCCAGTCGTTCACTGTCCTGTGCTTCTACTGTCCTGCACCACTGTGCCATGTCACTTGCCGACTGTTGCAAACCTAACCTTGAACCTAACTCTAAACCTAACCCATGAGACAATGGCAAGTGGCACGGGACAGTAGGCACATCAGGGATAGTAGGTGAGTTGCCTATAAGACATTATAATGGCACAGGACAGTTGCAGTTTCCGAAATGGCATACTGCTTTGCTACATACTGCATGTGCCCCAGTACACAGTGCAACATACACTACTGCCACCCCAACTAATTAATTAATTGCAGGTGCTGTACCTGACTGGCTCAAAGTTTATTGATCCCCATACACTACCCTCCAGTATGCAGCATGGTATGCAAGGAGCAGAAGAGGCCTACTAACCACATGACCATCACCTCATTAATTAATCGACTGCAGGTGCTCTACCTGACTGAAAGATTATTGAGCCCCATACACTACTCCTGTGCTATTTTTCATGCACTGCATACCACACTGCCATCTGCAGAGATCATTATACGAGTCGTACGTAGTAGACATTTTTGGAAACGGCGAGTGCATGCATGAGCCACAAGCCACAGTACGCTACAGTAGTTATTGCTCCTACTGCTACAGAAATATGTCAGTCTTTGCTTTGCGTACATGGAAAATGTGCTAGAGTAGCCTACCATTGTTAATGGAAAGTTGATGCCACAGTTCCTCTTTCTGTTTGTGTAGTGTAAAAACGGCAACGCCATTTCCAATCCTCGCAATACTTTTGTCATCATCCACAGGTGCAAATAAGAAGGTCTCAAATAGAAAAGGAGGAAAATTAACCTAGAACACAAGGAAATATGGGCTGTTAGATAGCAAAGCACGTCTGTGAATTAGCCTACATCTATACACTCGAATTTGAACAAGCTGTGTAGCGGCAAGCTAAGTTAGTCTAACAGCTTTAGGATAGCGATTGTTTCATGAGAGAATCTGAAGCCTCTAGAATCTGGAGAATCTAACCTTTAAATATTCGTCCGTGGCAAAAATGTCAACTTGCTTGGCATTCATTCCCTTTAAAGGAACACTGATATGCACTTTTGACTCCGTTTGGGTCCATGAATAATCTTTGACCATTACCGGCATTATTGCGGGCAAGTACTATGTGAAGCCTAAAACAGACTCTGGTCTCACTCACAGTACACAACTTTCAGCTCTCTGTTGCTACAACACTGTTGTTGCCTAGGAAGGGGAAAGGCTTTTCCGGTAACGTCACTACCTAGCAAAAGACGATCCACGTTCATCACGTAAGTCCTCCTAATAAAAAGTCTCTGACATCACTCTCTTCTGCCTTCGTCCTCATCATGGCTTGGAGGGGACTCTTGTCAAAGATGCTTGTAATAAACTTACATTTATAAATCATTTATTTTGGGACAGCCACGACCTACTTGTTTGGGCTTCAGGCTTGTGACCGACTGGTTGCTGGTTTGATGCCCGACCAATGGACCATGGCTGAGGTAGCCTGGAGCAGAGCACTTAAACCTTCACTGCTCCCCAGGTGCTGCTATAGCGGGCAGCCAACTGCTCTGGGTTCGTGTGTACTTCACGTCGTTGTGTGTTTCACGATTGGGTTAAATGCAGAGACCAAATTTCCCTCACGGGATCAAAAGAGTATACAGTAAAGTGTGGCAAGTTTCAACTTGGTTGATAGCCTACATCAGACATGGCTAGAACATTTTGCCTAAACCACCTAGGCCAGTGCTGTAGTCTAGTTTGCTTTAGTAGGTATACTGTCTGTGATGGGTCACCTGAGTTGCTGCCACAGCTGCTGCTATTACAGTGTTGTTTTAATGGATATATGCAAACCCAAGAACCTTTTTAATGGTTATGCGGCATATACCTGCATATCACAAAGACTACAGCCCTGACCTAGGTTATAAGAAATAAAATGAAATAGGCATAATACATGTATCCTCGTCTTACTGCCACAGAATCCACAGTAATCCTATTGTCGATGAACTAACACATTGTAATGTGTGATAGCACAGAGTAAAGCTATCTGGACCTCAATTTCCAGCACTAATTAGGTAAAAATTATTAGGCATTCATGATATATAAAAAATACATAATTAACCCTCCTATTTGAGACATCATAATCATGATGATGCCAATATAAGCACTTTATAGTCAGCTGGGTGGCATCTTAAGTGGCTCTGATTATAAACAGGTGTGGGCGCACAGGGAATTAATGTATTTTGTTAACATGATTTTCTTAACATGGGACAAGGGATGCAAATAATTTTAGTAGTAGTAGTAGCTTTATATGGGTGGGTGGTTATACATGAGCCCCTCCCCCTACAACTTAGTGCTACATTTTTGCACTGATGTCACACAGGGTTGGCCAGGCTAGTGCCGCCTGGATGCTTCCACTCAATTTCTCTTTTAGCTCCACTACTGCGTCAGGAATCTGTCTGTAGGCCTAGTGCCGCACCATCTCTGAGCTGTGAGGGCCAATCAGAGAACAGAGGGAGGGCTAAAAGCAGTAACAGTGAATACAAATGGTGCATTCCAGTGGTAACATGCGCCATGATCAAACAGTGGCGATTGGTTGAAGCAGAAAGTTATCTGCCCACCATATGCCAATGGATAGGTTTCAGACGCTCACAAAGTGAAACAATGTGAAAGCGTTTGGTGCATCAGGCTATAACACAGGGTGATAACACACCACAAACTGGCCAAGTCTTAACGAGCTAAGAAACCCTGAGAGACCAACATGCTCCAAAAAATGTTGCAGTGGATGTCAAATTGCAAAAAAAATGTCTTAAGTGGTTAGTTCTAAGGTACAGTCATAAAGATATACATAATAGGCATATTAGTATTATGCCTATATATTAGAACTGACTGAAGAACATGTACCTATTAACAGCATGTTTTTTCCCCCTCACTTAGTGTCTTCCACTTGTGAAATCCTCTCTTCAGCACGTTTCATTGTTTATGTCATAAAACAGTTAACGAAGTTAGGAAAAAGGGCAAATGAAAGCTCATTTTCAGCAATGCAGGCTGAAATAACTATTGATGATATTAGAAGGTCCCATGCAGATTTCAAAGGCAGAGGTTTGCATTAACAGCCTTAGAAATGTTGTAACACAGTATTCTTGTAATGCAATCACCTATAAAGTCAAAGATATGTAAAAGAAAGGTCAGTCAGGAAGATGACAAAAGTTCTATTTGATTTATCTCACTTGCCACAGAATTACTTAAGCCTGAAACTTCAGTAGAGAACTGTAAGATTATAAAACAGGATGTTGGAATGTACAGCATGTTTCAGCAAAGTCCATTAAATCCGATGTATGAAACTTAAAGCCTTTCTGAACACTGTGCCAGGTTTTTGTAAGATTTGTCAGCATAATGGTATTAGATACTACGAATGAGAGTAATCAATAAAATTATTACTAAAAATGTATCAAATATAATTGTGTATAATTGTTTGTTAGGGTGGTTACACAAATGAAGGTACCATGCAAGAATTTCAGAAATCTTTTATCAACACCACACAATATGGCGACAGCAGAAATGAAATCTAATAAATAATCAGAATTATTCAACATAAATATTTGTTCGTATAATGGACAAAATTTGCCATTTGGCTATGATGAATATCAACATTCAGAGTTGGGAAGGGAAGACTATTGGAGTTTAATGTACTTCTAATAAACTGAAGGACCAGGCTACATAGCAATGCTGCATTTTGTTCAATGGATATCACACACTCAGTTAATACAAAACAGATTACATTCACAATGCCACATTTTTAGGAGGATTAAATGGCACATTTCTGATCAAATGCAACAATCTGAAAATTATTTTGGAACCATAAAAATAGCACATATCACAAATTCTATTTATAACACTGCATTTTAAAATAATACACAAAGAACTGTCTTGCAGTAATCTTGAACCATGTTAAGGTCACTGTAATCTGTTACACTTTGACATAAAAATATATGAATTGTGTTCATAGAACAAAAAGTCTCTACTGTAAGCATTAGTGAATGAAGCACAGAAAAGCAATATTAAAATCGAATATATTATATGCTTCTATCTTTAACCAACTGAAAAAAATATTGGGGGATATTGATGTATAGACAAAAATCTGTTAACCAATTTACCATTGATATCTAAAATGCTCTGTGAACTCTACAATACGGCAAGAAGTGCATACTGCCTAAGGAAGATTTAAATGAACAACATGGGAAACATCTCAAAGGCAATGTAATGCACTACTAGAAATATGTCTAGTTATATGCAAGTCTGCTGCATGCTATATATTAACTCTATTTTCGTACATTCACTCAATGATTTTTTTTCCCTCTGGATATTTTAATGCTACATTCCAGAAATGTTCATCGCTACATTCAATGCCAAAGCTAATGGTAAAATATGACTGTTTTATTTCAACAGCTCAAATGATTATGGTCATTTTCATGTAAGGCTTTGGAAAACTTCAGCTGCATCTAACATCAGCCATAACAGCACCATATGAACACAGATTACTTGACATTTTCGAAAGGCAAGCTCAGGACAGTTAAGTGAACCTACTCTCATATATCACATGCCACCTCTGACAAGAAAAGTGCTGGGGTGTAATTGCTTGTTTGATCATATCTCATGGCATGACCTCATGTCTTAGAATCTTAACAACACTGAAGTGTCTACCTTTTGTGTGCCGAAATACCTTTTCAGCAATGACAATCAAACATAATAAGTTTTCAGTTCATAAAAATAATTTTGCTACAGAAAATAGTGTGAAACTGTGATTTGATGGCCAACTGGGAATAGTTTCAATCGATATTATAACTAAGGGAAACTGCCCATACTTCTGAACATTGTGAGTTTAGAAAAACTCACTGCTTAAATGTCCAAGGAATACAGACTAAACTAAAGACATGGAAGATTTCACTGTTGCACTAGCCTTCACTGTTGAGTGTGGGTGGGCCAGTGGTCTCCCTTGATCTGACAAGCGCTGCTCCCTTCTCCTCCATACAGGTGTCACAGCCCCAGACTGCTGCTGCCTCAGCAGCCAACAGATTGTAAGCCGTCTCAGTCATGCCTGTACAAACCCTATGAAACCATTTCTGACATGAGGCATCACACAGGATGGCTTCCTGATCATCGTTCACTTCATTTAAGCAGATGCCACATGGGTACACAGGCTCGGCCGATGAGAGGCTCGGCCGGCTAGGGTGCACTCCAAGTTTGTTGGCACCAGGGAGGCCAATAGTGCCACTGCTCCGCTTGCGCCTATCTTCCAAAGAAGCTGTGTCCATGGGAACACATGAAAGTGGAGATTTTTTCAGGGCATCATTAGCAGGGTGGATGATGCCATTGATCTTTTCAGAAGAGTTAGGGTGCACCCCATCTTGACTGATGGCTGCACCCCTGGTTTTGAACTTAAGGTCGGAGGTGTTGTCCTGACTCACATTCTCCTCAGTGTTCTGCCCTGGCTTATGTGGTGAAGTTGTCTGGGATGTGCTTTTGCCTGAGGATTCACTTGCATCTTGTTTGGATATTGGTGGGGTGGACTGTAAGAAGTTGCTCTGTTGGGGCTGTTGCTGATTCTGCTGTTGTTGCTGCTGCTGCTGCTGCTGTGGTGTAAAACTAGGGCTCATATCTGTGCAGGACCTCCCTGTTGGATTCCCACAGTTATTGCCCTCAGAAACAAAACTGGAGCCAGTGTCTGGAGGTGCACTTTGGTTGACATTATGAAACGGCATCTGATTAAAGTTCTCGCCTGGGCCTGGCCTGAACGCCTGACCCGAGGGAAGTGGCATGTTGCTGTTGTTACCAAACATGGACTGGGTTCCATAGTTAGGATTCTCAGGGTGCCCATAATTAAAGCCAGGGGGCCTATTGAAAGTCATGCCCATCTGGTTCTGGGCAAACGGATGAAGCTGGTTTCGCACAGGATATGCTCCCCCATAGGTTGCAGGTATTCTGTTTTGAACAAGTGGGGCCATTCGGTGTGGGCTATAGCCACAGAATCCTGGGTAATGTGTTGGGCCAAAATATGGGTTTGTAGTCGAGGGTGGCTTATATGATGGCACACAGTAGCCATCATCAAAAGGGTTAGATGCCACTAAATGATCAGCGCTTGGGTTTGGTGGTGGTGCATACTCCGAGAGAGGGGCAAATGTGGGTGCCTGACAATTGAGATAGAGAAGTTACTGACACAGGATCATAAAATATTCACATCTGTGATCTCAAAGTCTTATTAAAAAAAACTATACTTATTCTAAAATAAACTAAATTCTAAATAAAAAACTGAAGTACTTTAATTTTTCAAATTTCATAGTTATATAGATTCACTCATGCACTACCTGTGTACTTGATTTGCGCTTTTTTTTGTCTGGACTAGCAAGGAGCGAGCCTGGCCCTCCTAAACCATCCAGTCCACCATCACCACCTGTAAAGACATATATCGGACCTGATTAGTTTGTAAGTAGGCCTATTAGTAACCTAAAACATTGTCACATCGAATAAATTAGGCTAATTATTCTTTGACTTCTAACACGTTCTCTTAACCTACCTCTTCTGTAATTTGACAATGGAAAGCAGTTCTCCTTGAACTTTAGCAACGTGAATAAACTATGATGCAAGAGCTTGTCGGTTTATCTGATACGCCTATTTACCTCTGCACAAAATAGTCGAAAATGACTGTTGAAACAACTGCAATGCATGGCAATGCACCCATAAACTATGCCACTAACTTCTAGAGACGTTGTCAGGTCGCTTTAGCCAATGTATCAAGGCTATCGCATAAACGTCGATTTGTAAAAGTTACCTTTAAGCGACTACGGTTTCACCCTGATAGTTTGCAGAAGTTTTTGCACAAATTAACTAAATCAGCTTCTTCGCCTCGGTATTTTCACCAATGCTAGATTTATAGAGCACTGTCTCCGTTGAGTTTCATTCAATTCTTCAAAGGCCTTGTAGGCCGTCAAGCTCCTTCACAGGCGTAATTACGGTTGAGACTTGTGTGCAGCGTATCATGCCCCCACAGACACTCCATACCACGCTCAAGCGACCGAAAATACAGAAAAGCTACGTTACCTCTGTTTCTTTTTAGAGAGAAGGTATCTTTATCCTGTTCAGTGGACATTACAGGATTCCTTACATGACTCACAAAAGTCAAAACCAGCTATATTGTTTAAGTGGTTGAAAAGGTAACCGCACTCGTCTTCCTCTTCGCAGCAATCACAGCTATCTCAGTGTGTGACCAGGAAAGCTGCAATCGTTTGCAAAGTTTGGGAGGAGCGGACGAATTCAACTTTGCGATATGTAGTAGTATGCGGGGAATTTTACACAAACATTGCGTGTTTGTGGCATACTTAGTAGCAATTAACGTCATTGATTTCCAAAAACTACACTTTATAGCAGTTTTGAAAAAGCCGAACAGTAACGTGGAAGAACAGATACCCCTCTACATTAGCATGTGAGTGTGTCTGCACAGCTCCGTTTGATGTGGTGCCGCTCAGACAGTATGATGAACCGCTGATGTAACATTGCGACTGGGAGAAGCTATGAACCCACTTCACCAAACAGATCATAGATTGGCGGGAATTGTTACGTTTTAAAAATGCTGATTTAGTCTGCGACACGATTTGAATTCCAAATGGTATTTTACAAAGATTATATTTTATAAAGACTGTCTGACGGCGCAGTACATTTCGTTGGCAAGTAGCTAGCCTACCTAAATATCAAAGCCATCAGAAAACATCAAAGGGTTCGCCGCCATTTCTGATCGATGTAACTTTTTTGCACTGTCTCGCTCTACTGATGTCTACATTGTAGCAGCGAAACTAATCGCAAAGTCAATGGTCTGTTTCCAAGATCATAGCTTTGAGAATGTAGATTAAGTTGGGATTATGTATTCATCCTTGCATTCAACCTCAGGATACTTTAAGTCAACCATATCAATGCTATTAGGCATTTTCTCATGCAGTATTCATATCAGGCAATTATCCATGAAGACAGCAGCAACCAAATTCTTTATAGCCTATCGCTTATCTGTGTATATTTCGAGTAATTAGGCCTAGGTTAGACCAACATTTCAACATCTTGATTATGAATGCAGGTAGACTACATGGAATCCAGTAATAATGTTCAAATCTTAATGTTCAAATTTTTGGCTTTTATTAGACATTATAATATTTTTGGCATGAACACTGTCATTGTACAGAAAACACACACTGGAACACCTTCTGAAAAGTTGATAGTAACTGTAACTTAATAGTGAATAAGAAAAAAGGACAACATAACAGACAAGTACAATTACAAGAAGTACATTCATTTTCAAGGCCAGTGCAAGTTTTCTGTGGCAGCAGAAGGCATTCATGGGTCCCCTGAGTGAAATTGTGTCTAGCCCATGTTAGCTTTGCCATAACACCTGTACACCAGCACAGCCTTTACACAAACAGTGTGACAGTGGATGCGGTAAAGGCAACAGAGCTGTGGAGATGCAACGCCCACACAAGACCCTCAACTTCATCCCTTCTGTCACACATTATGAAAAAAAGAGCAAAATTCAGAATCACATAGCTGGAGTAATTAGCATCACCAATTTCTCTAAGCACAGTGTAACACTGGTCATTTCTACTGGGCATGACAATCTCACAATGTCCGGGTCACAATTCTACACCTGTGCACCTGAAATACCTGAGTTAAATGTCTGGTACACTAAAATTGCATTACAACACATGCCTGAGTGTTTTGGAGAGTACAGAAACTCCAACCACAATACACTACAAAATCATCTCTGTATTAAATTAACTGATCATTTGATTTACCAAACAGTACATTTAGGTTTTCAATCTCTTTCAGTGTTTTAGTAAAGAGTACTTTTGGACCACAGACAACAGAAACTAGAATGATGCAGCGGAACACACTGTCAATAAAAGAGCAAAACAAACAAAAAATCCATATACAATATGAACTTAAACATTTTAGCACAGCTTTCCAGATTAATAGTCACCTGCAACACTTGAAGAGGTATTCACATTATAATAAACATTTCAGGCATTCAGGCACAGCCTAACATTCAGCTAGGCAAAAGTGAAATTCAGTCAGTACTGCAAGGGGAGGGCATTAGGCTCCTCTACTAACATAAAAAAAATCTCCTCCAGTGAGAAAACAGTTTTAAAAAACGATGTGGAGTAGACTCAAACTGGTGTTAGCTGAAATGACAATTCACAATAACACAAAATCTCAACATCGTCTGACTTTCCTTGAGGCGTCTCAGTAGTGTGTCTATTTACTGCATACAGAAAGTAAGGAATTACAGCCATGGAGCATGTTAAGAATGATAAAATATCATGCAAGACAAAAGGCTAACCTGATTATTTGCCAGTGTGCAACAGTGACTCTAAAATCTTTGGTTTATATCGTTTGCTTTCCAAATGAAAATTAACTTGATTGTGTCGCTCTGATTTAAGCATGGTCTTCCAGTGACCTCTGGTCTCCTCTGATTGAAAAGAATGATGCAAAGCTGGACAGGAAATACAATATAATACATATCTCTGCATATAATTTTCAACTATACTATGAACACATTCTGTCATACGTGCAACATCTCATAGGAGGAGAGCCATCTGGATTAGTTGGTTGTTTTACACTTGTAATCGATTATTCCTTTACATCATCAAGTACCCTACACCCCAGGAGCACTTTGTGGGAGATTACCCGCATCTCAACTTATTTGGTCACAGAATGGGGGCACAAATGTGCAAGGCATTTCATTGTTCAAGAAGCAGCATCTCTGCTGATCCAGAGGGCACTGCACTCCATCTTTGGTCTAGTCGGAGGATACTCTTACCCTCAAATATTCCTAAGGACCAGCAGGAAGAAAAAGAAGAAGCAAACAATTCTTTGGGTAATAGCCTGAGTCACCGTTGCACACTGACATCATGATCTACAAACTGAAACTAATCTGAGACAAGTGCTAAACTCATGTTTCTACTCTAAAATAGAACTGCCTATTTCAAGAACAAAGTAACTAGAGAATGTACTCAGTAGTACATATAAGTCAAGAAAAAATATATATCTTATGTTCTTGGTGTTCCAATTCATTCTTCACTTCCATTTCACCAAGTCCACTCATATTTGGTTAACAGCAATCATTCTTCACTCATCTCTCATCCACATGAAAGAGTTCCCTCAAAATATTCTTTGGTAAGCAAACTGTGCTTCCTAGCTCTGAGATCCAAGGAACCTGATCCATGTTAAGGCTATGTTGAAGCTTTTAAGGGTAGCTGTGTTTCACAGATAACAGCTGTATTGGTAAGTTTTCTACTTAACAGAAAAAGAAAGCATCAGTAAATCAATAAAAAACCTGCCATAACTCAGCCTTATAACCCTTAATAAAAAGGCTTTTCCACCTGTGAGAAGGCTATCACAAGGCTCTGAGCTGATACTAGCACAAGAATCTAGAGAAACATTCATAACAGACCTATGGCAACTACTCCAATTATGATAAGCAGTTCAGCTCAAAGATGATACCCTGTCAATCAACCATGTTACATCATATAACACATGGCTTGTTCAAATGTACTTAACCTTGTTCCCTGAGTTAAGGAAAAACAAAACACTACAAAATTAGCTTAAAACGAGGTAGTATTAAACAGGGATTGAAAAGGCATATGCACTTCCAGATATACAGAAAACCTTGTTTGTTGGGTTTTTTTTTGGGGGGGGGTTGTTTTTTAAATGTGAGGGCTTCAGATAGGGTAAACACGCACTCCTGGGTTTCTTCATAATAGTCAGAATGTGGACGAAAATATTAAATACCTGAGAAGACTCTGAAGAGCTGAAAAAGCTGTAGTACACTACTAGTGTACTAGTGTGAAATATAGAAGAGGAAATGCAGTGCACTTAAAATCCCATGCTTCAAAAAAAAAAAGAAAGAAAAGAAAAGAAAGACAGAGACAGAAATAACTAGCTAATTGAAGCAACTTATTGCTATCAGGAAGTATCAATTGTTATGACAGTGGAGTTACCCACTGCATATAAGTAGACATTAAATACATAATTGATGTTTACCCGAGGTAAACTGAGGTAGATCGTCAGCAAAAGGAAATCCATTGTCCCTTTAGCTCCAGTGACAAACTTAAATAATGTCAGAAAATGTAACAGTCATCTTTCCCATTTTTTGACAATCTTTTTGAAACATTCATGGTGGGTGAGATTTACACACAAATAGACACACAAAAAGGGAAGGAAACAAAACAAGATGGGGACATTCAATAAACACATTCAACTGATTCAGGTCTTTGGCATTAATATGAAGCCAGAGCCCTAGTCTTCCAAGTAGCCTCTTGATTTGTGGCTTCCTGCTCTTTGTCCATGGAAACAGGAGGAGTTGAGGTGGGGGGATGGGAGGATAAGGGGATAAGGGGCTGGGACAAAGATGTGGGGTGCTGGGCTCATTCACACAGCTGCAGGGAAAGTGCAGGCTGGGAAACTACTGGGACCTCATGCTGCTCCTGGCAGGGCCTTCTTGTGGCTTCTCCCATGTCCACAGTAAGGTCGGATGACTGAGTCTCAAGAACACAGTCACCTTCAGACCCAACACTCTCCACTCCCTGCACTGAAGACGGTCGACTGCTTTGTCCAGATGACAGATTGGTCATCTCCATTTCGTCATGGGAGTAGCGACCTGAGTCACCGGTCTCATGGCTGCCCTCACTGTTCTGGGAGCCCTCAGTGTCTCCTGACGAGCTGAACAGAACCTGCAGAGAGGTGGGCTGGTGTGGCTCCTCCTTATAGCACAAGACAGTGCTCCCTGGCTGGTAGGAGCATGTGTTTAGGGTCCTCCGCTGGTTCTGTGTGATAGCACAAGCAAAAGTTAATAATGCAATGGACTGTTAACGAAGAAACAAAGTGTTACATCAAATTGATTAAGTGTCTTTTTACCTGGCCTTTTTCTTTCCCCTCCCTCTCAAAGAAAAGCCATTTCTTCTTCTTCTTCTCTGGACTTATGTTGACAGGGCCGTAGCTATTTATGATCAAATTGGTTCCACCCTAGAAATGTAAGTCTTGGAATTAATTTTACGAAGCTTCCAAAAGTATCGCATTTTCTTACAAGCCTGATATATTGGCCCCCATTTACTAAGTGACTGTACGACAAAAAATGTGCGTAAGCTCATTCCCATGCAAACCTTGCAATCATCAATGTGAACATGAGCTAGAATGAGCGCTATTTACACTCAAATCTATGTGAAGTCAGAACATGGTGCACACACAATTTCAAGTTAGAGGATCACAGCACAGCAATCCTGTCAGAGAATTGCAGAGTTATGAGTTATATTCATGCATTTACCGCCTCTCCTAAATGTAGACACTTATTATTAATAATAGTCTTTTATTTTTGTAAAAGTGCAGTAGTGAGTCGTGTATTGAGTTTTATGGTGAAATCATTCTGCAATATCAGCAATTCATATTGTGTCTAGGGGAAAAAAGTTTTATGTCCCCTAATTTTGTGCCTCCTTTTGATGCTGCCTGTCAAAACTAATTGGCTCAACTGGAGCTGCATGCCACAATAATATCTCTGGGTTAGAAAAAAGGTCTGATTTTGGACATATTATGCACCTTCATATCGTAAATTTTTGGAGTGAGGCCTCGAAATTGAGAATTATGCTCGTTTCAGCCGCCACATTTACCAACACCTTCTTTATTACATCTTTATTACGCTGATGTGTGAGGAATTCGAAGGGCTTAATAAAGCACACATGATCGTTGCTGTAAGATGATTCCTGCGCTCCAACTGTCTATGTTTGTTTGATAAATGAGGGCCACTGTGTGTGTGTACTGTATAGTACCTCTTACCTTTGTGTCAACAAAATGATCACCCATCATGGGCACCATGACCTCTGCATTCTCAACCTGAATCTCCCCAGCTAAATGAGAGAGAGAGGGGATCGGGCCCCCACCTTGCCTCACAGTTTTTGTTGCGCAGGATTTCCTGTAAAATCAATATAATAGCATCACGCATTGGACAATTAAGAATGGGTCTTAGGCCTACAACATAATCCAGTTAATGGAAGGTAACTGAAAGGAACACATACTGACACCAGAATGGTCTAAAAATGATCATTTAATTACCTGTCTTTGCCTCTACACACAAGGATTAAGGCACAGATGATGATGCAGGTGAGCGCTACACAGACTCCTAAGATGATGCCAGTCATTGACTTCTGGTCCAGGTGGTAAAACCCATCGGAAAACACTGTGAGACACATTAGGGGTCATTAGTCATTAGTCCCCAGAATTTCACTAAAAACATTCCTCCTCTCTCCCAAGCACCTCAACCTGTTGTGATTGACAGCAAGTATCTGTTATGAACACAGCCACACAGTTGACATGTAAATCATGTCAACTGGAAACAAGCAATATGTTAAGATTGTGAATTTCAGATGTGATAATTATAATAGTAATAACTGATTGTAATAGTTATAATTGTTATAATAACAATTGTAATTGATAGTCATTACAATTACAGGTTTTTACAGTAACAGAATCTGTGAAGTTCCACTAGGGGGCTATGGTCATATTGCTATAAGATCACTGTACTGTTCCATTAAAACTCTCCTGACCTGTGGCATGAGAGGAGCCATGTGAGCGTCTGGGGACCTGGCCAGAAGAAGATCGGTCTGTTTGTACAGCCAGTTCTACAGCACTGGAGAATGGCCCATCACCCATCTCATTGGAGGCAGACACTTTCACCAGGTAGATGTTCCCTGGCTGCAGGTTCTCCAACAAAGCCATAGTGATGCTCCCTGCAAATGCACAATTGTAAGAGATGGAGCCTCATGCACATTAAAAAGGATTACCAAAAATGCTGTGTCATCTTACGAGCAGAGAAATATGTTGTAATCAATACAGTCTCTGGTCCTGAAAAGTGACTCGAGTGCCTCTCTCCCATGCTTCTACTGACCCATGAAAAACCAAGGTTTACTGCACAGTGGAAAAAACATAAAAGTTTCCTAGCAGAAGAGGAGCTATTTGTGACCAGTGTGCCCAGAGAACAAGAGGGGGTCAAAGATCGAGGGCCATGCCTATTCCAACCTCCTGTACCACCCAGCCCCTGGTTGTAACCCAGCCAAAGCTTCAACAGTAACTGTCACTGGGAGTGTGTGATTTATTCCACAGAGGACCCAAAGTTGGGTAGGGGGGCTTTGTGGATGACCTCTGTTTCGACCCACCAAAACGACAGCTTAGGAGTGAAGAGGAGATGCCGTGCATTGCAAGGAGTCATCTGCTATCAATTATATCTGTGCTGCTCAGAAACCTGGTCGCTGTTCCAGGAGCTTCCAGAATTTGGCAGCTGTGTCACAGATCTGTGCTCAGTCAAATGTCAGCATGTCTAAACAATTCAGCATATTTGTTTTTGCTCAAGTGCCTCAACAGATACTTTTTTTCCAATTATGTTTGCATAATGTAGAAATACATGGTAAACTTGTAATGTTTTTGATATTTTGTCTTTGTGCAGAACACATACATGTAGGTATCTGAATCACATTTTACATAATGAGGAATCTCTCAGTAGAATTGTTGTTGTTTGACAAAGGTCAACTGTTACTGAAACATCATATACTTTAATGTAATTGTCTCAAATAACATGAATTGTTGACTGCTAAGACAACAGACCATTATCTAAAAGGAAGACAGGAATCACAAGAGATGAATGACAAATACAGATATGGATTGTAGGATGAAATGAGATATTGATTTCCAATCAGCTTTGTGGGGTGCAGAGAGTCATGGGTCTATAAGGACTCCCTGGAGTCTTCTCTGCCAAGCAACTGCTGTCTCTCTCTGCCCCTCCTCCCTCTCTGCTTCTCTCTCTCTCTCTCTCTCTCTTGCTGCCCCCTAGTTTCAACCCCACTCTCTGCTCACCTTCTCTTTGGAGAACCTGCCATTCGCCAGCCACCCAGGCCTTGCGGGAAGCGTAGAGGATGGTGTAGTGAGACACGGCTAGGTTGGGCTCATCTGGCAGCTTCCAGGACACCAGGGCTGTGTCGTCTTCAATCAGCGTCACCTTCACTCCGGATGGAGGCTGTGTGGGGGCTGTAAGAGAGAAGACAAGGGCTTAGAACTGTGGCTGAGAAAGACAGGAAGTCTACTTTGGCAGAGGACCGAGTACAACCCGATACAGGCAGAACAGTCCAAGGCTTTTTCTCGGCCTGTGATAAGGGAGTGCTGATGGGAGGACAGAGAGTGCAACAGGAGGCTTCCAGAGTGCTGTGATCTATTCACACTTGGCACACTCTCATGCACAATCAATTTAGTGCTGCAGAGGCTTTTTTCTGTCAATCCACTAAATGGCTGTGGCCTTTTGGGAAGAGAAGTGGAGAGAGGCTGTACTTAAGCCAGACCTCAACTCCAGCTCTGTGAATACGTGACCATTGGGGACTCGGCCACATTAACAGCTAGCTGAATCAGGTCAAATACTTTATCTGAGGGCTTCTTGATTTCAGCACCAGAACAGTAGCAACCTGAAATGGGATTACCTCTCAATCAATGATCACCTCCTGTCTTTTGTCCAAGGGGTTCAATGATCTTACTACATGAGTATTCATGGGAACAACTGAAGAACCCTGAACAAGAGGCACTTTCCTATCACAACTCAATACAGTCCAGCCACAATGCACAATAAACAGATAGGGATCTAATCATTATTGGTGCTGTGAGTTGGACCATTGATTGCACAGACTCCTATGTAATATATGTAGTGACATGTGAGGGCTGGTCCAGATGCTCACCTTGTGGAAGTGTACTCTGGTACACAACAGGGCTCCAGGGGCTGGACAGCTGGTCCATGTGCAGACGGACTGCAAACTCATAGCGGGTGTTGGGCTCCAGGTCCTGCACGAGCAGACTCTGTTCAGCTCTGCAAAAACAGGACAGGATATTTTACACTCTACAATGAAAAAGAATTACACTCAGGTAATATCGCAGTTATCTTGTGCAGATTTGAAATTCCCTTAATGCAAGACAGAAATGGCATCAGTGTTTCGTCACATAGACAAACAGACTTAAATGTTGGATTGCTGGATAGGTCAGCTTGTCTAAAGACATCTCATCATGTCATGAGAAGCTCATCAACAAATGCATGCATACATATGTACATACATAAATAAATAAATAAGTTGAGAACACTTACGTCTGGAGGTAGAGCACCAGAGAGGCGTTCTGTAAACCCACAGGGTTACAGCGGACGGTGTAGTTCACCATCTGGCCTGTCGTGAAGGCAGGTCGCCCCCAGTGCAGGTACACAGCTGATGAGCTGTTGGTCTTTGCATACAAATGGTGAGGGGGTGGTGGTGGGGGTACTAGACGATCACGAACAGCTATGAGAGAAAGATGGATTTTAGACATTTCATAGCACTATCTGACTACATCACAGACTAAAATGATCATCTTGAGCCTTGCAGCTCAGTGTCAATAGGTCTTCAATGTACGATATAACACTTATATTATGATTATTATATTATAAATTGATAAGAAATCATTCTGATTAATGACATTTAGTATTAATATAATGATTCCCTAAAACAGAAGCAACTTACAGACACATCCAGGGGTGCTAATAGTCTGGTCTGCTTGGTATCCTTCTCCCATGAAATTGTAGGCTAGAAGCTTGACATGATACTTCTTTCTGGGGTCTGCATATTCAAAGACAAGACAACATACGTGCATCAGACATTTTGCTGACAATGTCACTTGGCTATCAACATCCCCCCTCCGTGTATTGACAATGACCCCTGCATGTGAATCCATAATCGACCGTGGGGGTATGGGAGTGGCCAGCAGGGCGTTTGCTGACTCAGGCGTGTGTGTGTGTGTGTGATGGGTGGTGGGTGGTAGGTACAGGAGGTCAGGGGGCCATTCTATGGCAGATGTGTGGTGCTGAGGGCTCACCATGCCTGACCAGCACATGCCACCACCCCTAGACCCCCTCCACGAGCCTTCCCAGAACAGCACAAAAGATGAACACCCCATCCATCACTCTGTCAGCGAGCAGGGGGAAGAATGGGTGGCTTTCACCCTGCACCCTACCACCCCCCACCCCCACCCCCAGCTCCAGCCACCGCTGGCCACTGGTCACTGCTCAGTCAGCCGCCAGGAGAGGGAGGAGAGGCCACAGTGGGGGACAATGGCCTCATGGGAACACAGGAGTGGTCAGTCACACGGCCAAAAGCAGGACCCTCACAAAGCCGTCATTAGCCGACATAACACAAACATAACAAAAAGACTTCTATCACTGCATAATATTAAATCACAAAAAAACACTGCAGCTTCCTGTCAGCTGAAGTGAAAAGTTTTAACAATTACTGGAAGTATTTTTTTTCTAAAAGATAACATAAGATATGTTTTAACATGAATTATGCAACACAGCTGACAAGCTTTATCTAATGCTAATGACTCATGTCACAAAGTGAGTGATATGAGAAAACAGAGCAGGTTCTCTGGGATACATTAGAATACCATTAGGAAGGCAATTACATGAAGCTTTTACAGCAACCTTGGGGACCTTCCAGGAATAACACAACAACTCTCAAAGTAATGAGTTACTGCCAACCTCACACCTTCTCAATATTTCAAAGTATGCTGCAGATAATTAGCACATTTCAAGCAGGACTTCGGCCATTTCTTTAAATACATGTATTGGTGGCGAAGACATATTATCACCATCAATTTTAATATATACTAATGAATCTATGAATATACAACTCACTGAATGCTGTCCATATGGAGACAACAGACACTAGAAACTTATTTATTAATCAATTATGTACAGTGTAAAAAAATGAATATTTAAACACATGGAGTCTTTGCATAAGCCTAAACACCTGAAAGATGTGTTTTCAAACAGCGTAAGCCCACTGAGGAGGATTCATAGCTGTGGGTATTTGGAACTTGTGAGACCTTCCAGATGGTGAGTGGTATGCTCAGGTTACCCTGTAGTGTTCATTACAGCCACTAGAGCGTGCTGCACCACACTGGATCTGAGGGAGATTATTGAAGGTATTGGGAGTATCAGGGACATCACTCTCTGAAGTTTCCCCCACTCTCAGTTAAAGCAGTGCTCCATACAAACTATAGCACAGAAAAGACTCCCTGATCACATGTACTCAATCTCTCTCGCACACACACACACACACACACATACACACACACACACACACACACAGATAATATAAACATTTTCACATAAGTAATTCAAAAGTCCTTGCTGACGCTTGTTCTCAGAAAATGTGTTAGTAATGCAGTGTGAGCAATCCAATCCCCCTCCTAGACAGCAGGGCACCTCTGAGGCTTTGTAAACACGTCACTTTGACGCCTCTCACAGCTCAGGTGCCACCTTTTGGGCAGCTGGAAACTGAGCCAGCCAGTCCAGGAGCATGAGCCCAGTGAGGTGTTAGGTGTTCCCCGCTTCAGCTTGCTCTGGCAGCCCAAGAGCCTGTGTGAGGGCTCCAGCGGAGGAGGGGGGTGGCTGGAGGGGGAGCGAGCAGTGACAGGGATCCACAAGCTTCAGTGGAGCCAGCCCAGGGTCAGGGGGTCAGGCCCAGATAAAAACTCCCCAGGAATTCCAGGTCATGGGTGTGGAATACGAGTTGAGTCCCTTTTTCTCCCAGAACACCCCCCAGCTTTAGTTGGGTGAAGATAAAGAAATTATTTCAGGCAGATGGGGAGGAGGGGACAGAAGGTGGAGGTGGAAGGTGGAAGAAAGCTGGAGTTGAATGGATGAATACTAACTTGACTGTATGTTGCATAAATTCACTTTTGTAAATATGAATCAGTCTCACATGACTTTATTACTAAATAATTTGAATAAGTAAATATTTTTAAATGAAAACAAAAAATGTAAGCGAAAATGAAGTCATTATGTTCTTCCAAACCCATAATACATAGAGGGGTATTATTAAGTAGTTGCAAATAACTGACTTTGAAAAAAGTAAATAAATCCTGCTGTCATCACTGCCTTGCTCCATGCCTGTGGACTGGGTCCCATTCTAGACTCCATCTTTTTAGGGATAGTGAGCAGGGAGCCCTGCCCCTCTGCATTGAGGCCTGGGGCAATTATGCACTGAGAGGTGGGTCGTTGGGGGGGGGGGGGGTGACATCTGGGCCGTGACCTTTGACATGGAATCTGGGCAAGCTAAATCCTGCAGTGGGTGGAGCTTCAGGAGGGGGAGGGTTTAGCTGGGTAACCAAGCAGAAAAATGCTATAAAAAACAAGCATTCTAATGTGTAAAGGACAACTAGATACACAAGCTATAGCTCTATGTCCAAAGTATTTACATATCATGTCAAATTTACACTTAAAGGAAAAAAAAAAAACAACAAATATAACAACAGTATAGTATAGTAACAACAGTAATCATTACTTAAATCTATGTTCAGTGAAAGAGTAAAACAGAGAGGTCTTTCTTTTGTATTGAATGCACACAATGAGTCCTGAACAAGATAGTGTTGTGCTTCATTACAGGGCACACACACACACACACACACACACACACACACACACACACACACACACACACACACACACACACACACCTCACACTGCACAGAGTCACTCATGCCTGCACTGATTGCTCCTCAAAGGAAGGTATGTATTAGCCTGAGTCCATTCAACACCACCAAATCCCACACACAGATAAGGGATGCTGCAAGCGCTTTGCAGTAATGGAAAATGAATAATAGAGGCCCTTAATAAGCTGGCATAATGTGGATTGAACAGTATTCACACATATAAAACAAGTAAAAACTTCTTGGATTAGGCAATTTTGATGAGATGTCCTCAGTATGCAAACAGTTTTTAATCCAATTAAAAGAATATTACTTTATCCATAATGCATGTGGACATCTGTGGACAGTTCATATAAAAGGAAAAACTCCTCAACTGTTTGTGGTCACCTGATCTGAACAGGCCATGTGTGGATCCTGTGAGAGGTCAGGGCTTTGTTCTATTCAAAGGCCTCCAAAGCAGAGCTTAAGCTCCCACACACTGAAGCTCCTATGCTCACCCCTAATACATACACACACACACACACACACAAATACACACACACATACACACACACACACATACACACAGCTACTTGGACAATATGTTCCTCTGTGTCCATAGACATAAGAGGCCTTTCTTCACATGGCTAGCCTATGAAGTCAACATTTGTTTAAATCAAAGCGAAAAGCTTATTGATGTCGCCAGCATTTCTCATCTGTTGACACCCAAGATGAAATAGTGGACTTGTAAACGGAACATACACCACTGGCTCCATAATATGGCCTGCAGCAGCCAAATAAATCTCCGACTGTCCATCTTTTGCCACAGGCTCGGGTAGTATTTTAACCCCAAGCGCTCCAGGAGAGGAACAAGCAAAACAGGGAAAACGACACCCTGTCATAGGCCTCCACCGAGGCAGTGCTCTCTTTTAAAGGCTCACATTGCTCTCAGGAAGAGCAATACATCATGGGAAGAGGGAGCAGAGCATGTGCAATGTCACTCTCTCTCAACATGACTCAGTATGGGAGCAGGGACTACTGACACATCCCTGAGCTTAGATTGGACAGGATACATCTGTTTACTTGCCATCAGACACAGCTCACACCACCCATGGCAAACTCAGCATGCTTAACAGAATAGACCTAATGGAATCTTTCAACTCACTGTCACAACAATGCCAACAAACATCTAACTCTACACTCCATCAGTAAATAAGAGCACAAAATCAACTATCAGGAGCTTAGACAAAACATACAACAAACACACACACTTTGCTAAGCCCTTAAATGACATGGCTGGTGCTAAATGCATTGCAAAGCATGCAAAGATGTAGCCAAAGATGAGTCTTTACAAACAGTTCATGTGATCCCAACCCCCTATCTCCTCATTAGAGTCTATTCACATCAGGGTGGTTTATTAAGAGACATAAGTCATGCTTTGTCACTGGAACTACGGTGAAAATAAAATCAATAGTAAAATGCCCTCTCAGAGTTCAAATGCAGCCACAAACTACTCAATTATAGGCAAACATGCACATTAAACCTGACCCAAATGGATGAGGACACCCAAGTTTAATTAAAGAGCCCTATATTAGGAGACTTAACACAAAGCAATTACTGTAGAGAGGCCTTTACCTTTATGGAGCTATAAATATTCAGATGTTATACAGAGACTCCAGGCCTCAGGCGGGGCAAAAGAGCAGCCCACTGTTACACACTAGCACACCAGTCCTTCCCACATCTCATATACACTTTAATGATGCAGTGAAAATGTCTAGTTTAGTTAGACTTCCCAGCATAAGCAGCATTTAAGTGAGCATTAATCTGAGCTTTCCTGTTTCCTATTCAACCATTAAATCAGAAATGTCTTTTCTTCACTTAAGATGCTGGAATTCTTTGAAACCCAAAGGCTCTCTACCCTCATTGGTGGATTTTGCAAAGTCAGAGAATGACTAAATGCGACCACCCCAACAGCCAGGCCTTTAGATCCTGCGCAGCATTAGAAGGCAATCTGTATCTGTGTTGCCCAGCCCAAACAGACTGCAAAGTTCAGGCTTGAGTCCAGGGCAGTGTTCCTTTGTGGGCAAAGGTCTGATTTTGGTTGACTCTTGCCCAATAAACACTGTTCTGCGGCCATGAGAGAGCAGCACAATGGGCAGCTTTGATGTGAGTCTCTCTCCAATGGCCGGCCTCACAGCAGTCATAAAACACATCATAAATCTCCCCCACAAAATAACAGCCTTGCTCTCCTGGAGAGGCAGCCATAGCATCAGCCACCACCACCACCACTACCACCACCAACACCTCCACCCACAACAGGCCCAGTGGAGGCCCTGCCTTTCGGACCACCAAAAAAGGCTGCCCAATGCGACGCTAATGAACACTGAATGCCTGCTATGCACCAGAGAGAGCATATCTGTTAGGTTCCCACATCATGGCTAGTTAATAATAGAAGATGTATGTCTGAGCTCAAGCAGGTGGTAATTCTCAGGTTTTCCCACTGCATAAATCTATTTCAGGCAGATTGTGTTATTTATTTGAACTACAGCACACAGCCTTTAGATGTCAGAGAAAGGGTCCAATTTTGTCAGACCATAACATTTCTTTTCAGTATTCAATTAATAGACAAAATGGGTCTAATGTGGAAACAGCTTGACATAAATCACTCTCCAGTTTCAGACATCTATTCACTTTCAGCTCTCAGTATGGCTACTGCTCGGCATCACAAAAACAGTGCGGCAGAGAACAACTAGAGAAAAGGAGGATTCCCACTGTATTTACGGCTCCTGGCTGCCTCCCCCTCCTCCTCCTCTTTCTCTGTTCTCAGATCAGGGCTTTGGGCCGTGCTCAACCAAGCCTTCCCCTGATTTACATTTCAGCTGCTGACCACATGGCTGACCCTGTCCTAGCACAGATGGTCAGATGTCCACTGGCTATGGATCCATGAGAGCTGCCCTGAGCACACATGGCCAGGCCAAAGAGGAGCTGACCTCCACGCTCCGGACAGCCCGGACCCTCCTTAGTGGCCTTTTTGCCCAGGCCGGACACTTTGATTGGAGCACTGCTGGGTGGACACACATTGAGGTTTTGGGAGGTCAAAGGGTCAGTGGGCAGTGGGATGTGGTCACAGGGGGAGCCCTGGTCCCGTTCCCAGGGAAAGGCCCTCCTGAGATGGGACACATATCTTCCCCTGACAGCAGTGATTTAATCAATCAAGACTGCGCTCTTTGTCGTCAATAGCTTCTCCTGATAGGAGGATCCCCCATTGTTCTATGCAAAACTGATGACCTCTCTTTTCACCACAAAAATGGTCGATCGCTCCACAGAATGGCGTGGCGTAGGGTCACTGAAGTTTAGCTAACTGTGGTTCGACTTCAGTCAAATATGCTGATTGAAGCTCAATATGCACACACATACAGTACACTTGACTAAAACAATCATTCCTCCCAGGCTGGAGAAACTCCTGTTTGGTGTTGAAACCAGGAAATATGTAATATATATGTAGAGTGCATAGTGTACTGTGTAAAGTGGATAATGGATAATGTACAATATAGTGGATAATTGATTTTATAGATCAACAGCAGTCAGTTGGTGGCAGTCACTCACCCAGGCCTCCAATGGTATAGTGGTTATCCTGAGCACGCAGCTGAATCGGTGGTCTCTCTGTCTGGGTCTCCTCGTGATAGAAGAGCCGGTAGCCCTGGATGCCGGCGGCATTGCCTAGGGTGAGTTTCCATTGGACCACAATGGTGGTACAGTTGAGAGGCTCCAGCTGCAGCTCTGGGGCCAGGGGCACTGCAGGACACAGAGGGACATGTCACACACACAGTAGTGTCCGCTCCTGCAGTAGTCAGCTCACACACACACACACACTGTAGTGTCTGCTCCTGCAGCAGTCAGCTCACACACACACACACAGTAGTGTCCGCTCCTGCAGCAGTCAGCTCACACACACACACACACACACACACACACACACACAGTAGTGTCTGCTCACACACACAGTAGTGTCTGCTCCTAGCCTTCAACTCACACACACACACAGTAGTGTCCGCTCACACACACAGTAGTGTCCACTCCTACAGCAGTCAGCTCAAACACACAGTAGTGTCCACTCACACACACAATAGTGTCCGCTGCTAGCATTCAGCTCACACACACACACACACACACACAGTAGTGTCCACTCCTACAGCAGTCACCTTACACACACACAGTAGTGTACGCTTCTAGCATTCAGCTCACACACAGTAGTGTCCGCTCCTAGCATTCAGCTCAAACACACACACACACACACACACACACACACACACACACACACACACACACACACACACACACACACACACAGGATTGTTGTTTGAATCCCTTTAACTTTGAGAATCAACTTGAGGAGTTAAACATCCTGACCTTCATTTACTTAAGAGCTAAACTGTTCCCATTCATACACTGCTGACTGTGCTTCATGGCACGTCTAGGAGCCAGAGATGATGGACCGTGCTGGAATCACTGAGGCTTACAGGAGAGTGGATGTGAGAGGCAAAAATATTATAAGAATGTGAGGCCGGAGGCTGTGAGTAAGTTTAACTCCTGCTGCTGCTCCTGGTGTTGTTGACGCAACTAGGAATGTCTCCCACCCAGCTGTTCTCCTGCTTTATCTGATGGAAATAACAGGCCCTGCTCCCACTGGCCCCCATCTCTCCAGAGACTCATCCACTCTCTACAGCCGCAGCAGGCATGTCTAAGGCAAGCTAAACACACACAGCAAAGACCCGACGGCCAGAAGAAAGAAAAAGGTCTACGTGGTCTGGACTCTTGCCTGTCACGCTTACCTAGCTTTGAGGAGAGGCCTTAGTAAAAAACCCACTCTTTTGCAGAGGGAGGCTAAGAGAAGCTTCCCCTCCCCCATCTGTGAAGAGCCTCTGGCACTAAACAGCCCTATTCTTCTCTGGGCTGCTGGAGGCATGGGGCTCTCTCTTTATGACCCATGACTGAGGCCATTCCCATGTTTCCTGACAGTGCAGGGCAAAGGTCGCTGAGTAACAAATGCAATGCCTTAACAAGATTATTAGAGCACAGTCTTCACACAGGCCTCCGTCTCTCTCGGCAGCACCTGAAGAGAGAGACGGAGCCACAGTCCCAGAGGGTCGACGCACACTAATCTCACTGAGGTTTGGGGCTCTCGCGCTTGTTTTGGTTTTGGGTGTTTTTTCCCCCGACCTCTCCACAATGAACTTTGCTTTCGGAGGACTTCAAAGCCATTGGCATTTGCATATATGTGCACGCCATGGTTTGGTCAACCGGCCGACCAGCTGAGGGCTCACTGCAGGCCTGCAGCCTGTTCTTGTTTGCTTAATCTATACATGCCAAACACAGGAAGGAGGAATGTCAATTCATTTGACATGTACAGTTTGTAGGTTATCATCTTAACACTGATATTCACTTCATACTGCACTTCATGAAAGGGAGCATGAGAACAGCCAATCTAACAATGCTAGTTTTGCTAGCTATGCAGCTTTTCTGCAGCACTCAGCTGTACTGTATGTTGTACTTGGTCCTGAAGTACATTGAGCAGTATGAGGGCAAGCAGCACAGGCGAGCTCTCTGCTGTACCTTTGGTGCTGGAGGCTTTGGGGGTACGGTGGGACGTCCAGGCCGACTGCTCCCCCCAGCCCACTTTGGTGGAGGCAGAGATGCGTACGAGGTAGATGGTGTCGGGCTGCAGGCCCTCCAACAGGTGCTGAGTGGACTGGCCCGCCAACTCCATCTGGGTGATGGCGCTGTCTGTGCTGGTGCGATAGGCCAAACGGTAGGCCGAGATGTGCCCGCGGCTCAGCTTGTGGGGCAGCGGCTGCCAGGACACCTGGATGTCAGTGGGGCTGCGGCTGGTCAGGCTGAGCTCAGGGGCACGCAAGGGCACTGTGGAGGAGAGAGAAGCGTGGTCAATCACAACTCACCAAACTCAACACACACACACACACACACATAGAGCACATGGTTTGCATCCAATAGCCTGTGAAAATGTAAAAAAGAAACCCTCCAACCATCATTTCACAAGCACCTTTTGTATTGTTGGGTTTGTTGTTTGTGCTGTAAAGTTTTGCCAGTGCTTTTAGTAATTAGATTGGTAGTTTTGGACTAAAAGTCAGTGGAATAGGAAGTAGCTCACACACTGACCCTCCAGATGAGTCTAGTCAGTCTGTTCCACACAGTGGTGGATCACACTATGATTTACTCTGGGCCATTAGCCTTGTGTCCCAAACACCACCAATAAATACGGTCAGATGTCAAACACTAGTATGACTACACCTGAGGTTGGCTTTCAAGTGGCAAGAAAGAAAGAAAGAAAGAAAGAAAGAAAGAAGAAAAGAAAGAAAGAAAGAAGAAAAGAAAGATGTTTTTTTAATCAAATGCTAATAAAGCAAATACACTTAATCACCAAAGAACCTTTTCTCTGTAGAGGAGGGAATGTGCACGTGAGAGGCTCCAGAGGTGTGGAGTCTCGGGATGATTTGAAAAGCAAGGTCAGGCCCCTTTAGCTGGAGCTAAATAACAGGTTGCATTTTCAACACTAGGCTAGGACAGGTCTCTACATATCATCCAGTCTAATGTTTAACCAGCTGAAAGTCCTTTCATCTCTGTCTCCATTAGTGTAGGCCAGGCCACCATGCCTTTAGTCAGGCTTCTTGAGGCAGGCAGCTGCTATTTGCTCTTTCAAAGAATGGCCTGTGAGGCCTATCAGTCCTGGCCACTGAAACAGCCACACCAGTTGCTTTGCTCTCAGCTTACATCCCCAGAGTGCCAAATGGATCAAAGAAAAATCACTTGACACCAAGTGGGTAAAGCAGTAATGCACACAGCTACCTGTAATCTAGTTCTGGTACCTGGATGTTTTGGAGTTGTGTTTTTGTACATACAAACTAGAGCATACATGTATGATATGAGTAAACTCACCATCTTCAAGCGTGTGCTGGATGATGTGGTCAGACATGCGGCTGGCACCCATAGGCATGTAGGCCACAATGTAGAAGGTGTAGTTCCTGGCTGGCTCCAGGTCATCAATAATATAGCGGGTGGTGTCATTGCCAATGACAACTTGGTACTCTTCATTATTCAAACCTGGGTGGAGAAGAGAGACTTTGTTGTCAAAACACACCGCATACAGCGAGCCATCCTCACACCAGACCCATTATGTAATCTCTAAATACAGTGAGAAGTAGACTCTCTGCTGGCATTGTCTCAGTGAAGCTAGCTTTCGAACTCTAGAAGTCAGTGAGCGACTAAAGTGTTACTGGAAACACTTCTGCTTTCCAGTATCTGTTTAAGAATCCTGAATGGGCCAGTCAGAAATGAGCAGTGACAGAAATGTGCTTGAGAATGATAATGAGGAGAGTGTCATAAGAGTTTTTGAAGTGGTAATTAAGGGCTATGGAAAGGGACTGGGCTCTGACTTGGAGCTTCTACACAATAACAGAGATTTATGAGGATTAGTGAGGCCTTCTGCATCTTGCAACTAGTATCTGTCCACAGACTAATTAGTGTATAATTTCTTTGACTTTTAAAAGCCACTCACACTGTTTATTGGCTACTTGATCATCACACTTAGTAAGTCTGAAGACCTTTAAAAAAATAAACAAGTGCCACTAAGATTAAGGGCTACTATAGTGCAGAAGGGTCAACTCAATCAAACTTGTCAGATCTCCCATAATTTCCTCATGAGTCCAAGTCATCAACATGCCCATAACTTAAACTTTCCCACACGGACAGCCTGCACCTGACAGTTCTTTAATTAGCCCACTCTGAGGAAGATGGCACAAAGGAATCGCTTAAAGCCTGGCTGCACTGAATCGCCCTGGCCCAATTTCTGACCTGGTAAACAGGCTTCTTGAGAGCAAACAGAAGAGTGCCTTGTTAGGGGCCCTGAATGTGCCCGGGGAGCCCCGTACTGGTCCTGGTGAAAAGGGAGAGCAGGACAAAGCCTGCCTTCCAGGCCGAGTCGAGTCGAGCGCTCACTCGCTCGCTCCCTGGGCCTCCTCCCAACCTCTCCAGCCCAGGATTAGCACACTTCAACACAGAGGCTAATTAGTTCCTGCCTTCAATGGAGCGCCCCTTTATTTCCCCTGTTTTCTGCCCATGACAACAGAGACATGGTGTAGTGTCCTAGCCATTCTTGTCGGTCCAAATGGCAAAGCCTTTCTGTGGCACAGGAAAAAAATGTGCTACTAACTTTCCACCAAGTGGATAAAATCCCTTACGCAGGCAGGCATTCATGGGGAGAATGGGCTGATTTTCTGACTTTTTCTCCTCTATTACTGTGGCATTGCTTGACAGGTGGTTCTTCTGCATTCAATAGCTTTCAATATGAGGGACTTGTCACAGACAGTTGAATGACTTTACAAAACACACCACTAACTGTTAATTTGACTCTTCCTGCCACTCATCAACAATACCTATTCAACTGGCACTGGAGACGCATAAAGGAATCCGATGGCAGTAAAGGTCAGGCCTCTAAAATCACCCTGAGGATTAAATACATTCCTGGAAAGTGTTTTTGTCCCTCTGTGTCAAACTAAGCATTCCCATCCTGGAGTGGCGCCTGCACTTTTTTCAGAGCCACTGGGAGGACTAGAGGTGCAGAAAGCTGCTCCTCTGGCTTTGGTGCTGTAGTCATTCTTTTCCCTTGACCTCTGCCCAGCAACCCACTATTAACAACAGATGGCCAGTCTCCCACATTCCATGTTCAGGGCAAGGAGGAAGTGGGAGCTCTGTGGATTCACCACAGTGTTAACTGTTAACTCGGAGGCCACAAAGTCCATTAATCTCCCCCACTCCACATACACTATATTTGACATCAATCCTGCCCTTTCAACATACGCTTTCATCACAAGAGATGAAGAGAGGCTCTGCAGGAAATATTTCCAGTTGGTTTTTGTTGAGCTCATTATTGATGGGCTTTGGGCTTTGTTCACTCACCTTCAGCCTTCATGTAGTGCACAGAGTAGGCGATGACTTTGTCTGAGTTGTACAGGGGCCTCTCCCAGGCCAGCAGGATGGCCGAGCTGGAAACGGTGTCGGCGCGGATGTTCCTGGGGGCGCTGGGCCGGTCTTCGGACATGACCACAATGAGGCGGGCTGTGGACAGCACCGAGCCCAGCTCATTCTCCGCCTGGCACTGGTAGATAGCATCATCCTCTGGGATTATCTGATTGATCACCAGTTTACTGAAGGAACAAATGCACATGCGCATACACACACACACACACACACAAACACACACACACACAGTCATGTACAATGTCATGTACAAAACCACTGGTCCAGAACACTGAGCAATTCCATCTCTTTTTTTTCCAGTTTCAGATCCAATCCACTGACAAAATGAGCCAGATGCGCAAACATAAGGGCTAAATTAGCGAGAAAATCAACTAAAATGCCATTAGCCAGAAGTAAATTATTCACACTCCTCTCGTCTGACTGAAGGGACAGGCTGATAAATATTTCATTGCTCCTGAGTTTCCTGAGGACAAATGAGCCCGTTTAAGAACTCAAGATTGTCCTTCTACAGGAGAGAGTTCATGCTGTTCCCCTCATTACTTGTAAATGAACACCGTTTCATCAAAACAGAAGCAGTCGAGCATGACCTTTACCTCTGATGTGTAAAATGGAACACTAACCTGATATATCAGAGGCAGCAAGAGGGAGGTTTTACCTGTGGTACATTTTGATCCTTCCATTTGAGTGAACCCTCTCGCCGTTTTTCAGCCATGTGATGTGGGGAGTGGGCACTCCCTCCGCCTGGCACACAAAGCGAGCCGTGCCCGCGCGAGGACGGGTCAGGCTCTCGGGCCACTCCACCAGAGAAGGGGGTGCTGAGGCACAAACCATTCTCAGAAGAATTAGAAGAAAGCCAGCGATACTCAGAAACATTCTTTTCTACGTTTGATGACAATTATCCTATCTGGACCTATACAGCTCTAAGGGTGAGTAGTAGAGCCTATTAAAAGGAAGAAAGGAGGGACTGTACCTTGCACAGTGATGTTAGCCACAGCAATAGTGTAGTTGCGAGTGCCAGGCGTTGTGGCCCTGCAGATGTACACGCCCCCATGCTGGGGCTTCACATCGGAGATCATGAGGTTGCCGCTGCCCAGCACCTTGGTGTTGAAGACATCGATGGACCTGTGGTCAGCGCGGCTCCAGGAGATGAGGGGCCTGGGGTTTCCTGTGGCCATGCACTCTAGGATGGCGCTCTGGTGCACCGACACCGTCTGGTTCTGAGGCCCAGCAATGATGTGGGGCCTCTGGGAGACCCGGGCACTGGGAGCTGAGGGACATTCAAACCAATAGTGTCACACCCTCTGTAAGCTAAAGACTGATCTATCTATGGGCACAAGTCAAGCTAATGGGGTCAACATAAAAGCTTAAACCTGGCTCAATTGACAATATAGTCAGAAAATTTATCTGCCTTATTGTTGTAGGCCTAATCAAAGTACTTTCAAAAAACACACACACTCACACATACACACACACACCTGGAGTGACAGTGAGAGTAGCCTCTGTGCTCCTGCGACGGTTAGCGATGTTTGTGGCCACACAGCGGTAGTTCCCAGCATCCTTCTCATTCACCCCCTGGATCTGCAGCACTCCGGTGCGCAGAACAGTGATCCTAAACACAAAGAAACTAATCAGCCTCTCTTCACTTCTACTCTGTGAGGGAGAAACAGTGTCATCTCTGCTTGACTGAGAAAAAACAACAACAAAAAGAGGACAAACCTTTCTGTTGCCAGGGGCAAGGTGACTCTATTAAACTCCCAGGTGATGATAGGGGGAGGGTTTGCGTTGATTTTGCAAGAAAAGCGAGCAACAGATCCTTCTGTGACCACAATTGATGTTGGCTGGATTGTAAAAGGGTAAATATCTATACAAGAAAAAAATGGAAGAAACTGTCAGTAAACAACAAATGGGCTCCATGTATATATCAAGACCACAGAAGCAATCAGTAATGTTCCCAAGACAAATTAATCTCTCCCCCACACACTGGACACATTAGATTGAATATGTATTTCCATCCATTTTACACCACTAGGACACTGCTTATGTGATTATTCATATTGACACCTCCTAGTGTATTCACATGAATCTATAAACCTTATCATCGATCATGACTTTTCTGTGGGTGTCCTTAGTGCATGTGAAAGCTAAGGTTGAATGTATTCCGATCCATCAACCGAATCCTCTGCAACCTTAAAAAGACTTAAGGTTAAATCTCCAGTCAATGGCATTTATGGAAATCAGTTGCTCTATTGAGCTTCCAGACATATCATATCAATAGGGAGTTTAAATTAATGAATACATTATCACCCTGGAAGCTATCTTGGCTGAGGAAAATATGAACTGTGTCAGGGTCAAAGCTACATCTGATGTATCTGAATAGATCTGTTTTGAGCAATCTTTTAGAAACACTGTGGCCTATCTGAAAGTTTATATATGTTTTAGTCATGAAATGTAGGCAAACTGGACTGCTGGGTCTCCACATGAATAATGTCAACCTATAGTCAGCACTGAATCTGGTGTACATTACAAGGGCAGAATCTACAAGCCCCTACTTGTGCTGGAGCTTAAAGACAAATGTGCTTTCTGACCTCAGCCTCTTACTGTCAGGGAGAGCAGTTTGTTAGATGATACATGTTTGTTTAATAGGTCACCAGAAACAGTAAAGCACTCTGTGCTCTCCAGTGTGGGCTAGTTCTCAAGCACTGATCTAACTCTTCTCTCCCACTATCTGACAGCATATTTTATTTCAAAATAACAAAAAAAAAAATTGGCTCTCCTCCAAATGAGATGGAGATACCCTGAAGCAAATAGTCCAAAACCACATGATGCTCTTGTGGTGGCACACGCCGCCAGCTTCCTCAAACTGTAGCAACAGAAAGCAAAGTGTGGGTTCTAATGAAAGAGCAGGCCACACTACAGCCTTGCTAATCTCATTAATAAACTGCTCACCTCACCTCAGTCCAGCATACAGCCAGAGGGATCAGCTGTCAGCACTGACAGCACACACCTGCCAGCCTCTCTGAAACACTAGAGCACCAAAGGATTTCCTTATTCCTCCTCAAGACTGACAGATAGCTGGTGTTCAAAGGCGGCTGGTCTGATGAATCTTGCACTAGTTCACTAGTTCAGCACTATAGTTAAAAAGTATCCACACAGATCCAAACTCTTCTGCTCTCTTGGCATCTGTGTCACTTGCATCTTACAATAACAAAATGTGACAGGGATAGAAAGAGAGAAAATCACTTGTTTGGAGATGCCTGTTCTCCTTTCATCATCTTGCAGCAGGATTGGGCAGATAGGCTTGCAGTGAAAGGTGATACTTGTGAGTGAGTGAGTGAGTGAGTGAATGAGTGAGAGAGAGAGAGCTGAAGCCAGCGGAGACTAATGGCCAGCAGGAACCAAAAGGGCCCAAGCTGCTGTGTGTAAACATTGGCATGAAAGGCCCCATCACATGTGGAACGCTTCAGAGAGAACACTGTCCTTTTGGTAATAATCCCCTTGCTTCTCTTTTCAAACCTCACCAGCACTAATTCCTTACTGCACCACCCAACCCCTACACACACACTCTCATGCACAAACATGGACACAGAGAGAGAGAGAGAAAAGAGAAAGAGATAGAGAAAGAGAGAGTGACATTTTTATTTCTTTGATTACTCTTGTATAATCTTGCAAAGGATACATGGCCTAATTACATAGTCTCTTTCAGTTTTGCTAATGATTACAACAATGAGGGGCAGCACACATATTTACATTTCAATCAAATACCATTGTTTGCAAAGATCATATCATGTTTTGCCATTGTAGTATCATTTATTTTTACCAGTATCTAATCAGTAGTTCCAGAATTTCAAATGTCCCTACATCAGGAAAAAGACCACCAGGAAAGACCACCAAACCATTCTACAACACAGAGAGAGGTTAGTTCTCTTTCAGCTCCATCTCTACTAAGTGGCACAGGACAACCTCTTCAAACAGGACTACAGATAAGGCAGAGTTTCCTCTGGAGCCAGCCTTCCATCAAGGTGATACTGCTGCTAAAAACAGAAGAGGGAGGCCTTTCAAGTGCCTTAAAACATACAATACATTACTACAGCTCAATATCAGCTGGAGAGGATTCCGCCCAAACTGCTGTATGGATGTTTTCTTTGGCCTTTTCAGGCAGAGTTGTAAAACCACCCTAAAAGCCATTACGGTCAGCCTCTTCCCTTCCTTCCATCCCCCGCCCTTCCTAAAGATGCCCCAGGTCAATCATTTGTTAAAAGAAATCAATGGCAGGGCTGCCTCTCACTCAGACCCTTGTGTAAATCACATTTTGGGAAACTCAGAGATAATCTTTACAAAACCCCCCCTGGCTTGATAACATCTACTTAATTATGGCATACAGTAATCAAATGTGAGTAGCCCATTCACATAAAACAGGACTCTCAGCATAAACCTGCTGGACAACCAGACTCCAGCACAAACAAGCACAATTCAAAATCCCCTGTCACACATGAACTGCACACTGCACATTCTTTTAGTCACATAAGTCCTGGTGCACAATTCTGGCAACAGCTGCAGTTGATCTGATTGTGCCACTCTGAATCCTGTCCGAGCAAAAAACAAACACACGTCCCCTGTTCCCCATGCTGCTTAAGAAGTGATGAGGCGCTCGTTGTCAGACTGAGCACAGCATTCCTCCTCCCTACCACTCAATGAGCCTTAGCCAGGAGTGGAACTCTCACAGGAAAAAACTCCATATCCTTTACACTAACCATAACCTACTTAGCCTGTTAAAGCTCTACTGTTACTTCCTCACATACACACCGCTGTTACACGTGTATACACTCAGAAAGGACCAGAGCACACACTGAGAGGAGAGAACCAGGCTCATACTTTCCAGGGAAGCCCTCACTATATCACTTACAAACACTTTCACCCTTCTTAACAACCAAGAGAAGGCTAACCCTAAGTAGGAGTGCTGGCCTCTAAAAGTGATAAATGCTGCTATGTAACTTGTGTTGCCAGGTGTTGGCATGTCAAACAGCAGGATGTCCCCCGTGGCCACACGGCTGGTCTTCCAGTGAATCATTACCTCCATAGAGGCCCCTCCACATCCTTTCTCAGAAGGAGTGCAGAGGGAATTCTCCTTCACCTCACCTTTGCCATTTCAAATGAAACGAAAGTTCTTTGTTTTCCACCCATGTAAGCGTTCCTCCTTCAGATGCATATTCATATGCATATCATATTACTTTTGCTGAGACCTCACATGCCTGAGAGAATTTGCTTTGAATTGGGGCAGTGGGCTTGAGGGAAGGGGTTCACTAATGGGCTACTGGCCTATGCTACTGACACCCATTGCTGTAAAGGTCACTTCCTTTGTATCCATGTCTTTTGGGAGACAAACCGCTCCGATTCCTTTTCACTACACTCCCAGCCTCTCCACTTTTGGCCATTTTTAATTGAATTGGTTCTGAGCTGTTGAGCCTCTTGTCGCTCTGGAACAGTGTGCCCCACTGCGGCAGAACTTTGATGTTGCGGATGTTGGCTCAAACACAAGGGCAGACACACCCACTGGCCAGCAGAGGAGGAACTGTAGAACCTAGTTAGAACAGTTTCTCTCTGGTTGAAGGAATGGAACCTGAGGACACTGTCCTGTCAAGGGGCCTTCTTCTCGATGATTCTCACGGGAGCAAGACTCAAGTCAACATCAAACACATTCCAATCCGTTGCAAAGCATAACTACCGTGACGAAGAGGCTTCCCAGCAAAAGAAGGCCTTAGGGCAAAACAAGGATGAGCTACCGGAATTTTCTCCTTTTCTGACTAGGTGTTTGTAGTCTGCTTAGCAGATGCTGGATTGGGAAACAGCAGGGCCAATATTGATTATTGACCAACAACTAAGGACCACTGTGATATCCATACAGCCATACAACAACACAAGCCCTTCCAATACTGGTCAGTACCCTGGCCATAGACTACACAAAACATGCAGCTGACCTTTTGTCAGTCAGAGAGATAAAAAAAACAGAGGGCTTCAGTCCTATAATGGGGTGGGGGGTGGGGTTTAGAAATGTTGAGGAAAGCCAAAGCATGTAGGCAGAGGACCTAACTGTGCTGAAGAACACATTCTTATCAATTGTTTCTAGAGGACTTCACCTCAACATGCACTAAATCATCGGATTAGTTTTTAAAGCCCCCCCCCACATGCTTTGAGAACAGTACATCTAAAAGAACACTACTGTCTACAGTAATCACTCTAGTTTATGGTGATGGTGATAGTATTTCCCATGGTCCATAGTTATTCTAGTTTACTAGTTTACCAATGTTTCATCACACTTAGAAAACTGCCATTCTTGCTTTGCTTGTTTCTAAACTAGGGGTGAGGCCTAAGCCTGAGGATTCCTGACCAAAACATAAAGAGGATCTGGCCATCTGCCCCCTCTGGTGACCTCACCTCTCACCTCTGACCTCCACAAATCCTAGCCAGGGCTGGGTTGATCCAGGCCGAGCTGTGCAGGGCCACCCCAACGCAAAGCAGAGCAGAGCATGCTGGCCCTCAGCAGTGCACTCGGCCCATCAATCACCCCCAGGCCCTGCAGAGAGGGCCCTCCTGCAGCTCACATATCCCTGAGCCTCTCCCTCTAAATCGGCCCTCATTACCTGACCTGCACAGCACTGGACATCTTAGACACACTCTTAATCCACGGCCAGTCTGCATCCAGTGTGTGTACACTAGCTCTACTTATGTTTTTACATGGACTTTTTGAGTAGCTGTGATTTCTACTGCCAGGCCATCTCTGTGTGTACATCTACTGAGTCTCTCAGTAGTCTTTTTTTCTCTCTCTCTCTCTTTCTCTCTCTATCTCTTCCTCTCTACTAATGTGAATACAGCAAACATTAAAAGGACCTTGACTGACATTTTTATTGACTAACCACTGCGAATATAAGGCATGTCAAAACAAGATAGCTTAGAAGTCATATCTTCTTTTCTGTTTTTTTCCAAACTCGGTGACAATAACTGTACTCAGCATTTCCTTTCCTCCGCGCTCTCCAAAAGACTGACTGTTTCCTTTGGTTTGTCAGTTACTTTCTCCATCCCTCCCTGAATCGAACCCTGTTTTCTGGGGAGCCACCCTGCTGCCATCCCTGCGTATCCATGGCAGTCGGCCTTTCTACAGCCAGCAGCTCACTTAACAGTGGGTCAGTGGACAGGTCACACATGGACAAAGGTTCCCTTGGAGACATCAGGGGCCAGCTCTCTGCCCCCCCCCCTTTTTTTTGCGTGGTCAGTCCAATGGCCCTCCATAGCTTTAGGGGGCCTTCCCCTTGAAGAGAGAGACAAGGCCGCATAGCTGAGGAGGAGTTTAGAACTATCAGAAAAACACACTGTCCCATGACAAGAGCGCAACAGAAAAAACTACAGGCTTAATACCTCAATTTAAGACTATTTTTGTATCTTTCATCTTCGCACTAGGTGGTAAATGAGGTCCAAACAACTCCTAGGAATTTATTCATTTTTGTGTGTGTGGTGAGATATTGTCATGGTAATGATTCTCATGAACGAATCTCTGGAGGGTCCCAGCCAATGATTCCCTCCTCACAACCACATACAAACTTCTTTTCCCAGAAAAAGTATGGAGCCAATAGAATAAGTTAAGTTACTTGTAACTTTACACTAGTAGTATTACAATTAGTCTATAACCATACCCAGTAGCACTACTGTGCATGAGACATGCATAGTAGCCTAACCTTAACCCTCCTCAACATAGAACAGCTGTATATTAGCATCTTTGGAATGGATCAGGCTTCTTGTTTCTCGGTTCTCCTCTTGAGTCAGAGTGTTTGTTGACAGGTCAAAGGCCTGAGTGCATCCTACACAGCAAATTCGCTCCAGGCCAATAGAGCCTTCCAAACAGTGCTAAAACTCAGGAAGTGGCTGGAGAGGATGAGTTCCGGTTCCTGCCACCTTTGCTTGTGTTTGTTTCAACACAGGCCTGATTGGAATAAGGTGGAGGATGAACATCCAAGTGCAGATTTGTTTAGAGAAGAGTGTGGAGATCAGCGAGTGGCAGGGCCATGTTTCAGTGGAAATTTAATCCTGAAAGACAAACATGGGCTCACCTGCTGCCATACCAACACCTTACCTGCACCAATGGGTATTTATGTAACATGGGAAACTAAAGGTTTGGACTTGTTTATTCATTTGGTATTCCATCACCTGAGAACCATGTGCTGTTCATCCTGATAAAATTGTAAGTGAACTATAGGTTCAGCGTTATTTTGTCCTGACGGGCTTACCCTTCATTTTTTTCTTGCTGACACCTGCCTTTCAGAACGCCTGCTTATGATAACACTCAGGTAGCCAGGTACTCCACTGATCTAGTAGGGCCTAACTGTAAAGTAGGTGAAAATAATGCATCACCTGGGCCTCAACACACTTTCTTCATGCGCAACTCTTTGTCCAACGTCAGACAGTTAAGCATGCCTGCTTGCATCTATTATTTATACACCACTGCCCGTGACAGTGAGCCATCAATACACTTGAATCTGGCGGTGTGTAGCTTACTGTCTCTGTCTTTCAGCAATGAGAACATGAAACTTTTTGGAACATAGATGGGCCCTACTTAATGTCACCTTTCATCTGCTGGACGAGAGCAGCTTTATATCTCTGCTCCTTTTGGCAGGAAGCAGTTAAGATGACAGCCAATGTGAAACTGGAGAGTTCTCTTTGACAAAGGTGATATTCTCATTTCTTCATCTCAAGAACCCTAAGGTGAAAACAAAGGGCCTAAATTGTCACAACATCTCACAGAGAACAAAAAAATAGGCAGTCAGTAAGCTGATATCACAAGTTCAAATTAATGTAGGGTAAATGCAGACTCCATGATCATGTAACCATAGCAAGTGGGCTTGAAAGTGACCTAACCGTTCATTGAACGCATACTGTGGCACAGGCTCACTGAGTGAATGGATAATTGTAATCATCTCCCCATGTACTAACGAAAGGTTCTGATCAATCTATTGAGTACTTTTGCAACATGCCAGAGGACACTTTGTATTTTGCCAGTGACTGAGTAGGTATGGGGGCAAACAAATCCCTGAAAAGGCTCTCAGAGTGGACTGACCTCACACGTCTTTTTTCCCCCTTTAATAAATAATGAGGGCTGCTGAAAAAGAATGCACTTTCTTGACAGCAGCAGAGCAGAATGCAATGCCGACAAGCACAACAAATCAATCACTGACCAGCCGGCACCAGGCTTAAAGCCTCCAGGACAGCCTAGTGGTCACCTCACTGGCCAAACAAAGAAGAGCTCCCATGAGCACTTTGGCCTCTTGCTGCCTTCTAGGCAGCAGGGGGTGGGGTGGCCAAAGGGGCAGAAGGCCCCCCCACCAAAACTCTTATCTCACCCCTCAAGCTCCTCAATCATGGGCCATGATATCTTTGCCCCAGCCTCACAACTATGCCATTGTTTGTAATCTCTCCTGGCTTCTGACAGGTCAAACAGTCATGACAAGAGTACAGTCCAGCCCATAAATATCACCTAATCTTTTTTGATTCCGGAATGTTCTAGTAATTCTCCTGCAAGCAGGAGGTTGATCCATGGGATAAATGTAAAAACTCACTTCCATGGACAAACTGTGAAACCAGCCAGAAAACTTGCAATACTGTTTGTAAATTGACCCATGCTGCTCTTTTTATAATGATTCCATGGGATGCAGGACATCTCAAGATATCTCAAGATGTCTGAGTGCATCTTAAGGTCACTGATCAACACGGAAGAATGTGAATGTAAGTTGTGAAAAAGATTTAAGTAGCCAGCTCCATCTCCCCTTCCTGACAATCCACTGAGCAATCCAAGATGACCTCTGACCTCTCATGCCATTGCCCAAGGAAACCATGGCAACCTTTCATGTCAGTCCCATTGGTATAAGGAATATTCAAGCTATCTTCAAACATCCAAACTGTGCAAGTTGGCTTCTCTGTCCACACTCTGTCCTCTGTCAAGTTATTAGACTGCTAACCCAAGACAGATTCATTCCATAGCAACCCAAAATAAGCTCCATGGTCCAGTGTGTTAGGCTTTACAATGGGGAAAGCTAGTACTTGCCAAAAAAAATCATTTATATTCTCAAATACAATATTGTCATTATCCAATTCCAGCCCATGGATTCAAACTAAAACACAAGTTCTCAGATCTCCAGTGACACAAAAAAAGAGTCTACTTGAAAAATGAACCTGCTAATTTCGAGAGGGCAATCACCAAATCTTTCCCAACTTTTAAAGCCAAGAGATAGTACCGTGTGACTGATAGTGAAGGATATCTCCTGGGGTCAGAGGTGAGGAGAGACTCTGAGCAGAGGGTACAAAAGGTCCACACATGTCAGGCTATCAATCTTCCCCAGTGAGGGTCAGGCAACAAGAAGAGAGGTTGAAGAGACAACACTCACACCTTCCCTGCACACATTTCAGAGCCTTTACTCGAAGCTGTTTACATGCCACAGTACATATTGTGATGACTTGTAACTTGTAAAACGTAATATGACAAACATTATCAAGCGAAATAACAAGTTAAGTTGTCAAGTCAAGTTATCAAGTTAGTCAAGTTAACAAGTAAAATTATTGTTAATGCAGAGTTAAAAGAGGTACAAGTACTTAATTATCCTAAATAGTCATGATAAAACTACTTACAACTAACTTAAGTTCAAACTTCAATGTAAATTTCATTGTATTATCTAACCTCCCTGCTCTGTGATGACTGATTTGGTGGCTAAATATGGTAAATCTGTAGGCCACTTTTGACATACACAACTTTTAGAGTAGACCATGTTTTTAAGAGTAAAATGTGCCTAAAGTGAGGCCAGCCCCTCTATAGACTTCTGGCATTACCATAATTGCCCTTCCAATGGTGAATAGGGCCAGCTGTCCTGTCCACTGATCTCTGGACAAACAAATGCCCTCGAATCCTTTTCTTTACTGGGGCAGTTGGGGGCAAGAGGGACAAAAGGAGGCCGGAGTGAAAAGGTTTTCATTAATTCCACAGAGCAGCAGAGCAGAAAACAATCACATGCAGACCACTCTTCCTCTCTTGCCTGCCAGCAATAAAGGTCAGCTTTCTAACTTATACAGGTTAATGCCAGAAGGAGCTGCTCTCTACTCTGTCTGAGAAAGTGTGAGTGCGTGTGTGTGTGTGTTCAAGTTTCGTGGAGAGGTGGTAATCTTGATGATCCCCATTGCCACCTCTGTTTTCTTCAACTGAGCATTTCTCAGGTACCTGCAAATTTTATGAGCTTCCAGACAGACCGTCGAGCAGGTCTAAGTGTCCCTTTAAAACACGCCTGTAAACTCTACTTTGAGTCTTTACCACCCTTTAAGTTCATAACATAAACCTCAGAAACCCCTCTCAATTAATAAACTGCACAAACAGGCACTCCTGTAAAATCACATAATGTGAAGCAGTGGCCAAAGACCCGTCCTCATGCTTCTTGTGGAGTTAGAGGGGGGAAGGAAAGGTAACAGTCGTATTTTGTTGCTTTAAGACATTTGCTACTTCCACCCCCATTCCTCAAAGAGCTGTTACACAACTTGAGGCTCATTAACAGTCCTTTACTACAGTTGGATTTACAGGTGGATGTTTTGGGCAAAGAAGCTAAAAGAAGAAAGCCACGCCATATTTGTATCCCCAGAGGTGACTTGTTGACATGATACTGCATCTTTTTAAGAGTTTGGGACAGAACATAAAAATAGCTTGTTGGCCTTCAAAAGGGCACAGCTCAAAAACTGATCCAGCAAAGACACATTTTTGTCTCTCAACATCTGCTGGTTAGTGGATTGTCAGGATAAGAGCAGATAGGGAAGGTGGGCCCAAAATCAGGAGATCCCAATTTTAAACTGTACAAATACTGTGGTGAAACTCTAGTGTTGAATTAGCATTATCTGGACGGGTCTATGGTCTATACTATTTTTCCCAAACTAAAACTGAGTGATTATCAGCATTTAAATTCCACAGCAAGATGTGGCTGCCAAACTAAAGAAGTCACTGGTTCTCATTAACTTCACTGGATCTCTTGTGAATCTGTTGTTAGATGAGAGAACATGGTCAGATGTAAAGTGAACATGCAACTTGCAACGCACAATAACACTGCCAATAAAATCCAGATGTACTCTCCCCTTCCTATTGCCATCACAAGGTAACATCATTCATGTTGAAAATCATGCCCTGCAAGAGTGCCCACTCTTCCTGAGAGGGTATGTCAGATTGCCTCAGTGAAACAGCACGCAAAGAGAGGGAGAAAAGTGAGGCCAAATCTTTTGTGAAAAAGCAGCATAGCAAGAAAGATGGCCTGGGGATGGGGGGGGGGGGTTGGTGACACCCAAGAGAAAGGTCCCTAAAACAGCACAGAGGCATTGCACTGCCCCCTCTAAAGAAAGGCCAGGCTCACAAAGTATGCTGGTAGGAGAGGGGAAAAAGAGACATTCCAAAAGAACAATTCCTGGTGATCATGAGGCAACAACATGAAAGCCCAGGCCTGTGAATGGGGGTCATATGATCTTTAACACTGGGGAAACCAGCATCCTGGTCAGCTCCTAACCTTTTAAGCCTGTGGCTCTCTCATTTGCACACCAATGGCCATATTCTCTTCAACAGAGTATCTTTCTAGAACTCAGGCCTGGAGCTTTGAAGGCTTTATCCCTTAGCCCCATACACAATAGAGAGACTGCTAGCCTAATGCCCTCTTTTCCTCAACGTTTGGAGATGAATTAGGGAATCCCAGCTCCCCCCAAAAAACTGATAGATGCTTTCATGATTCTGAGAGGGATTCTCCATGGTTGCAGATTAGATGCTGTAAACTAAATAGAACATGATAGCACCCCTCTGCTGGATTGAGATATATGGCTGTGAATCTAAGACTGTGCCATCCTGCTTCAAGATGCCTGCAGTCTTCACTGCCATGAAACCTGATCCCCTAGGAAAGGCCACCTCATACTTGTTTAAGGGACATTTTATAAGTGACCATCCACATACAGCACGGTGGCACTGTGACTTTCAGTCACATCAACAGAGATGAAAGGAAGTGCTGTCCTGTTGCAGCCAAACTTACTTGCGATTGTAAGACGGGCTTTCTGGCTCAGGATGGCTCCGTACTTGTTCTGAGCGAGGCACTGGTAAAACCCCTCATCTGATTTGTCTCCTCTCCTACTCTCCACCTCGGCTATGTAAAGCGAGCCATTGGACAGCAGGTAAATGCGATCGTTCTCTGCAATATGTACTCCGTTCTTCAGCCACTTGACGGCTATGGGGGCCTCTCCATGGGCTTGACAGTCCAAAATAACAGCATCCTTACGCATGACCGTCACGTCATGGGGCTCCTTAATGAAAAACAGCTCGCTAAAACACAGTACACCTGTGGAGAGAGACACAGAGAAGAATATGAATGTCAAGTCACACAAAAGAGGGAAGCGTCTAGGGTCTAACTGATCTACAGAACCCTAGCAACCAAAACAGAGCCAAGGCCTGCCAGTAATAGTGTAATGTTTCTGGGATAAAGCTCTCAGCAGGGACTGGAACCTTTCCAACAACAGGTCTTATTATGTAGAGCTACAGTAATCATATTTGAGTTTCCAGATTTCTTTTAGTGACAATTTAATCCAATTACTTAAGGCTCATAAAGTCAGAGGCTGTGAAGAGACTGGCTTCATAGGCCCATTCACTGGAGAGGGTTTTTATTAGAGCCTGCTCACAGCATGATCATCAGCACTGGGATCCTTGTGACAGAATGAACAGCGCCTTTGTGCTTTCAAGGATCTCCTGTTTTTACACATCACAAAACATACATGTAAAATGAAAATGGCTTAAAACATGAAATTGTTATTGTACAATGGTAATACAAGCAGGGGGTAAATTATGTAAAGTATACCTACATTATGAAACTGGGGTGCTTCTGTTATCACTTTACAACAGGCAAACAGGCAAAAGGCTCTACACATAAATGAAGACCATACAGGCTGTTTCTAAACTTTTTTGTTTCTTTTGAGAACGCTGACCCATAAACTCGTCTATCAGGAAAATAATCCTTGAAAATGAATTTACATTTTCTCATAACCCATCCTCTCCAGCAGACTCAACTTAAACACAGACTGCCCTCTTGATTATGCCTCTAAAGCCGACCATCTATAAGTTGTGCTCTTACAGAATGTTATTCCCAGTCAGTCCCCATTATTTAAGAGGTCAGAGGGCTCTACATGCAACTAGAGGTTGCGAAATCTTCATCAAAGCAACCTCCATGTGCACCACCAGGTTACAAAAGGAATTCCATTGTTAGTGGTCTTCTCGCTTGAAATTCCTGTCATACTTCTGTTGTGTTGGTCACATCTTTCTGTATATGTTCTTGAGTCTTGACAGAGGTCTTTTGACGACGGGTAATAAATGCAAAGAGTAATGGTCAGCCTATTCACTGCACCTCTGCTCAAGTATATAGTACTGAAAGTTCGTTAGATTACAACGCTGCCTACCTACCGTGCTTTTCGACAAGACAAGACAACGATAAACAGACAACGTTGTCACACAGCACATTTGACTGAATATATCTATGGCATTTGTAGCCTACACGCTGTCATCCTTGTTTAAGTGACACTTCAAACGAAGTCCGTAGTAGACGGCTACGTAGATGCTCTAAAACATAAAATATTCAGTCACCGAAATCCAACATAAAGTCCTTACCTGAGATTGGAAGAAACACTGCAAAAACCAGCAAACGCTGATATAATTTCCGTTTGAAACAAGCCATTTATTATAATTGTTCTCGCATGCTAGAACCTTCAGGCTCCTGCCTCTAGCTCTACTAAGGAATACTATGAGCCCCAACTGAGCGCGCCTCAGATCGCAGAGGGGATTACTTTTTTCAAGCGCAACGTGGAGGAACATCCCCCTTGGCTGCGTTGTACGGTTCAGTAAACGTAAATCATGGTAAGGACGACTGAGAGTTATTCCGCCAACTAGGGGACATCCATCTCATGCTGTTAGTTGACCTGTGACCAGTTTTTGGTGCTGATTAGAATTTTTGCTGCATGCTCTGTAAACTATTACTGTAGTTTTACCAACAGAGACATGCACTTATAACAGCATACGTGAATTACTTATCACTTCATCAATATGTACTCCTTTTCAGTTTGGTGATTTTTTTTTTACATATTTCCTCTTGCAGTATATCCTACCAGACTTTTGGATGTGCATCTACGCATTTTTTCATAAACCTTAGATATTTATGTTTTAACTCAACGTTTAATATTAAATATAGGGCAATCATTTATGAAGATGCTGCAGTGAAAGGTTTCCATGGTTCATTTACCCTGAGGTTTGTTTTCCACTCACTTAAGGTTATGGCCAGCTTGAAACTACTATCCTAATCTTCTACTCATTTTACCAGGATGCCTTCTTCCATCACTGTGCTTGTGTGGGCACATGTTACATCCTATATTATTCATTAGCTGAGTTTACTTGGTGCAAAAGAGCTTTCTGTTTCTGAGGCCTTCAGCAACGGGTTGGTTGTTTAAATGTAGTCTGACAGTTTTTAACAATTGTTTCTCTTTATAGGTGAAAAATCACAGTCAAGGCTTTGGCATGATCTTTACCATACTCCTCCTTTTATAAAAAACAGACAGTTGTTGTTTCTGTTTTCTCAAAGGTTCTTACTAAAAATGCATGCAGTTCCAGTTTCATAAAAAATGCCACCCACAAGCTTTTGACATTAAGCTGTTAAGTAGTCATGATGTTCTCTATGTGACTAAATAAACTTACATTGAGGCCACTACATATTAATTGTAAACATTAAAAAAAAAAAAATAATAATAACAACAAAAATTTTAATACTTCCTATTGCTAACATGCAAATACATATAAGTGTCATTTTATACTTCTGATTATGCACACAGTGTTTGACTGAGTTTTGTATTATTTCCATGCAGTGAAACACCACTGTGGCCAGAGCTGGGAAATGAACAGTTTTATGTTAATGAGTTTGCTGGTTGGCAAAGAGGTCCAAGCAATCAGAGCAGTGATTGGACAAGGCCTGGTCAGCCAGCTGCTGTGTAAGGGCCAGTATCGATTTGCTGTTTGTCTCTTTTTGTGGGGTGAAAGTGACCTCTTCCCCTTTCTCCGGACCCTCATTCAGCAAAGGGACAATAGGCCCAGCTGCAGCATGGCCATGTGGACAACACATAGTGCATAGAACACCTCACCTGGCCTCATGCAGCAGTGCTCACGCAACCCTCACACAAATCAGGCAGCAGCCACTGAAAAGGCAGAAATAGCAAAAACTGGGAGCAATGTGTATGTGTTTGCATGTGCATGTAGCTTTACTAGTTACATTATAAAACCAAGTGTTTTTGACTGTTTAATGCAGCGCTGAAGAGGTTGATGCTGAGATGATTTGGCTTGTTACTTGTACAGAATGATAGCAGTGATCTATATATTCACTGTATTTGAGCAACAATATTGAAAGCCAGTCAAATATGTTGTACCTGATCTTACATAACATATGTGAGATGAGGCGTCGTTTATGCTGACCCTGTGCCCTGTGACTGGGGGATGTGTGTGTGTGAGTGTGGGAGTTGATGTTGAATTTGCTCCATGGACCTGCCAATACGGTAACATTTTGGGGGTTTGGGTTCTGTAAGGCCAGAGGTCGAACTAAGATCAATAAAGTAGAAGTCATCATCTGGTTATGAATGTTCAGAGCACTGCTGTGACTGCTGCTGCTTCTGCCTCTGGTGCTGAGAGAAAGAAGATCCGGCAACCTATGGATCCTCTGCCACTGGATAGGGTACTGAGTCGTCTTGCCCTGGGAGAAGCCCTTCCCCACTGACCCTTGCAGTGTCCAAGTGGCTGAATGGAATTGTGTGTGACCTATCACCTGACCCCTTTGGGGAAGGGAAGGAGAGGGGAGGGGGAAGCTGGCCTCCACAGTTACCCCTATCCTGGGGGCTGGGGAGGGGAAACAAGGAGAGGGAGAGGGGCCACATGCAAGCCTGGTTATGAGCTTCATCTAGAAAACTACAGAACTCTTTTTAAAAATGTACTTTGTGTTGAAGTTGTGCATCAAGTGAAAAATCAGTCATTCTCTTACATTTTGCAGTGGTTCAGGTTTTTGTCATGTCATGTCAGGTTTTTGTTTGAGAGGATATTGATGTCATCAAATCGTATTTATAATTTGCCACATAGGGTAAATGATCAGTCATAAACAGGGATATTCTGTAGGAGCACCACCACTAATTGCTTTTAAACTTTTCCAAGCAAAGTGTCAGTGCATTTGGCAGGGAGCCTGTGATGAGGAATGCCACCCAGTGGTCAAAGTTTGAATTACCACTGATTCTGTAAGAGTTAAGAAAGCTGGCAATTCCCTATTTGCACAGGGGGAGTGTCAGGATGGTCGACTATTTCCAGTAATTAACTTTTATATTGGTAAACAATTGCAATGAGGCTATAGCTATGAGCTAACTAAGAAATGAACACTGAACTGGCAAGGAACATGGAGAGCTTATTAGTTAGGCTTACTTTGGATAGTAAACTACTATAACTACACTATACAACCAGTACTTACGCCTAATATCAATCTAGACCTACCGTACTTCATAAAAATAGTTCACCAGAAAAGAGTGACCATCCTGAAATTAACGTCCTTCTGGGACTTTACGTCAGCAAATGTTATAAGGCAGAGGCCAAACTGAAGAGGCAACCTTAGAGTTGAACATGTCCAAGGTCAGAGAGGACACCACTACAGTTCTGAACATACAGCTGCATACAAAGCATTGAATAAGGACTGTGGAAAGTAGCTCACAAAAGCTTAGAGGGAGAGCCAGAAAAACAAAAACACAAATTGTTACATTTGATCAGATAAATTGAAACTTTCTTTTATTCTTTTTTCAAAAATATGCCAATGATTTTGGCATGCCAGGGAAAAACAAATCAAAAATTCTTTCCACCTTTCCTTCACCATGTTTTCCACACTCTAATACAAAATGCACTTTTTGTTACTGTCCAAATTGACAGATCTGTATATAAATTATGCAATCTATCTTGACATAACTCTTAATTATACAATACTTTAATGATATTTAACAATATTTCCTTTATTACAATTCATCTTGATAAAAGCTTATCTTACAATTAAAGGCATTGTAATTTAACAGTCAAGGTAAATTACAGGTGAGGGAAAGAATGTGCTTAAAATCAGCAATGTTTACATGTAAACATTAACTCGTGTCAAATGTACAGGTCAAGCTAAGATACTTAACAGCAATTTAAAAGAGCTGATTGGCAAAGATCAAGTAAGACTTAAAAAGTTCCTTTTGTCCTTCTTTAAAAAAGTGCCTGAAATTCCAAAATGGCCAAACCAAAAGACAACAAATGAACCAAAAGAGTAGAAAAGTGGATTAAAAGTGAAAGTCAAGCACTTTTTCAGTCATCTGTAAACAGATAGCAGAGTGTAAACGTGTATATTTTCTTTACCAGGTCATCCAAACCTAATTCAAAAGGGATGCTGTGGAGTGGAAAACCATGATGGCACAAACCCCAATACTTTGTGCAGAGAACACAGCCACCAGCATTACAGCAGCCAGAAGCAGCCAGTCAATGGAGCTCACTACACTGACACAACCAGCATCTGATTGTTTGCTTTAAAGAGGAATATCCACTGACAGCTTCAAACAGAAAGTAGTTTTCAAGTTTAGGTCTGGTCCTAGCTTTCAAACCCACAGAATAAAGTACTAAAACAGAGAACTTTGATACTATTATCAGAGAAACGAGAAATTTGATACTATCAGATCTCTTGATATTAACTGTGATTGTACTGTACGTGCTGACAATATGCTTATATCAAACCTTACTGAAGGGATATATCATTGCATTACCAGAAAACCTGATCTTCTAAGAAAGGCAGTTGTTTATCTAAGCTAGTGCACCCACTTGACAAAGAGTGGCTTTCCCGAGAATATGCATACATTTAAACATACAGAGATAATGACTGCATCTGTAACTGTTTGCTGCAAGGCATACTTAAAAGCTTCTACAGATGTCTCAGAAAAGCATACAATTGATTTTGTATACAGATATATGTACATGGCATTCAAAACATGATTTCTGTAAACCTCCGAGGTGAGTAGTGATTTAAGGTAGTGGTGCCCTCTCCTCCCTGCCCACTCAGCTGCATGAAGGGTAGAGCCAAGTGTTCAGGGCCCTATGTCAGGCATCTCACTGTGGTGGGGCAAGTGTCCCCACATGCCCCTAGCCCCCCTTCTGTCTCGGAGTCCACTCAAGTGATCTTCACTTCCCCACGAGTCACTCCATGCCGTGAAGATGCTCACCAAAGGAGCCAGGCACAGGAGCAGGAGGAGGAGCATTAGTCCACGCCGTCAAAGCCCTGGGCGTTCTCTATCGCAATGTGCAACTTCTCTCGCAGTTCCTCAAAAGACTCATAGGGAGGCAGGTCCAACCGGTTAAAGCTGTCGAGGCACAGCAAGGGAAGAGAAGTGAAGGACAGGAAGACCAAGGATATGCAGTATTTTAAAGCGGTATGTAGGACATGGCCTCCGCCTAAGCTCTATGATGTCTAGGAGTGTCATTTACCATGTGTGGGCCCTGGGGAGTTTCTCTCGTGTGCCCCACTGCTCAATGGTGAACAACTGTGGGCCGTTGGAACCTGCAAAGAGAAATATTCCAGCAAAGAGAAATATTATGACAAAATTAAAGAACAAATAAATGACAGCTTGATTCGGCAATAAATACGGGTCAACAAACAAATATTTTTCTGCTCCTTCACATTAAAAAAAAAACAATATAAGAAAGAAAATCTAATAAATGGTCTCTATAATGATCAATCTCCATAATAACGCAGAACGGTGAAGCTGAACTCACCGTAGAGCTCAGCAAAGCCATTCATGGGCACTCGCGAGGTGCCCGTCACAAACTGCAGCAGACGGATGCGCTTCTCTGCGTCCATCAGGAGCACCGTCTGTGGAGACACGGCAGGGGTTAGAGAGTGAGGCTCAAACCCTAATACGCCCAGCAGGCCAAACCAGGATCACTCTGGGCTCTCTGAGCCATGACACACACACACACGCACACACGCACACACACACACATACACACACACACTTCTCATTACTGACAGCCATCTACAACTAGAGTGCTGGGTTACTGCTTATTGTGCAGACTCAGCTTGTGTTTCTCACTCTGTGCAAATGAACTCGTCACTGGATGCGTGAGGCCTTACGAATAGAGGAGCGCTTAGTCGCTTACCTTCCAGAACCAAAGGATGACGGGGTGGTTGGGGCTGTAGCTGTTCTTGTACTTGGTGTTCTCTCTCCAGTCGTTCACGTCCACGTCTCCCAGCCCACACATGAGCAGCTGAAAGAAACCCAGACAGGAGAGGTTGGTGCTATAGATAATGCTCTAACAAAAAATGCCAAAGGATATAGAGGCTTCAATCAATCTTGTAGAAACACAATCAGTTCTCTACCTCCAGCTCATTCTCATCAAATATCTTGATGAGGTCCTGTGGTATGAGTTCATAAAAGCCCTGTAGTAAAGAGAGAGGGGAGAGAGATGGCACACAAACCTCATACATATCATATTTCATATGATGCATCCCAATTCATATGATGTTTAATGTGATATACGACATCACATTTTTCAATTACAATTTCCTGGGCATATATGTTCAGAGAATGATTTGTTGAAATATGTTTGCAAGTCAAATCTGTAGATTAGACTGCAGCTCTCACCTCTTTGAAAGCAGTCATCTGCTTCTGAATGCGGTTGACAAACCTCCACTGCATCACCAGACTGTCAGACACAAAACATGACGGATGTGTTTGAATTGATAAAGAACATCTCATCTCATCGTTAGATTTGAGTGACCACACCCACTAGCTAATTTCACTGGCCAGGCAACTGCGCTACTTGTATTAACCAGCAGGTGGAGCTAGTACTCACTGAATGTACTCCTTCTTGTTCCAGTCAGTGACGATGATATCTGCCCCTCCTGGAGTTAGCTCATGCTGGTGCGTCTGAAAGAGGAACAATATACTCAGTCAATAGAGACATGATACACACGTTCACTTTCACCTGCTAAACCTACACTGGGTGTAGAGCAGTCTCTACAAGCTCACCTGGCCAAAGAGCTCCTCGTCAATGGTGAACCTCAGGTCCAGGTCAGTGGGGTCGTTTTCCAGGATCCACTTCAGTGAGTTAAAGTACTCACTATCCTGTGGGGTTACACACACACACATACACACATCAGCAACCCACAATCACACACTTGGATGCTATAGCGCATCTTCCGGCCTGATGAGTGATGATAAACTCACCACAGACTCCATGTCCTGCAGAGTGATGGACTTCTGCAACATCATCTTGTAAAATGGGCGGATGAAGAAGGCTTGGAGGGAAAGGAGAGAAAGACAGATGTGAGGACATACAGACAGACACACAGAGACACACACACACACACACACACACACACACACACACCACAGGAGCTGTGGACCAGTAGAGGCAAATAAATCAATGGGCCCATTAAAAACATCCTAATCGACAGCAGAAACAAACTGTGTCACTAAAAATAAGACATCAGGATTAAATGTCAACCCTTCATACCACGCAGAGGTAATAAAATGAATAAATAAAAGGCAAAAGCCCTGTGTCAGTTCCAGGTCCATACCTGCCTAACAAAACATTACCACTGACCAGAGGTCAGTTCATGGTAGACAAAAGAAACAACGACAATTGTTTCATGGAGAGCAGACTCACCATCCAGCAGCTTGCCATGGTACACAGCCATGCCAGCCACACGGCCAATGAATTTGAAGTAGGACAGGTGGTCCTCATTACACAGGCCAGAGTTGGGGTTGATCTGCAGTGTGTAGTTATCCCTGCACAGACACACAAATAAATACACACATTAGTCTCCCACTGCCATCCATGACTTCACTCTCGGGGCATGCATCCACTGGATTTAGGCAAGACTTTCATCTCAATCTGTGCATGATTTACAAGCAATGATAAGGATTGTGCACTTTCTGTGAGTGGTGTGATCACACTGATTTCCGAACATCAAGAATACCTGCCACCACAACCTGTTAATGATCAATTTCTCTCTCAGTAAACGGAAGGAAAACTAGAACCTAGACTACAAGCGTCAGTTTGAACATGTGGCTCATTCAGATCCTCTTCTCATGGCATTTTTTTTCCATTTCTAATTCCACGGATACGCATTACACAAGACGGAAAACATGTCCAAACCTAGATGAATGAGACTCATTGTCCTCTCTTAGGAGATGAAAGCACATAAAACTTTGCTGAAAGCTAAGCCTATTTGGCCGCTGTCCTCCATCAGCAAGCGGGAGTTAGTAGTCTGGAGCAGAAATCAAAGGCATCCACTGTCCAGGTTTTAGGAGATTAGGCCGGAAACCATACTCACGTGGCAGAGTACTCAAACAGCCCATAATAGGGGTTGAACATCTCCTTGGAGATGAGGAAGAACCACTCCCTAGCCACGCCGCCATAGTCCAGGCCTTTCTCTCCCTCAAACTCCACCCAGAGGCGAGCCTTTAGCACGTCAGGTCGCTTGATGGACAGGATGCGCCTGTAGGAGTCCTCCAGCACTGCATTCCTGCGCAGCTTCATCTCAAAGCGGTTGGGGATGTCCGTCTGGGGGAGCGGTTGGGGGGGGGGAGGGGGGGGCGAGGGACAGGGGAACACGCAGACCAGATAAAGACAGACAGTCAAACAGACAGACAGACAAACAGACATGGACAAGTGAGAGGTGAGAAGGGTGACCGTAATAAAACCTGATCAGTCAACAATGATAGTTTACAAAGTATACACAACATGCAAACTATATGTTCAGAGATACACTGATACAATGTAGAAAGCTGATATGTGTATGAAGATAATCTGAAATCTGAATCACGTATGCGTGCAAGCAGCACTTACTGGCTTCTTCAACTTTTTCCGGAAATACTCATACTTCTGCTTATAATCTCTGGAGTAAGGCACTGCCTACAAAAGACAATACATTAGAAAGGATCAATGAAGTGAGCAGTTAGGGTTGTGAATACATTTACAACATTGGAGAATTGTGATTGAACCACTTCTGGTCTCTGCAGTATAATTCTCTCCACCCCACGCTGAGAACTCCAGGGTCAGCCTTGAGTTCACAGGGTTCTACTAAACCAGTATCAGAGCCAGGGGGTCTGACTTATGAGTCAATACAAGCATGATGACAAGCAACATCCTGTATAAACATCAGCCCCGTCTACATGGATAGATTTTCTGCCATTCCAATGAAACTATTCTGATTTAAAATTCTGGACCGTCTGTTTACACGCACCCACATTCTATTCCGATCAGTCGTTAAATGGTCATGTGATGTAGGCACACATTTAACCTGTTTTTAAAATCAACTCAAAATGGTAATCAAAGACATCTTTTCAGTTCAGCTAGGAGGTAACCAAAGGGGTGGAAACTTATCACACTGAAGTAGGTGAATTTTGGATGAGAGGTCAGCACAGTAAACTGCTGTCACTATTGTTACCTTGGTGAAGATATCACCAGCCTGTATGTTCCTATAGTTGTCTGGAGTGTGGGTATAATGTTGTCGATGATCACAGCAACAGTGGATTAGCTATTTACACGAAATACAGGCTTGTTTATGTGAAAAGATGAGCAATGTATATGTGGGCAAAAAAGTTTAAATCCGATCAAGTATTTACATGACGGACCAGGAATGGAACAAACCACCCTTGTCATTCCGATTAAAATTGTACACGGGGTATTATTGTTCATGAGCAGAGAGCACATCTCCAGGCAGAGTTCTCAGAGGGCGGGCCGCACACAGGGTTTAGGCAGTTAGGTAGCGATAACTATCGTAACATGCTCATTAGTTCTGACAAGCTTTCGAAATAACAGGCTGGTATCTTACAGTATGAAGTGGCCAGCCTCTTTCACAAAGCTCCTTCTAAACTGTTGATACATGGATGCTTGTGTCTCTTACAGAACTTTACATCTAAGAACAATAGAATGGACTGAGCATCATAATCTATAGCTTGTGCTAGAAACAGACTGCAGCCCAGACCATGACATCATGCTGGAGTCTTTGCTAGGGAAAAGCCCAGATTGAATAAAAAATGCAAGCAGGTCAAGTGACTCACTGGTCCTGTAATGGCTGAGTTCTGTAGTCGGGGATCTTCCCATTGGGTGGTCTTGGTGTCTGGGAGAACATAAAAGCAAAGGCTTTAATGGTCCACATGGGGCTTTCGGAGCCATGCTCAAACACATGTACATGTGTTACACAGACATGGATTTTCATGTATTGCTTACTGTGATCTATGTAGAATATGCGCCCATCACTGTGGACTCTCTCCTCCCAGCCAGGCTGTGGAAGAGACAGCAGAGACAGAGCTTTCATCTAAACTACATCATCACACGTGCCACACTTGTCTAGGCAGTTTCAAATGGATATTTTTTTTTTTTTTACAGAAAAAAATATTGTACAGAGCACCTACAGCAGCAAGTAGCTAGCAGAGCTGTGACTTACTGGTAATGGTCCCAGGTCACCAGGATCAAGTGAGGCCTGTTTCCTCATATGCACAGGGATTTTGAGCCGAGGGTCTTCCTGCACGGAGTGACATAAACAGGAAGTGGGTGAGACAAACAGGAAGCCGGAGTGAATGGCATGGAAATGTACAGCATAGAGGTATGACAATAACGGCATATGACTCACATATACACACACGCAAACAAGCACACACCCTTACACACGGGCACGGTTAGGCAGCAGGATTTCAGCAAACAAAAAGACATTCCAGGAATTTTGGTTGGTGCCAAGCAAAACAGTAAAAACACCAGGAGGAAACCTACAGTGTGTTTCAGTATAAATGAGCCCACTTTAGGTGACCAATTCCTAGAGCCAGGCCCAGCAATTATTTTCTTGACAAAGTACATTCAAGGAATCTCATGCTTTATCACAAACCAGTCCTATAAACCAGTCCTAGAGTAAACACATTGCACGGGGCTTATACACATTTCTGGAAAGATTTCTTAAAAGGATATTATCTTAAGAGTTTCTATTTTCAGTTGCATGACAACTGGTTGAAAAAAACATTTCTGCACACACTAGAAAACGAAAAATTTCCAATCCCATCATTGTTTACTTGTTTACATGTACCCACGGAATCCAGCGCTTTGAAAGAATCTTGTGTTTGTGTTGTGTTTTAAAAAATATCCATTTGAGTTTATGTGCTAACAAAAAGGCCAAAGGTGGCATGAAAATGTATTAAAAAGTATTAATAACATCGACAGGTCTGAACAGGGCCTAAGTGACCCCATGGCTCTATAGGTAAGTGTGCAGCTGTCTCACCCATGTTGTGGTCTTTGTGTTGTGGTCGATGAAGAAGGGCCTTCCATTGGGCGCACTGCGCACCTCCCAGCCAGTGGGCAGGAAGCCACATTCATGGGCCTGCTGGGGGCCAGGGGAGTGCTGCGGAGACGCCTCAGGGGAGCGCAGGGACGCCGCCTGGAACCCAGACGCCTGGGACATGGTGGCAGCAGGGGACATAGCCGGGGACAGCCCCGCTTGAGATGACGCAGCCTGGGGCAGAGCAGCCTGAGGCAGAGCAGCCTGAGTCTGTGCAGCCTGGGCTGCCTCTGAAGTCGTCTGCTCAGTCACAGAGATAAAGAAACAGACCTTTCACAATCACAACAAACACTTGTATACTGAGCTGCTGTGTAGATTACGCATAGATATATTGCACAATTAACATTTCCCAATACTATGACCTTAAAGAGCACTGTACTGATATGTCAATGATGAACACAAATGGAAATGAGAATGCTATCAGAGGATTCTATCTGTTGCAGTCAGGCTAAGCGTGGGGGTAGTAATCAGATGTGTACCTGAATGAGTGGTCGCGTCCATGCGGTGGTTCTGTTGTTGTGGTTGACATAGTAAACCCGACCCTTAGAGTCCCGTTTCTCCTCCCAGCCAGGGGGAAGGCCCACAGTTGTGGGCAGCAACTGCAGTGTCAGACAGAGATAGAGTGAGAGAGAGACAGAGAGAGAGAGAAAGAGAGAGGCAGAGAGATTCAGGAAGGAAGAGAAAAAGAGAGTGAAATAAGAGATGGGGGAGAAAAAAGGCTCGCAATGGAAGACTGCCTGCTGGGGTGGTCTTAAAATAGAGCAGCAGCCTTTAGCAGACAATATGCCCCTAAATCACCAGCAAAAGCTCCCACTCTCCCAGAGGCTGGATCAGATTTGAGCGCTGTTTCCGCCTTAGATGAGAAATGGCCCAGACACGTTGCATCTGGAGGCTGGAAAACGAGATGGGGCAGTCGCAGATGGCTTCAATTCAACAAGGCAACTGCACACTCCGCACACGCACACAGGCACACACAAACATACACTAAAACACAAATCCTACAGGCTGAACAACTGTGTCAATGTGATAAGTATGACACACTTCTCCTAAACTAAAATGTGCTTAATGCTTTTACTGTGAAAGACGACCCGTATCAAGAGCAAAAGAAAAAAAAAAAAGGAAAATAGGATTCATCAGTGAGCACTAATAAAGACACATTGCATGAGACACGCCGAAGGGATACACACCACGGGGTGGACAGGATGCTCCTCCACTGTCAGAGTCTGACCACTTCCTCTGCGGCTTGAATGACCCTGTTGCTGTACACAACGGAACACAAAGCAAACTTACACTCACATCATACCACCATGCCACAAATGTCCGTCTGTGAGACACAATGGCATGGAAAAGGCTAAGAATGCAGTTTTGATTTATGTGAAGTGCTATTTTAGTAATGAACTTTAATTTGACAGCAAAGATTTGGTGCAGCCGCTACAAACGAAACACTATCAAGAACACTATCACGAAACAGTATCACACAGAGGCATAAAATAGTGTAGACACATATAAGATATATATCATATATACAGCAGTAAATACGGCTTTATGGGTGTAATACATAGCTATTTGGTATGTCAAAGTTAACACTAACTTTATGTTAACTTGCAGTGTGTTAACACAATCTCGCTTTAACATGACAAAAGATTATTGCCATTAACACCAATTTTATAACCAACTGTCAACTGGGTTGTCATGTCAGCAAGGAAGCGACACAGTTGAAATGGTATTGTCACCATTGATTGATAGTGAGTTATGACATTAATACTAATGGCATTTATAGTAATGACACTCATTATTTTATCATGTTTTGCCCATATGCCTACAGTAGGTCCATTTCATTAAAGCAGCGGTTCTCAAACTCTTCCTTTCATTCCCCACTTTGGAAGAGGGAGAATTTTCACCCAGTGTGCAAAAAATAGTAGCAAAATATTACATTATCTGACATTTTGGTGTACGTACGTCTTGATTCTCTTTAATAAAGATTTATTTATTTACTTTATTATTGATTGATTATTATTGATAATATCATTTTCAGGGTAATTTCACAGTATTTACTTTTAAACTTTTATCTCGGTCTTTGTAAGGGCCATCTACACATACTATATCTTGTTCTTTTTAGGGCATCTGCCAATGTTTACTACTTGAACATCAGCCTTAAAATATTTTGAATAATTTTTTTTTTTTTTTGCAGATATCTCGCCATAGGAGGCATGCCAGTGGAAATATCTTTTCATATTCATTTTTCTGAAATCTGGCAATATTTCACCAAGATGAATGGGTATGAGATGAATAGGCATGAGATGGACACAGAGCTGACCCTTTCAATGCCGACAACACCATTTCAACTGTATTACTATTCTTTTGTAAATTCAAAGCTAATTCTCTGGTGAACCACTCATCACAGCAACTAGCGAGTGACACCGTTGGAAAGCTCAGGTTGTGCAGTTTCACGATATGCAGTATTGTGGTATAGAAACATATTTAAAAAAATAAACCCTGTCTGCGGTGTAGACGTAAATGAAACAGTTCTGACCGTGAGGGAGGTGCGTCTGTCGGTGGGTGTGGTAGCGCCACTAGTGCTCAGGCGACTCAGCTCGTCACAGAAGGAGTGGAACTCCGAAGGGGAGCGAGGCGAGCACGGGGAGTGAGGCGAGTGGGGTGACGGAGGGGATCGCTCATTGACACCCAGGCCTCCAGTGGTGCTGGCGCTGAACACACTCTCATCCTCTGCAATGATCTCCCAGCTCTCGGGAGACTCATGGCGCTCCCCTGACGTCTCTTCGTGCTCCGAAATTTGCCGGCGAGTGATGAAGGCCCGCTGGGCTTCGAGGTGACTGTGCTGACGCTGCTCTGCCTCCACCTGGCTGTCCCTGACCAAACACACAAACAGCTAAATACTAACAACATTCTCTTTTCCATCCACTCAAAGATGACGTGTACAGCAGTGTATTGCTCTGTGGTCTTAAATAAAAACTGTTTACATTCCATCTTCGTCAAAGCAGTCATTTATTGGCTAAACTTGTTCTATGGTCATGGTGCTCACAGCACATGGCACCCTTAGACTCAGACCTCCTCTATGAGCATGAGCATGCAAGTGGAGGAGAGAGGGCTGAAGACATACTGGATTGTGGGCCTCTGCCATTGTGTGGTCCTGCTCTCGTGGTTGACATAGTAGGTCCTGCCCAGGTTGTCCTGCCGCTCCTCCCAGCCAGAGGGCAGTGCAGGCAGCTGGTGATTGTGCCGAGGCCCGGACATATCCTGACTCTCCAGAAACTCCCAGCCCGGCTGCCGGAGGAAAACAGACACTTGTTTAGTCCCAACCCCACATGCTACTTTACAGCTGACCCGGGGTCAAACTACCCACCCACATGGCCTGATTTCAACCATTAGCAGTGAGTGACCCACACTGAACTCAGGCCAGTGGCTTTGTGGTAAGCAGTGTTCACACCTAACTTGACTTATCTTGGAAAGAACCACACAGAAGGTTGAGGTCAAGTGCCTTAATTGTCACATGTATACACTCAATGACACTATTGTACACAATGACTAAGCAGCTTTTAAACGTGTATGATGTTAGTGTGTTTGATTGGGGGGAAACAATATTGCTGCCAAAGGACTTGCTAAGGAGGTCTCTGCAGGGTGTGAGGGGCGTAGAAGGGGATAAATATAGTGTAGTCGGCTGGGACATGGTGTTCCTCCCCAGTAATTACATTAAACCTGCTGAAGAATGATGACTGGCTGGTTTCATCAATAAGCACCTCCCAAAGATAGCAGCCATTCATCAAGACCTGCTGCTTTTCAGTAAATTCTGGTTGGACAGGTCTAGCATGTCCAAGGTTTCCTAGACCAGGAGAATATCTACACGTCTGAAATGCTTCACCGCTAAATAGCTGAGCAGCAGCCAAAACATATGTGACATGTACCAGGCTGCTCCACAAAGTCTGGTTAAATGTGGTTATGTGTGTGTTTGTGTGTGTGTGTGTTTGTGTGTGTGTGCAAGGAAGGTGGGTGGTTGGTTGGGGGTTGAATCATAGGAGGCAGCTCACATCCAAGTCCTCATTCTGTTCGCAGGTATCCTCCTCGGAGCCGCTGTTCTTGGGTAGGTATGTCATCTTCAGACGCAGATGGCCCTTGACTCTGGATTTGTGGCTATTCACACAGATACGAAAACACAAATGACGGTTATGTACGGTACAGGACAGACTAATGCCAGGTCTGATACTACTGTACTGAAGAATACCATTTTACAGCCCTGAAGAAATGTGTTTTATCACAGTTCCAAGCACGCACACACAGTTATATCAGTACAGCACAAACCTCCTTGGATGAAGAAGAAAATCCTTAAATGTGTATGGTCTCTCAGTGTTAGGATTCTCTGTCTGAAAAAAAACATAACATAACAAAACAGATTAACTTCCTTGACATTATGTACAAAATAGACATCAGGCATCAGGGCTGTTCATGCATGATTGAAACAGATTGACAAGACAACGGCTGTGTGGGTGGAAGTGTTTATTGTGACACCACACATGAGGGAATGGTCTCTTTTTCCAAAGCCAAATAGATACAATGGTGTGGAACCAACCATTTCATTTTGGAAAAATGAACAGTGTATGGTAGGTATGCACAGTGACAGGTATGACGGTGACCTACCTTATCAAAATGCAGCAGAGAAAGCTATTGGGATTCTATGAAGCAATGTCTTACTAGTATACAAAATACAATGAAGCCAATCATTGAGGCCAGAAAGAGTAAAAAAAGATATGAAGGTACTCACTGGTATTTGGTGCAAAGGCACATCCACCTGGCCCAGGAAGTCATCTCGTGTCTAAAGGAGAGAAGACATAGGGACATGAAGAAATACTTAGATTTACATGAAACAAAATATATATACGCACACATAGAAAGAGAGCAAGAGAATATAGGGAATCTTGATTAGCAAACATCCCATAAACTGTATCTGAAAAGGTTTAGTTCATTGCTATTTACTGAATGGGTATAGACTATTTATAAGCTAATCAATGGTGACTTCAAAGAAGGAAGAGATTCCAGAACAGGGGAAGGAGCTGAAAACACCAAACAAGGTGTTTCAGGTCAGTGTTTTATGCAAACTAAAAAAACAAAACAAAACCATGGATTGATCAAACATGTGTAACCATGTATTCAATCAGAATCAGATAATAAGTAACAGAATGAAGAAAAAAAAGGAATGGCCATGGACAGCCCTGCCCACATATTAACTTCTTGCTAAATCAATGTATTAACCTTACTTACAAATCGGGGCATTATGGTATAGTATTCACACGCAATCAGACACACTGTCACAAAAGCCTGCGGGGGTACTGGGAGATGCCTCCATCAGTCAAAGCCAAGCGCCTTCTCATGCAATGTTAACCAAACGAGTGGTAGATGCATGGAATGGTGAATCGATTTGACTCTGTTTAATGAAAACTGGCCAGTAGTTTAATACTTCCAAAAAAAACAAACCAAAATCCTCTTTGGTAACAGGCTAAACTCAGAAGGAGTGCAGGCACTACAGACTCCTGCCACAAAAACAACCAGACACAATAACAGCTTCTTTCCCATTGCCATCACTCTCCTAATCGGCAGATAGGTTGGGTCATCCCCACTTTGGCCATTCACCCACTTCAACTACACATTACATACTTTATTATTCCAATATGCATCTTGCACACTACATTTGCACTTTAAATCCGACTCCATGTGTACTTTGTCTCGTATGTTACATTTTACTGTATATTTGTATATTATGTTGATATGTGCCTATATGTTGCCTCGTTGCCTCTACTCTACAGTATGTATCTATATAACTATTTGTCTACTCAATGTATATCACTACTAGTGCTGTCAATCAATTGGATTAATCAGAATAGAAAATTTAAGTTCATCACGATTAATCACAATAAATCACACATTTAAAATTCCAGAATTATCCTTCATTTTTTGTTGGGAAGAAAGAATAACCCACATGCTCCTGGTTAGTGCTAACAGTACCTACAGTGGGCTGTTGTGGTGTGTGTAAATGAGGGCGCGCTGGCAGGTAGTCTGACGTATGTATCTGCATGATTCAATTGCATTCAAAAAAATAACTCGTTAAAATTTTTACATTAATCACATGCGTTAAAACGTTAACACTGACAGCACGTATTACTATATGTCTATTTGTTGAAAGTATACAGAGCAACACCTACTGAAGTCAAATTCCTTGTGTATATAAGTATACTTGGCCAATAAAACTGATCCTGAAATCAGTGATGTCATGCTGAAAGCACTGCACACTGATCTACTTCAGCTCTTAAGATCTGTATACAACAGTTTATGCACATACTGCAGGTTCATCAAGTGAAAAAAAAATCACATTCTGGTCACACCACAAACAAAGCTCATAATATCAAGTGTCTTAAAAGAAGTAACATGAGGCCTTTCAATCTACATCATTTCCAACACGCAGAGACCCACATTCTCAGACTATGCCCTGCTCAGATACATTTTCCACACACAAACAGACCAACAGCTACCCCCATTTACAGCTCCAATGCCCTAGCTCAGCCCTAAACACAGGAGCTTCACTGTGGGTTAAGATGCCTTAATGTTTCTGTCACCATTCAAACCTGTCATATGGAGAACAGATTCAAGACACTGCCTAAAAATGTGTCACTCACCATGAATTCAATGGACTTTAATGCATTTCAGCATGTTTGAATATGTATATACTGACACACTGTTGAGAGGCCCCACTAGAATAGCCCTGACAGGCTGGCCATGTGTAATCTTTTCCCATACACCAAAGCACATAGAGACAGACGAAAACGAGCATCTGTGTGACAGATACTGCCTTGACAGCGGTCAGTATGATTCGGTGACTATATTTAACTCTTACTTGAATTGCATAACTCCCCGTTATGCCACTCTAACATAGCCTAATTTTCAGTCATGTTGCCAAATGACATTAACAAGGTCCAAAATAAAACGTGTCCTGCAAGCAGAGTAGCAAACATTAAAACTGAAAACCACCAGAATTAAAACAGAAATGGACACATTACATGCAACACTGCTACAGAAGTGGACTCTTCATACAGCGAAGAGGGTTGATGGAAAATAGGCCAAGTCAATGGCTTTTGGAGGAAAATCAGTTTTAAACGGTTTCCAGCTGGTGCCATTCATTTCAGTAACTGCCTTTCAGCTTCCTCTTCACAGCGCTTCACTGCCCTCTCTGAGTAAGCAAAGGCTCCCAATTAACGCCCATTATCCTCTCTATTTAACAAAACCTGCATTCAGCAGAAAGAGTGCATCCAGAATAAGCTCAGCCAGGGAATGTGCCCATTTCACCACTGCTCCCTTCTTGTGGCTACCCAAGTCCAGCTCTTCCCTTTGTCAACATCCACACTGAGAGGAAATTCCACAGATTTCCAAACAAAAGTGCAATCAAGTGCAAATCTTACTCCACCAAGGCCTCATGTTGCTTTCCTCCCCCTCTCCTTGAGAGGACAGTCATTCGTTTGCGAAATTGAGGTCAAACCACAAGGGGAATTCATGAACACAGGCTGATGCTCAATGTAACAGAAATATTTCCCCGACATACCAGAAAACAAAACAAGTGCTCACGGAATGGAAAGAAAAATGAAACAGAGAATGGCGAGGTGAATGTATTAAGGTTTTTTTTTGTTTTTTTTGTCTTTTTTTTAAACATATAGTCCACTTTAAGCGAACTGAACTCAGTCCTCTAAAAGCGGACCAAAAAGTGAACCCAAACAAAAAGAACTCAGTTCTGTTTGTGTTCACATTGTCTATTTATTTGAAAGAGGACCCAGGCCTCAACTCTAATGAGGCCTCAGCTTTCTTTCTGTTCACACTATTGTTGTTCTGGAGGTCTCAGACCTTTTACTAGTGCTTTGGATTATGGGGGTTGTAGTTGCAATGGGCCGTATATTTTCATCAAGCTATCTATTGCCAGGTTCATAATTATGATAAAAATAAAGGTGTTGTGTTTTGTTTTCATTAAAACAGTTCTTTTGGGCATTTCCAGCATTATTGATGTGACAGAACACAGGCAAGCATCATAGTTTTTTATGACCTGTAGGCTACAGCTGAATAGACCTACAGCAAAATCTCAAATTTAATATATTAATTTACATCAGAAAAATATATTTTTAGAGTTATGGTTTTGGATGTGACAAAAATCCACTTTGCATTAAAATTAATTTTCAGGATTCTGACTGGATCTGATCTGAACATCTGTCACTCAACACAGGCCTACTACCAAATCACACCAACTCCCACTGTGCACTGGTCCAACCCACCTGGTTAAGCGCTACACAAGCTAAAGTAGTTCATAGCTGCTCAGACCTCCTCTCGAGATGGTCTCAGTACAGTTCGTTTTAAAGGTCTGGGTGCGGTTGGATTGTTCACATATGAGCAAAAAACGCTGAGTCATTGGTCTGAATTCGTTTTGAGGGCTGAAAAGGTCCAAATGTGAAAAAAATTACTGCATCTTCTATCCACAAAAAAATAATTGGCTCCTTCCAAACAAACACAGAAGCAGAATTAAATTTCCTTTGGAAATTTGGAAAGTTGGAAACATATGATCTCAAGCATTTATCACAATGCATAAGTATCAGATCTTTTTCAGATCTCTTTCTGTTTTCTATTTTCTGTTTTTCAGATAACCAGACAAGTTTTAGGAACAATGTATAGGATTTCCTAGGCCTAGGACTTCCCATGGATTTCCCGCCTCATTTTTCCCCCTGTTGAGCTGTGCTTGATTCACTGCTATAGACTAGCTTGTCAGCACTGATTGGCTCTGATGGCAATTAATATATATTTACATTATTTCACCAGTGTCAGAATTACAAGGAAGGAGGAACAAAACTTCTTGGAATATAAAATTTCAGAGCAAGCTAAGGACAAAATGATATGCACATCCACTGCTTGGAGATTGTGAACACGCACTTGGCAACGGTAAGCTTGTAAGGGTTTCATACTTGCCAACATAAGAAGATAACTGCTTCGTTATCACAATGTCACTGTAAACTTACAAAGCCCGTTTTTTTAAATGCGCTGGAAACAGAAATAATAATGGACTTCACCAAAAGTAACTGCAGCCGTTTGTCCCTTAGCTCCTCCTATTTAGGTATAAAACTAAAAACAACACTTTTGCTGTTCTGCCTGTTATCTTAATTTCACCGGTATTTGGTGATCTGGAATAGTTAGGATTCTGTGAGGCGGGCACGAACCAAACACAGGAGAGCATGGATTGGGCAATAATTCTGTGCTATCCGCCAATTATTGAGAGACAGGCAGGATAACGTAACACAGACAAACTTTTCATATTGGCCTGATTTCTTCTTGATGAAGGAAACAGCTTGGGCTGCTGGAAGCCATTCTTGACAAACTGTTCGGCAAAAAAGTGGGGTTGGGGGTGGGGGTGACGGTGGGGGGAGTAAAGGGAATGGTTCCTGACACCTGATGCTTTATAAACATGGCCAGGCAGGGGGACCCACCAGCAAGGGGAACACGCCGCCATTTTACAGCAAAAGGCTCCAAGGCTCCCAAATATTCCACCATCCCCCATGGCTGCCCGGGCACGCAGATGAATGGCATGGCTGAGCACTGCTCTTGTATCATGTTGTTGAACTTGAATCCACAGCTCTGAGCAGTGCTGCAGCAGGCCAGACTATCTGGAGTCAGAGAGAATATTTTTGAGGTGCTTTATTTATAGTCAGAGGAGCTCCCCACCCCAGCCAACTTGAACTGTTGTTATAATTAGTACTTGGTAAATACTTAAAGCCATTACTGAAAGTGTTAACAGAATAATAAAAAATAAATCCTAGTAAGCTAAACAAATATAATCGATTTCAAAGATATGTAGGTTGATTTACAGGGTATGTTCCTACATCGCCTTCACTTGGCATTCTACTTCTTGCTCGTTCAGCTTTTTGCCTTGACGCCAGCATCTTGATACATTACAGTAATGCAACTCAATACCTCTGAATGTTTGTCCACATTGGGCTTGTTAATTACATGACTTGGCTGCTACAACGTTCTCAGTTACCGAATTTAGCTCTTGCTTGCTTGCAGAGTTGATGGGCAGCCTTATGGTAAACACTGTTTTCTATGCAGAACAGAGCTTGGGATAGAGGGAGATAGCAATAACATATGGATCACAGAGTTACACCTTTCTGAAAATGTATTAAGCCAACCTTTGTGCATACTTATTTCAATGAATGACATACAGACTGCTAATCTCCTAATTGTTCATGTTTGTTTTGTTCATGCTGATTTTTTGTTCAATATTTTTTTTTGGTCAGAGCAAGCTTCGGAGGCCCTAGAAAACAAATCACATTTATTTCAGTTTGTTTTACAATCATAAGCAATGCCAATTTGTCAGTCTGAGCGATCGCGAGGCCCAACACTGATCTGTGTGAACAGCTGATGGTTTCTCTATTTTGAAATCTGACTCTCATCACGTTCTTTGAAAATGGATCTTGAGATCTATAAAGTTGCCTTTTAACATGAAATGGACCACATCTGCTATTTCAGCAGTACTTCTATTTATAATAATTGCTTCCTAAGGAAGATAATGGTTAATTTCAAGCTGGCAGTACAATCAGTTTTAATGTAATACATGCAAACAGCAGAAAAGGGCTTACTAAGATATTTCTTCCAGCGTTGGTCTGAGAATGATCCCCTTTGTCATTAGTGTTCATATCTTTTGAGGATCCAGTGTTTCCTACTCTTGGTCCACGTGACACATATATGTGAACCTGGGGAGAGCCATTCTTTAGGCTAGCGTGCACTGGTTTGGAAACATGGCAAGAAATCCCACTGTGTGTCAAGGGAACCTCCAGTGAAATGCTTCGCTGAAATGCATGATGCCATCCCTTCTCCTCAGTTGTTTCTCCAGTGTCCCAATTGTTGTTCATCTTCTCTGATAATTTGGATGTTGGCAACAAGCAAGCAGAAGTACTTCGGTAAAGTTTTATATTTCTCTGGTCGGGCTTGTCAATGTCCTCCAATCCTTCTTCATGGGTGCTGCCAAAATCAACATTCACCATTGCCTCAGATGGATTTTCCTTTGTCAAAGGAGCTGCCCACTGGTTAGCAAAGTGCAGAAGTACACTAGAGTGCCGCTCTGTTCGCTCCATGTGTGTGGATTTGTCCTCAGTCTTGCTATGGTCGCTTGTTTCTTCTGGCCTCTCCAGCTGAGGGAGGCTGAAATGCACAATGGGCCTGGCATCTCGCAACTCAGCTGACGCACAGCTGCTCTTGGCCAGCCGCAGGCCACTGAGTGCCGTGGCGACAGATCCCTTGGAGGTCGCTTGCGGGTCATCCTGTGCGATGTCTCCTGGAGACAGCTGGAGCTGGTGAGAGGTTTGGTAGGAGCCACGTGCTGGAGGAACCACAGGCACAGCTACAGGACTGACGGGGGAGGCTGGTGGCGTGTTACAAGGGCTCCGAGGGAAGATAACAAGCGAGGAACAACGCCTCAGAGGTGCCCGGGCTTTCCGCCTGAGCACACTCCGCTCACTGGCTAGGGCCCCAGGACCCGTCACTGACTTCCTTTCAGGCAGATCAGGTTCGAATATACTGCTGCTACTGCAGTAGCCAGCATCACTGGCTGTGCTACTGCTGCACGACCCCCCGTCCGAATTAGTCCCTACGCCACCCTCACAGTCAGCCTTCTCCCCGTCCTCGCCTGCGGTCCCTTCCAACTCTCCACCCAGCCGGCAGGGCTGCAGGGAGATCTGTAGAATGCTCTTCTTGTTCGCCGAGCCGTTAACCTTGGGTCTAAATACGGACGAGTAGCGCTGTAAATTACTGTACTCCGGTGACAGTGGAGGCAAAGTCAGGGCCAGCTGCCCTGGAGTCACCTTCATGTGGACGGAGCTGTGCGCCAGACTCTCAGAGGGACGTCGGGAAGACGCTCCAAGACCGCTCTCCTCGCCATGGCCACTACAGCTCTCCGAGAGAGGATCAGTGTTGCTCCTCCTTGACGCGAAATGCAAGCGCAGCCGGCGTGCCATGCGTCTGACTCTCTAATCCCAGAGACCGAGCGGAAAGGAAGACATTGCAAAACCTGCTCGAGTTGGAAAAAAAAAAAAGTAGCAGAGGCAAAGCAACTGCTATGGGTCCTGCACGGTGATTAGAATCATTAGCGGTAGCACATAGTCAAAATAGCTCCGGTGACAACCAACATTCCAGTCGTAGCTGCTGGGTGGCTAATGGCCAGGGGAGGTCAGATGTACTCTGAAGGAAAAACACCGACTCCTCAGAAGTGCACAGTGCCCTGTGATCTGCCTCTTTAAGGAGCAGGGGGTATATTCAGCCACAGAGCATGGCACTGAGGCAGCCACTGAAAACAGAGCGTGTGCACACACACACACACACACAGACAGACACACACTCTTCCACCCTTACACAAAAAAACTGCTCCACCGTTCAGACTTGTGATTCCACTTTCAACGATTTCAAAAGCAAATCCAGCAAACATTTCCTATCCGTCTGAAAACTATTTTGTTGCTTGTCAGTTTGAACTTTGCTGTGAAAGTGCTCTCTTGAAGACCTCAGTGACACTTTCAGCAGGACTATGCTTCTACAGTTTCTCTTGTGCAGCACCCTTGCTAATATTTTTACCCACTGGGATAGTATTACAGGAAATCAAACAGAAAGAGTTTCAGGGTAATTCATTAGAATTAAACTGACTGATTTTTCTAATCCCATCCACCCTTAGAAACCAGAAGGATTTATTTGAGACGCTGTGACTCTATGTTTAGTCAGCATGACACACTAGCATCAGCAAGCTGATGACCAGATGAAGCTAAAACATTACAATAAAGATTGAGTCACACATACACACAGAAAAAGCCATCTTAATAAACAAATATGTGGCACAGAGATATTTCTTTTCTGCTCAACAAGTCACAGAGCAGCATTCAGGTGTCCCCTGCGCACAGGGACAAGAGCCACATTGCATGTCATCTGACACCTCATGTTGCTTCAAATGCTGGTAATGATGCCAGCCTCTCTGTCATTGACATTCCATACCATCAATCAGAAACAACTGAATTCAGCCAAGCTATTCTGAGGGACCAGGGTGGGAAGGAGGGTTGACTTCACTAATTGTTGAAAATGGTCACTGAGTGAATGAAAACTTTTGCCAACTTTGTGCATGAAATTGTTTTTACTTTAGTACAAACAATTACATATCTAAATATCTAAAGTCATAGCTGGACATTCTCTGTTAAAAAATAAAATGCAGTCTTTACACATGGTCTTTGATCAAATGTCAGTTTTAAATGGAACGACGTGTGTCATGTCCACCAAACACCATTTTTTATTTAAATCAATTCACCAGGCCAGATGTTGTGACACAAAGTAACATGATAGCTGCTTATAAAAGCAAGAAAGCGGTCTTCTGTATCAAAATTGAGACCAGCAGCCCCGAAAGTGAAGGTGCTGTGAAAGTGCCACTGGTAATGCTAATGTTTAAAACTTGAGAAAAACAAAATGTCGGCTAGCTGATACTGCTACATAGACACTGACAGCATTTTCTTCAAGGGGAGTCTATGCTTCCATATACAGCTGTTATCATTTGTCAAATGAATACCAGTCATGTCCCCATCTAATGATGCTGTATGAAAATTCATAACATATCAAAGACCTCTAATGTTTTGCTTTTTTCTGTACATGAAAGACATTCACTTTACTGTCATTGAGCAAATTATTCTGTGCATAGCCTCCTCTCACAGCTACATTAATTAATGCCAAGAGGTGTGTGGAAAGGACTACACACCGGTAGGCCTATTAAAAAATTGGTTAGCATACCAGCATAGACAACAAGGTAAACAACAGTTGTTAGTGACATTTGTAGTAATGGATAATTAGATGCATTTCCCATAGTTAACATCCCGCAAGGATCAGGTAAACGAGTCATGTAACAAGCGCATGGCCAAGCCTCATCCTTTCAAAATACATCTATGTTAAAACGGAGCTGCTGTGTTTCCGAACGACTCTGAGGCAAACAAGACACCAGGAAAAGGAAACCAATGGATTTATATAGATGAGGAGTGCAAAGTTGTTGCAGATTGCTATGAACCCACATTAGCTTGGATGTAGTCTATTAATTAATGTTTCACTATCGTTTTACAAAAGAAGGGATATAACTTGTGCATAGCTCCAATACCAACATCCCAAAAAGGGTCTCTTGTCTGAATTCAGTTTGATTCATTATATTTGAAAAAATGCACTTTGAGTGTAGAGGAAACTGACATTTTCCAATGAAGCTCTACAAGTAGAGAAAGGGGACAATGGCAAGCTTTCTGTACAGTCTTGTAGTCAGTTATGGTTGAACAACATGATGATTGTGATGTATGAGACTACTTGTACCATAAAAACACTCACCAGACGATTCTCATCAAACACCTCCAGCAGTAGCCGATGCTTTCTTGGGTGTACCTAGAAAAAATGAAAAGACTACATTATATAAGATCATGTCTTGACTGATTTTAAGCAGCAATTTAGCCTATTACATGGATATGGCCTTTCCAGATAAGATCTATTAAAGTGATTTTACGGTTGAAGACATTAAAGAAATCTAATGGAGTTGCAGCAGATTTCTATCATCTAAATCATAGGTGGCAATCTTAAACTGGCATCAGGTGAAAATATCACACAAGTGAAGAGGCAAAGAAAGCAGTTTGTTTTCTTATTATTAGTGTAGCACATGAACAACTTTACAACTAAACTATGTATCCAAACACTTCCCCTTCACCTGCTTATGTCTGTATGGAGACATAAAGAGGGCTAATTCAATGTCATTATGCATAAAACGGCAACTTGATATCGCACATACCACTGCGATTACTGTTAACATCTGGTAAACAATGGAGAATAATTCAAACAATCCAGTTTCAAACTTGCAAATAGTAACTCTACAAGATTCCTAGTCTTAATAATAATAAAAATCTTTTACATTTACATTTAGCATACGCTTTTATCCAAAGCGACTTACAACTCATCAACTATCAATTGTTCAGGGCCAGTCTCCCTTAAAGCAACTTAGGGTTAAGTGCCTTGCTCAAGGGCACAACGGTGGCAGCCAGGATTCGAACCCACAACTTTTCAGGCTACTTACACGTTAGCCAGGTTCCTTAACCACTACGCTACCACCACCCCACCAATGATCCAATGAGAGAAAATTTGGTCTCCGCATTTAACTCAATCGTGAATTAGTGAAACACACAAACAGCAGACAGAGAAGAAGTACACAGAGCAGTTGGCTGCCTACTATAGTGGCGCCAGGGAGCAGTGAGGGGTTAGGTGACTTGCTCAAGGGCTCTTCAGCCATGGTCCACTGTCAGGTATCGAACCGGAAACCCTTCAGTTACAAGCCTGGAACCATAACCATAGCCACTGCTGCCCGAAAAATGATGTAACATTTCTACGTAAAACTATCTTATCTTTAAATTAAAAATCTGTGACTTGACTTTGAGATGCAAGAGGTTATTGTACACAGATCTTTCAAAAAACCTCTCAAAGTTGTCTAGTGTATGGAGTGCATTAGTATATAAATGTTATAGCAATGAATGATAATGTATAGGCATTCATGCCAAAAAAGGGCCAAATAAGGTGATGTGATGAGGACACACCATGAACCAGACCAAACATATCTATACAGTGTCTTGCTATGAGCAGCTGAAATGCAAAGACAACATTAGCACCAGGCAAAGGTATCCTGAGCACTCGGACCAGTAAATAAGGTCAGAGTTGGAGAGTTAAGTCATAATCAGGTTTTAGCTAGAGTGCTAACACCACTGATTTAGAGCACCTCTATAGCACATGGGGTGTCCGTCATACACAAACTGAGGCTGGTGTCTAGCTCAATGTGATTCTGGAGGGGCTTTCATAACCCACAAATGGCTGGTGACTCATGCCAGCGTGCTGCAGCATGCAATCAAAGCATAGTCATGAACAAAGATAGGTCTGCAGACGCTAGCTACCGGCATTTTATTCTAGGCAAGCACACCATGTGTAGAAACAATAGGCCCATTTCACAGCAGCCATTTTCCCAAGTCGTCGCAGGGTAAGTGGAGGTATTATTAATGACCACCAGTAAGAGTCTGATTTAGTGTAGCAGAATTAGATCCTTACTGGATGTCATTAATAACACCTGTACTCAGCCTGCAAATTTTTAGAAAAATGGCTGCTGTGAAATAGGCCCATGCTTTTCATTTTGAATCATAAATGGACACTGACTTTTCAAATCAAATGAGCAATTGTGAACGGCTGTGGAATGCAAGTGTAATTGTCCAGGCAACTGTAATGGAAATGAAAAGTCTAAAAAATTGCTACAAATATGCTAATAGACCTGGTGATATCGACCTTGTTATTGTAATCTATCCACCTAACCACATTAGATTAAACCATTTTAGTAAGGCGCTGTATGACACATTAAGGTCCGAGAGACCCTAAAATGTTGATCATTCTAATGCAACACATAGAGATAAACATGTTTACTCATTTTCTTTTTTTTCACACCCAGGCATTTCAAAATGATACAATTTTGAGTGATAATTGGTGTGTCATAATACTGTAAAACTGTGTTTTTGATTGAGGTTATCACACCATCTGAATGTCAAACTGGTGGTTACTAATGGACTAACGTGGTTAAAAAGACTGTACAGGTACAATAACCATGTACTGCATACATGCACAGATGTACAACATATAACCATCTAAATCAGCTGACATGCCTTTCACAAGAGGCTGTCTTCCCACGGAGACTGCAACCAGATCTGATGACCCCACCTGGTACCCAATGACCTTGTGAAAATAAAATATCTGCCTGTCAGTTTAGTGCTTCACTACTATAGCTATAGCCCTACTCTTTGAAGGCATTAACGAGGAGGCTGCTATTTGGGATTTTTTGAGTTTTTTTTGCTTAAGAGCTCGAGATTGCAACAGAACGATGCAATATCAGAAACATGAATGCTCTGAAATACCCTAGAGTTAGCATACAAAGCAGCCTGTAGTAGGCTATCACTCATGTAACACCATTTAGCTACTTTAAGGTAGAACACAGTGCCGTCACTGACACAACGATGCATTCAACTCAAATTCTGCATAGGACACTGACTTAATGGTGTGTTCAAAACAACTCAAATTCTAGAGGTTTCCCCTTTAAACATGAACCACCTATAAGCCTTTTATGTTCGTTACAGTTACATTAACAATTTTTACAATAAAGGAAAATATAAAAAAATAACTTCTGCAGAACATTACTCAACAATTATGTTCACATTTATATCAGAGTTCTTTATCATATTTGCTGTGTTTGAATTTGTAAGCCAATTACAAAAACCTTCATCCTACTGACAATAATACTGTTTATTGCAGTTGTAATATATGGCCTAACACCAAAAACAACCAACCAACCCCCCCCCCCCAAAAAAAATATTCAGTTTTGCCATTTTGCCCCTCAAGCTTGTCCTTCAGCAAAATTCATAAAAGCAGAATTCATTAGGCTATACAAATAGTGAGGAATACACTTAAGATTCAAATCATAACAAAGAACTAGCTCATTCTAATTACACAATGTCACCTAATACAAACCTCACCTCACCTACACAAACACACACACACACACACACACACACTAACACAAACACAAACAAACACGAGTGAAACTTTGCCCTGCAATATACCAGTTACACCATGTGAAACAGCCTGCCTGGATGGCCACACCAGCATATCTGTCTGCCCTCTAGTGAGGCATTGCTCTGACACTATTCGCTGAATGAATTGCAGCATGTGGTACAAATACTACTACGTTTAACTTTTTCACTCACAAGGGGCCCTACACACTATTCCACTATTCCAACAACCTCCATTTGGCGTGTGAAAACTAAGACTGAAAAGCCAAAATGTGCATGTGTAGAAGTTCTCTTTTGCTTGTTAAAAATTAGCTGAGGAGGGCTAGAGAGGGTTACTCTAATAAGATATCATAAACTTTTTCTCCCAAGTAAAATAAACATGGTAGTGAGTTGAGGTGGAACCATGCTGTAAATATTTGACAAAGTGTGTCACAAAGACATGCTTCCTGGCAAAGATCAGGAAAAAGAAAATAGGCCACAGTAACTTATTCAACATGTTTACAGGAATGACTGGTATGAGGTTGGTATATCCGCTCTGACAGTATTTAGAACTTTCTTTATGGTATCCGTTGCCATCACAGTTTGACACCTGCATTGCCCACAGAAGTCACATTTATTGACTTTAGTGATGGTGATGGGCTGAACCCTAGAAGAATGAAGCCAACCAACATAGTGTCCAAAGGCACCTACACACCACTGAATTATATGCTGCTCACAAATTTACAAAGCAAAGTGTTGTAATATTTAACCAGTCACTGTATTTACACAGCCCTGTGCTTACAGGTGGCGAGGATTGAAACAACGGACTCAGTGCTGTTTGAGTGCTGACAGATGAAGCCCTCTAGTGGTGCTCATAAGGGAAAGAAAGGCATTTAGATGTTGTCTTAATGCAAATTACTACAAGTAGGGTGGATGGGCAGAAAATATATCTTCAAATATGATATCTATAGAACTGTTGTCTGACCTCTGAAATGGAGATAGATACTTAGGCCTAATGCTTCATGCAAATCAGTGAAACATGCTGATCTGTTAACCTATTTAAGCATCAGGCAGCATGGGGGGTAATGAAACTGAAGTGTGGCCTGTTAAGGGTTAAGAACAAATAGCATGCTGAGAGACAGAAGGAAAGGTAAATTGTTTCCATTCAGTGCCTTTTTCCATGACATCACAACACATTCACATCAGATCTAGGCCAATAGTTTACTTACTCTGAAAAAGAATTCTTCATTCCATTTGGGGTCCAATGTCTAGTAGGTGAGAAAAAGAGAAAAAAGAAAACTAAATGTTTTTCATTATTTTTTAAACAATGATTACAACAAAGCAGGATTGGTGGGTTGAGAAGGTACAGATGTTGCACTTAAAGCCACTTTAATGGCAGCTGTCTTTCAACCTGGCTAGATCAACATAGCAATTTTTGGTGCAAATTTCACCTGGTCCACAGCAGGTTATGTTCAAGCTAAAAGCTAAGAAATTATTACAAAATTGCCTACTGACTAATCAATTATCTTTGAAAATGGAGTAGAACTACCAAGTTTTTGTCAAATACTGTATGTTAGAGATGGAGCTACATCTTTATACATGTATGAGAGTATCAGCAGGAGCTGGCAATTGCAGATGTAAGCATGGCTCATCAATGTGCACACCATAACAATACAAGAATGTACAGACCTATCTAATAAAATAGTCAGATACCCTAATGTTGTTAACATGTCTTAATCAATGCAAGTAAGTAATAGTATGTGACATGGGCATTTTAAGACTTCTCCATAATATGCAATTGGTCATATGATTACAACGCCATCATTCTCATGGGTACATAGGCATTGAGCCTGAAGCAGAGAGCCTAGGCTAACAAATAAAGTTGATAAATGCTGTTGTAGCACCAGTTACCTCAAATTGATAGTCCATGACTTATTCAACCACCTTATACAAAGAAAGCCAAGTTTTCAATAACTTGTTTTGCAGTCTAGTCCTAAACTATGTAAAGAGTCAGAACAGTATGAAACTGCACAAAATTAAGACAGTCACTGACCTTTTTAATGGTCTTGGTCTGAACACTCGTCAGTTCACCATTGACGGGATCATAAAGTGAGACCCTTGTATATGGATCACTGTGTGAAATACAAAGGCAAAACGGAATTTACAAACAAACAACTAACAAGTCATTATTGGCCAGACGACAATGTGTTCAGAAGGTGAGTTTAAAAGGCTATTATTCCAAAATGGCAATAAATGGATTTCTCCATCACCTTCCCCTTGGTCTGTAAAGCAGAGTTTGGGCTAAAACATAATGTTAACTCTTCGTTTGCAAGGGAAAACACGTTTGACTACTGTGCCATTTTTTGTCAGTCCAACAGTCACTGGATATACGATTATATGATCATATATGCTATTGTCCTTATTCTTCTAACCTTATTCAGGTAAATGCATGTGTGACAATAATGACTGTAGAGAAAACCCTCCTTGAACACTGCACTGCAACAGAGATGTACATGTTTTGTACACACACCTTGAAATTTACATTGGCATTCACAGTATTTTCCACCTACCAAGCTAAAGCACCACCCCTGCATATCCAAAATAACGGGTGCATGCCTGTTAATGAACCCTGGCATATTTTCTGTGTGAGGTCAATGTCAATGTTTTGTGCTAGACTACTACCATAATTTCCCGATTATTAACTGAGGTTAAAATATTGATTTTGTAAAATGTCTTCATCTACGAGGTTTATACATAGGTGAGGGCTATATACAGGATGGCTGTTTTCATCATTCTACGTGCTCTGATCTGATTCTGATTCAATAGGTAATGTTTGGTAAACTGATGTTAATACATGGGTGAGGTTAACACAAGGGTGAGGTCAATACAGGGTTTTGTTTTTTTAGTTTGCGTAAAACACTGACCTGAGGTTTATACATGATGTGGCTTATATTCGGAAATTACGGTATATCCTGGTACTGCCACTACAACCTGGATCTCACAAAGCTAGTTTTCATGGATCATAGCCAAGAGACCAGTGGAGATTCTACCAGGCCACTCAGTGAACCCTGAGGAGCAGCTGAGGTGCTGATGTAAAAGTATGCATGGTCTGAAGCTTCGCTAAAAGCGAAGCGCTCAACATGGATGGTGTCAGAGGACCCATTCTGTTGGATCTATATGGGCCTATCTGCTGAAAAGTAAGCAAAAAGGCACACCAAATACTTTCTCGATTGATCATCATGATGTTGGCAGCGTAGCCAAAGCACCCACAACGGCGAGAACCTATTAAAAAGTATGTCTAATATATTTGATACTAAGGTATAGCACACTGAGTTGTACAGTCTACCGAAGAGACAATCATTCCTCCAACAGTAATTGCTAAGTAAGTGAAAGGTCAGCAGCTGCACAACTTTAGGACAATTCAACCAAAACATTCTCAAGGCCAACACACAACAGAGCAAACTTCAAAACACTATGATCTCAGATTACATCCTAAATAACAACCTCCTAAACAAGTTGACAAAACAGAAAACTCCACCGCAGTTTACCCTGTCAGATAACTTGTCTATTTATGAACTATCAGATGTTTCCAAAATATTATGATGCTGAGTACTGAAGCAGTAATTATGTGGGTGACCTGATATTTTAGGCTTGAATTCCAACCAGTGTAGACTTCAGTACTCTTCTCAGTAAACTCCCCTTGCCTAGAGGATCAGCAAACCAAGATTCAGCCTGCTGTTGACCTAAAAACCTTTTTCACCTTAACACAACTGAACTTAACACAACTAGTTCTTGGTTCACCACCCATTACATTAACATCTGACAAGCTTGGCTCTGAATTAGTTTGCTACAGGGAAACATATTAGACAGACATGTTGGGGTCAACTATATGTGCACAACTGTTGACGGTGGAGTAAGTTACCATACAATTGAACTAACTTGAACTTGATACTCACCTTGCACCCAGAATGTCTTTCTTGGCTAGCCCAATACCAGCAATGACTTTGACTCTGATGATTCTTGCTTCATCCTGTGAAGGCATTGTGAATAGAGCTCACCTTAAACAACACGTCAGTACATGGGCAGCATTGTTCTTCAAAGTACATTTCAGCATTTTATTTCAAAAGGGTGTCTATGTATCAAATATGGTTCAGCAAGCAGCATCCTAGAAACAAACAAACTATTACGCAATTAGATGCTTTCGTTTAGGGTGTAATGGCACAACTGACTCACCGCAACACACTTCAATTCCCTACTGTAGGCTACATGGGCAGCAAAAGAAGGTAGGCTACGTGCCATGAGTAATCATCACATGACAGGTATGGGGAAAGTACAGATCAATACTGTATACGCTATAGTTTTTGGTTGTGTTGAACCACTCAGAACTGACTTCAATTTACCCAGCATGACGATTTTCACGTGATGAGAGCCTCTAACTTAAATTCCTAGGTAACGTTAGTTAATGTTATCTTGATTAACGTTACTCACATTTATATTACTTACCCAAGCTGGACAAACAATTTTGGCAAGCACGTACGACGTAACCTTAATTAACGTTAATAGGGCGTATTGGTAGCTACAGACGATAACATTAACAACGCGAATTAATTGACAGCCCAGTTCCTTTCAACAACTGCTGTTTTGAATTGTTTCAAAAACTGTCCAGCTAACGTTACAACTGTTTGCAAGTATGCTGTCTATCTTCCAAGTGTGCCGTGAAGTCATAGCCCACTGGTCACATGAATTTTTCATCTGTGTTGTATTATCGAAGTTACAGCCAGGATAAGAGAATTTAACTTGTATTTCAAACGTTAACGTCGTTCAATGTCAAGGTTAGCTGGCTAGTTACGCGCTAGTTTATGGCCAGGGAACTGACACAGTTTATGCCAGCAAGTCTCTATGATGATTTAATGTTATAAATCTATCAGCTCCCATACAAATTATATATAAACAAGCTAAATCAGCTATCGATAGCTTGCTGGTTTAGTTACGGTAACCTACCTCATCTGTTTGAAGACCTCGAACCTCGGGTGCAAGTCCAGCCATATTCATATTCCTGGGGTTTCAGATGTTTTCAACGGAAACGATATGTGTATGGCGAGAAATGAAACAACCCAATTAATTACTGTGTGTATTACCTCTCCTTCTAGCTCTGTTAAAACACTGCACTTAAGATGTAACTTGAGAATAGATATATTAGCGAATGTGTCGTGGTTTCAAGGCTGGCAAGCTTCATCCTGGCTCCAGTTTCCTTCCGCTTGCCACGCCTCCACGCCCTACTTGCGTACCGTGCTGATCGCAATCGGAATCTCTCTGTAGAGGTGACAACAGACTCCGATTTCGGGTGTAGCATAGTACAGATTCCATGATTTAAACATGAACTCTTTCCACACCGGGCAACAAAGGGCTGAAAATGATTTCTTTACGCTGCTGTTAGTGACCTAAGCATAAGCATATCCTCATTGTTGGCATTGTATGCATAGCACATCTCAGGGAAAGTAGCCTACCAATTTTCCGTTTGCACCGGATACTAGGCTACAAATCTGTTTGACATGGGATTTACTTATTATTTATATTTGCTTATTTGCATATATTTGCATACAATTATTTCTGACACTAATACTTTGAGTGTTGGGCCTAAATCCTTTACAGCTTCAATGTTGCTTAGTATGAAAAAAAAGTGAAATAGCAGGGAATTACATGTAGGCCTATGTGTTGGCTGATGAAAGGAACTCTTAGAAACACACTTTGAAGTAGCTTGATGTATGTAGCCCAATTGATGCTATCATATGTAGGCTGTTTAGAGCCGAGAACAGGGATTGGCAACTTTCATGATAAAGAGGGCCACAAGTTTTCATCACCATCAGAGGGCCACATAACCACGCACTTCAACTAATCGGATATGACAGAACATATAAATAAGAACAAACTATTTGTATGTGTGTTTATAACACGTTAACACATGTGATTAATGTAAAAATATATATATTTTTAAAAATGTAAAAATTTTTTAACACATTGAATCATGCAGACACATACATCACACTACCCCCCAGCGGCCGCCCTCAGTTACTCACACCACAAGAGCTGTGTTTGGTTGAGTTTGTCCACTCATTGTATTTGTTTTGCAACATGCTAGTCAACTGTATAGATTTTGTAAATACATTGTTTTAAATTCAGTGGCAGAATTCCCTGATTGTGTGTGTGTGTATATATATGTATGATAGATATGTGTGATTAACTTTGAATGTGTGATTAATTGTGATTAGTCGTGATTTCAGCTAGTAACATTTAGCAAGTCATGTCGTAGTCTTAACATACTATTGATTTATTATTTATTTTTGAGGAGCAAAAACACAAGGATTTTACTCTCTTATACTAGTATAATGAAATGTAATGAAGACTATCTTGAATCTTGAATCTTGAATCATACAAATACCATGGCATTTTGTTGCCATTATGGACATGACGATTTGAGTGGAATTGCCCATATATCCATACATATCTGCATGTTTATTGAACCAACATACATTCATTTAATATTTTCCACACTCAAATGCATTTTTAACATGTCTAATGCTCTTGTCTAACGACAAACACAACAAGTTTGTTTTAAAAGAAAGAAAGTCCAAAGGGCTCACATGCATCATTCAACATATGGCCTAAAGTGCAACAACGAGCATCATATTCAGTACATTTTTGCTCCCATCCCACTTTTAGAATTTACACAAATCTCCCCCATATAGGCTACTGTCCAACCTCAGCCATAGGAAGCGCCCTCTATAGGCGAACAGTATAATTACAATGACGGACTGATTCAGTTGCCATTTAGCGGTCAGCATTTTTCTGTTATTTAAGAAATGATCTACGGGCCACATTGAGTGAGGAGGCGGGCCGCCAGTTGCCCATCCCTGGCCTATAAAATGGCTGGTACTCAAAACTTGATGGTCTAGGTGTCTCTCCTCATCACTTGTCATCCCTTGATGATTATTTGTTTGAATATAGCCTATCCCTGAACATTACCGTCTGGTACAAATAGCTCTTCAAAAACAGTACAAGCCTGCATATCCTTGCTTTTACTGAAATTCAGAGTAGAGTTCAGATGCAAAACTCTCTAAGTCCATTTGCGATTAATTTACAGAAATATATTTATATAATTTTGATAAACTTTATTATCAGTCCACCTCCAACTGGATTGTTTTGGCTTTTTTGTAATTATTTGATAAGAATATTTAAATAGCAGTTTGATAGAGATTACTTTTAAATTATTATTAAAACAACAAGAGGATTTTTAAAGGGTTTTGCATCTGAATTCTTCATTTGTTGACATTTTTTATGTGGTTTCTCTTAGCAAGAAACGGGAAAATTATTCAATTATGTCTATGTAATGATTTCTCTATGGGTGTCATTATAAACTTTAGAAAATTCATCAATAGGTCTAACAGACATGGGATAGGCCTATACATGACAATCTATAGGCCCAACCACTAAGCAGCATCCAGTTTTACCAATAACGTTCACTCTTAACAGAATACTCTAAAGCAGGGATGGCCAAACTATAGCCCAGGTGTCGATTGCAGCCCTTTGCTCTCTTTGAAGGAGTCCACCATGAGGAAGAAGAAAACGTAATCTGGCATAATAATGTAGCGTAATGTGGTATAATAATCCCATTATATGTGCATCATATGTGCACATTATAGTTTTAGCACTGTCACAGTGATTTTCAAAAACATTGGCATGAATACAAACCGTTTTTCCATTGAAAAGATAATATCTAAGTCTATATCCCCATCTAAGTTAGTAAGACATTTTTGGCAATAGTGTTATGCGTCATATAGAATGTTTGGACGACCTGCAGGTTTTTTTTTTAAATCTAAAACGCTCTTTCACTGGAAGTTGCTCTTTCACTGAAAACTCAGCAAACAGAAAAGTTTGGCCATCCCTGCTCTTACCAAAATCCCTACCAAAATTGTTTACTTCTCTACGCGTGGTTTCTGAACCATCTCTTCAGAGTCTTCTTTACTAGCCTATGCTAATCCTAGTAATTTGTGCCTTTTTGAGTGTGCATGAGATTTGTTTTATGAGCATTAAAGTGCTAAGTTAAAAAATGGTCTTTATCAATCAAAACCTCCAAAAATTGATAGCAGTTTTTAGGTTACATCAGTAGAACAGAGGATCAAGTCAGACGACGTTTAGAAAAATCAGGAACAGAGTTTTATCTATAATGATGTGAATCAAGGGAGAGACAGCATGCTTCACATAAAGATCCACCAGCAGCTCTAACTAGACAAGGAAATAGCCTCACTATAAGTACAGTTCCAGTTGACGGAAGATGCCATTGGTCAACCCAGTTGACGTGGACACACTGAATCAGACCATGATTAGTACCAGCGTGGTACGCTAGAGCAGATAGTCATTGATGCAGGGGACAAATGCAGATAATGCAAGCACTGAAACAATCCAAAAACATAATATTCCACCTTATCTCTAATGATGGGAACAGCAGGAACAGAATGAAATCATGTCATACATGGAAAACCATTTGAGTCAGGCCAGGCAACATAACAACTGCATATGACTGAAAATAATAAGACATACATTCTCATTCCAATGCTCTAAGACCCTAGCCTGACAAGACAGATTAGACCATCAAAATATATAGTCTGACCACGGCCGACAGACAGAGCTCAATCCTAGGGGCAGAATCAGTGGTTGTCTTCAGTCCAATCAGTCCTTCAGTCCTTCGGTGGGAAAAAACCCCAGAAAATATGTCTTTATTTGAATCAAATGACTTGAGTACCTTTTTCTGCTCAACTTTCAAAGAAAAGTCCAAGTCTAACTCTTCCAAAGTCAATGCCAAAGCCGATTCAAAGAACTGCTATTCTTTGGCTACTTAGTTGATTTGCACCGTCACATCCCTGTCATAATCCTGTTTAGCCTGCCCAGCGACTACAAACATAGAGCGTTGTGAAACGCATTTTGCATTTTGATATATTTTGTAACAATACCAATATGCCTGCACAAAATGGTTGAAACTTACGGTAACACTTTTTGTGAACCAAGTATTTATGAAGCATAAACACATTCATAAAGGATTATGATGCATTTTTAACACTTTATAACTAATGATATTAGTATTCATAACTTTATACATTCTCATAACTGTACTTGGAAGGCATTATAATGTTATCATATAAGCCTTCACAATTCAAAGTGTCACAAAGCATTATAAAGCTTAAATTTGTTATTTGCCCTTTTATATGTCCAGTTCCTCATACCAAATAATGAAGAGTTACAAGCACTCAATGCATACCATGAAAATCATGAAAATCAATAAGGCATCATTACAGACAATAAGTAAACTAGTGTGTTTCCCTGTATCAAAAGGCCAAGAAAGTTTATAAGGCTTTGTGACACTTTAGGTTGTAAAGGCTTATATGGTAATAGGCCTATTATAATGCCTTATGAGTACAGTCATGAAAATTCGCTAACAGTTATGAAAACTAATGTCATAAGTTAAAAAGCATAATGAATGCATATAATGCATATGAATACTGGGTTCGTAGAAAGTGTTTCCAAATTTACTGCATGACATTCAAAACTAAGATATGCCTGTCCTCATAAGCTACACTAAAATGTGTTCTTCTTCTGTGTAGACTAGGGACCACTTTTGCACAGGTGAATGTCTGAAGACAAATTTGAGGGGAATAAATTGAAATTGGATTTTTTGCCAGTGGTCTCTTTTTGGTAATGAAGAGGTTTAGAACTCGTTCTACGTGGTATATAGAATCACCCCAAAATTATAGGCTACCTGTTTACAGACTACATATGATTAAGGTTCCTTATTTTAACAGATTATTGGATTACAGCCTATAGGCCTCACTAAGTCTACAATTTGGGAATTATTATTCCATATAATTGCTTTGAATTATTGAATAATGAATGTATTTATGATTAATTAAATTAATGATTAATGTACAGTTGACTAATGCAGTCAATGAAAGTGACATATTCTGGAGTAACACACATAGCCTGAATAATTTAAACGAATATTAAAACAGCCATTATATGACAATCTAAATAAATGCCGTATGACAATGTCAGCTCTAAATTATGAACCTGACCACTTGATGTCACTGGCAGAACTTCGACTGATCAATTAGTCCCATGCATCATTGAAAATAGCTATAGCCTGAGCATATGATTTTTGAAACACTGATTTCAAAATGCCCTTTTAAGTGTTAATATCACAAAATATCTCAAATAAGGAATTTATTGATGAACTTACGCTTATACCTAAAGCTACCTCGTCTCACTCTTCCTCCAGACCAATAAGCGACGTAGAAGAGCACTGTGTTACCGATACAGCAGATAGGGGGCATCCGCATCACACGAAGAAGCTTTACTGTTGAGGAAGTGATGCCCCCTGAAAGGTAGGGTTTTCAAAATTACACCTCTACAATGAATTGATTGTAGATACTTTTATCGAAATAACTGTGCATTAAAATGTTGTTACGAGTGGTGGTCGAGAGGATAGGCCTATGAGAAGACCTGTGCTTTATTCAAAACTACCTGTCCATAGATCAAGGGGCTATATGTCACACGATGACTTTAACTCAATGTTGAATAACCTGTATAACCAAGTCTCAGACCACGCTGACTTGGGTCAAGTGTAATCTATGGTTACTTTGTAACCCGATGTGACAAGGTCTAGTCTCCGCTGATATTGTGTAGCTACGTTTGAAATACTCTTAGGCTACTGTAGTGATTTCGGTTCTGGTCATCCTAGATGAGATTCTCCACTACTCTATTGGTTATTTGTGAGCGTAACATTATAATCTCGTTCTTCTCTCTCAAAGATTATGGGAACTACACAGGCGGAGACATTCCTTATCACTGGAGGAGGAGGATATTTTGGCTTTCGGTAAGTCTATAGTCTATAGTCTATTGAAGCATATATCCTATATCTAATTCTTTTTTTTTTTGTACCCATAATTTGTCGACGTTATATACATATTTTCAAACGACATATTCATTAAACACCTTGCCTTTTTGGCTAATCAATAGCCAGAAAAACCACAAGAGGGAGTCATAGTAGTACTTTTGTCTGTCTTACCGTAGGATTATTTTGTTTACGGAGTTATCGCAGGATTGACAGTAGCCTACGTAACAGCCCATGCAATCTCCTGCAAACATTAAATTACTTTACATTGAATGTATGGGTGTGATTCCTGACAGTGTTTTTGTTGTTTTGTTTGTTTGCTTCACAGTCTTGCATGCAAACTTTACAATGAGGGAGCCAAAGTTGTCCTGTTCGATGTACAGCCACCAGGACAGGACTTACCAGAAGGCATGGTGTTCCACCAGGGAGACATACGTGATTATAACCAGGTGTTGAAGGCAGTCTGTGGAGTAGATTGTGTGTTCCACATAGCCTCTTATGGTATGTCGGGGAGAGAACAGTTAAAACGACAACTGATTGAGCAGGTGAATGTGAAAGGTACAGAGAATGTCCTCAAAGCTTGTGTGCAGTGCAGTGTTCCTAGACTAGTCTACACCAGCACCTTTAATGTGGTCTTTGGTGGGCAAGTAATTGAAGGAGGGGACGAAACCCTTCCATACCTACCTCTCCACCTCCACCCTGATCATTATTCCAGGACTAAATCTCTTGCAGAGATGGAGGTCCTCAGGGCCAATGGTACTATGCTAGCAAATGGCCTGGGTGTGCTTAGAACCTGTGCCCTGCGTCCAGCTGGTATATATGGCCCCGGAGAGCAGAGACATCTGCCCAGAATTGTGCGTTACATTGAGAGTGGAATCTTTCGGTTTGTGTATGGCGATCCCAGCAGCCTGGTGGAGTTTGTCCATGTTGATAATTTAGTGTCAGCACATGAATTAGCAGCAAAGGCCTTGACAGAGGAGCAAGGATACTGTGCTGCTGGTCAGCCCTACTTCATATCTGATGGCAAGCCTGTGAACAATTTTGAGTTCTTTAGACCTTTGGTGGAAGGTTTGGGGTATACATTTCCCAAAGTGCGTTTGCCTGTGTCTCTAATATACTTCTTTGCATTCCTAACTGAGATGGTTCATCACCTGGTGGGTCCCATGTACAACTTTCAGCCATTGCTTACTCGCACAGAAGTCTATAAGACTGGGGTAACCCATTATTTTCGAATGGATAAGTCCAAGAAGGAGCTGGGCTACGAACCTCAAGAGTATACCCTGGATGAAGTTGTGAACTGGTTCAAAAATAAAGGCCATGGCAAAAAACAAAGGGCCTCTTCAACAAAACGGTTCATCATAGATGTTTTTATCATTATTGCCTTTATAGCTGTAATACTTTCATACCTTCCTGTTGTTGGACAGTGAGTTAAACATTTTACTGATTTGGAGAAGTTTTGTCCCAAGCATAATAAAATGTAGCCTACATCAATACAGTCTTATCCTGCATGATGCATAGGCTACCTTACATTTCTTTTGAAACGTTTTAATAGTATCATGAAATAGTATCATCAAAAATTGTGTTACATGTAGTGGTAGCCCCTTAGACATTATATTCACTTTGAGTAAACTGAGATCTGTCATGAGGCATGAGGTTTCTAAATATCGGAAGGAATATATAACTACCTCTTTCTAATCAGGTGATGTATTGGTTTAACAAATGTCCCTGCGATGTTTACAGAATAAACATTTATATTTCCTCAAGGTATTTGTATCTGTTGTTTTTGTTTTTAAGATTCAACATGCTGAAACATGTGATTTACCTAAGGTAATGTTGATTGAGTAGGTTTGTTAAAGAGATGTGCATTTTACTCGTCAAGCAGGACATGTTTTTTTGCGTAACAGACAGATGTGCGAATCCATGTCTATGTTTTGGGGAAAGCGAGATGACAGGCTTATGCACAAGTAAGTTATAAATTCAGAGTCCTGCAGAGTTAGTAAAATAATTAAGGAAGGTGTATTAACAAAGATATAGCCTTCAGAAAGTGGCTTGAAAACCTTTTTTTTTTTTGCATTCGGGTTAAAGGATGTCACCTAGTTATATGTGTGGCATAACAAGACTACACCTATTGCAAGGCATCGATAGGCTAACTCAACACTTTAATTTCAGCCAGGGCTATGATGGTGCAAATCTTTAAGTTGCACACCTTTGATGTAAAAAATTAAATATTATCTATTTAATAATCAGTTTTATATCGTTTCGTGTTATTCAGATATAGAGCGTTCTAAATGTAAATGTTTGCCATGGGCAATGGTGCCAGGTGAGAATCGTTCGATGTTTTTCAGAGCCGATGAATGCGGAGACATACCCTTTCGGACAGACTTTTTCAAAACTCGGCACCCCCTTGCTGAGTTGGTCGCAGTCATTGTTTCGCTCCAGCATTAACCACATTCCAGAGAGGCGCAGTGCACCCTGTCTACTTCCTCGCATTCCTTCTACATAAACGAGTCCCGTGCGCTTAATTTAATACGGAGATGTTTTGCCTCGGTTTGCCTGAACATCTGTTGAGTTGCCCAGGAATTCTTAGCACAAGTATTTTGCCTGATTTGGCATTTCAGAACAGCAGTGTTTGGAAAAACAAGCAAAATCAACGGAAGAAATTCCTCCGCGGAGCGCGCCATTGACTGTAAAGACCTTTCAACTTAACAAAAACTGAAATTGACAAACGTCTCCTGTTGTTCAAACTTTGTTTAGCGGGTGTATCGCCGTATCTTCGAAGGCGGGGGATATGCAATGTAAGGAAATTGCAGAAAAGACTTGTAGTTTTGTGAAACAGCGGTAATGGCTACACTGAGCCAGCGTTTTGTTGTGATTTCCATGTGAAATGCATTTTCTGCCATCTCTTACTCGGTAGTTGGCTGGCAGATAAGTGTACTCGCTCTCTGTCTCTGAACTTGTTCCTCACTCGGCAGCAAACCATGGATCACTATGGGGACGATTTGGGACACAGAGCTAGTAAATTAATGGAGGATCTATCATTGTACGAACAATATCAAGATGGAATTTTTACTTCAAGAGAGGGAATGGCAATCAATCCTGATTTGGATTTTCAGACTCCCTTGATAACTGAACAGAAAAGTAAGCGAATGAATGGTAGCTCGGTGCCTCACCAGCAGCTTCATTCTGTGGAAAATTACATGGCAGGGAATAAAGTGTACAACGCGGCTCCTGTGCGCTCTGTGAACGGTAACCGAAACGTGCCTTTGGATTTCTGTACCCCTCAAAGAGATGCTGGTTACATTGAAGATGGCTATTGCACCAAATCAGAAGTTGCGCTCCCGTGCTACAGTGGTGGAGCGTCAGAGCGACATAGGAGATATTCCTTGGAGGTGCAGGGACACAGGTACAGCACCGGCTGCGCGTATGATGGTGTTGTGTTGAGCAAGCAAGTACCATTATCGGGTAGTAGAAGCAATAGTGTCTGTGTTGGCACTAACCACGACGGCAGGTACAGTACAACCAGCCCACGATCCAGTTTAGCCTCGTCTCTGTCCTCTCAGGAGCAAAGTAAACATTCAAGCCCTAGATCCAGTGTCAGCAGTCCTCGGACAAGTTTAGTGGTACCTGGGCAGGACAAGTATACTAGTCCCCGATCAAGTCTGGTGCACTGTGAGGGGTCGAGTGCTCTCAGCCCCCGGTCCAGCTATGCAAGCACAGCCAGCGACACGAGTAAACATTCCAGCCCAAGGGCCAGTCTGAACAGCTATGACTGTGGTAGCAAACCAAGTAGCAACCGCACTAGTGGTATTAGTATGGGGTATGATCAAAGGCATATTAGCCCAAGGTCGAGCACGGCAAGCCAATACAGCACCACGAGCCCTCGGTCTAGTTATTCTGACTCTAGATACATGACCACAGCTAACCACGACCTCGAGGCTGCGGTGGTGCACGGCATGCCTGTAGCCAGCCCTCGCTCAAGCATCTGCAGCCAGGACGGGAGCGCAAGACCTGGCGTGCCTGCTAATTGTGTCGTGAGTCCTCGCTCCAGCATCTCCAGTCACAGCTCCAGAAGTTCCCGAAGCTCAAGGGGCTCTATGAGCACATACCCAGAACTTCAGCTTCCATCGCCAAGGTCTTCAATGCTGGGACCTGGTTTACAGGAGGACACGTTGATCGAAGACTTTGGGGACACGAATGGTCTTCAAAACCGAGTGCATCTTCAAACATTCCCAGTCATTCAAGAGCCCCAACAATCCCAGCAGCTGTCAACCCAGCTTGGAATCAACACTGATGTGAACACTGGCCAACCAACAGCGTTTAATTACAGCATAACGTCTAAAAATCAAACCACAGGACAGAGGTTTAAGTTACCTTATCAGGTTACCCCATGTCGAGACAGTGGGCCAAGTCAAGCCGAAAGGCGGCTTGAGGCGCTTACCTTAGAGCTGGAGAAGGAGTTAGAGATGCACATGAAAAAAGAATATTTTGGTAAGTGCTTCACCTGATCATTTGGTAATGTACCACTCAGTAATGTTTGATGAAATGGGCATTTCAAAAGGAATTACGAGTCGTCTTATCTGGCTCCATATTAATGCAAAGTTATAAAAGGGATTTTGTGATTGATGAGATTCTATTTCAAATCACCAGCTAGGCTTTAACATAGAGTGCTGAACAGGTAGTATCTGGTGTTATAATGTGAGACATAGGCCTAGTTGGTTTTCATGTCCAAAGCATTTCCACGTTATTTACACTCCTGTTGCCTTTGATAGCATGACAGAAGTGTTATTATTTCACTTTTATTTTTTTTAAAGGATATTGGACTAAACATCCATAGCCATAGGCAGTATTTTGTGCGCAGGGCAGTCTTTTCATGCGCAACAAGGTGATAATTCGTCAGTCTCCAGCCTCAGGGGAACTGGAGCATCAACTGAGTGATGTGGCCTGGTAAGGCAGTGGAGCTGGCTGATCAGTGATTGGTGAGAGGAGCCTCTGGGCCACAACGCTCCAATCACCATCAATCATTTGGTGGCTCTTGGCTTGCTTAGAGGAGTACATGGCCACTGCCAATGTGTTGTGTTGTGTCGTGTTGTGGGAAGACCCAAGTGATGTTTGGGAAGTGCTGTCCAACACGGCCCACCCACACTAAACAAGCTATGCTGGGCTAAAAGGACAAGCATGGAAATCTGATTTCTTCATTTTTAGGTCAAACAGGTACTTTAAAGATGCCACTGTGACAGCATCTTCCACATTGTTAATGATCTGTTGTTTCCCATGATAGAAGATCCTTTTAAACGAGAGGAGATGATTTTTGGAAATAGTAGAACTATAACAGGACAGGGTGAAGCATCACCACACTTTAAAAGTCAAACAGATTGTAAAAGCTGAAACAACATGATTTGTCACGCATTGTTGGTTAGGGCTGACAACACAAGAGTAGAGAGTTTGGATGCATGTTATTGTTATAGCCTTGTTAGTTTTTACAATTATGTTGACACACTCTCTGAGTCTGACTCTTTCTGGTGTAATTGGTCATTAAGTCACAGACAAATATGTAAGCAGTCCACATAGACATATTGCCACAGAGTAGCATGTTTGAATCCAAGGCTTATATAGATCTTGATCTTGGTGACTCATGAGTGCTGTCCCTGTTGATTCACATAGATTGAAATGGCTATGTAATTCCTTTGTGCCTCAAGGAGTTACATAGCAGAAGACAGTAGTCAGTAGTAGCTCCAATTCCTAGTAGCTCTTAATGTGTTTTTGTAATTTTAATTGACCAATATTTGATTTTGTCCAAAAACCTAGCTCATGACTTAATGTTACTGAAACCTACTATAGCCAAAATTTTACAACTGCATTTGAGTGTGCAGTCTCATTGCAGGGTGAGACATCTGGGCACAAAGGCTGCCTGTGCGAGCCGTAACTTATGACGATGTGTGTGCAAGCTCTTCTAAGTGGAATTAAACACCATTGCTCTAGTACTGACATCTTATTTAGGTCCTATTGCAACCACAACAAGTACCATGTATACTCTGTAATGCTAACACCAACTGCTCCTGTAGACGATAAGAGTTCCCTTTAGCGGGGAAATACTCATTTCTGTTTTGGCAGTGCTAACGTTTACACAGCACTGAGTGGAGCTGAATGGGATCTTCTGTTCTGTCGCACCAGATTCCCCTGAGTGATTCAGTCGTTTAGCTTGCTGAAAATGGCCATTGGAGTTGACCTCTGAAAGTGTTTTGTTTCTACAGCCTACAAAGCCTCTGTGGCACTAGAATCTTTTCCTCCCTTTTCTTGCACGTAATGCAACACAAATTCAATGGAGATTTTTAGGAAGAAACTTGTTGGACAAAAAGGAATCATCATCGTGCACAGGACTAGGCTAAAGACTTTGGTGGCTTCAGTCTCTTCCTTGTGTTTGCTGAGACAAATGCTAGTGTGTGATTTGAGAGGCGAGTACTGTGTGTGCAGAGGAGGCTCTTTCACAGAGCAGGTGAGGCCAGTGAAGGAAGACAGAAAGTCCTCACATTGGGGTCTGAGCGAGCCGGCTCCTGTTTCCTTGGCAACAGCGGAGCAATCGATCGACCGGGCCATTGAGATTTCCTGCAGTCCCAGCGGGCGCTCCTCCCGTCGAGGTCCCTGTGTGGCCTGTGTTTGTTGTGGCGGGCTAGCGGGCTGTGAATCAACAGCTGGGGCAGGGTGGAGGTGGTGCCAAGCTCAGGAGCGGGGGACCCTCCCCAGCACCACCCCCTCCTTCTGAGGCCCTTCATTACTCAGTCAGTAGGGAGCCGGGCAGCACCAGACACTTGGCACACGATCTTGGCTCCCGGTCCAGACATGGCTAGTGGGGGTCAAGTCTGATCACCTGCTCAGAATGATAATGATTGGAGTCATGCACATGGTGGTGACAGACATGTTCATAAGCCGAGATCCTACTAGCAGTCTCTCCTCTCTTACACACACTTGGGGATCAGTTCATAAATGCAGTTCAGCTTTCATTTGGATTCTAGCAAGTCAAGCTGTTGAGTAATACATTAAGTTCCTAGAAGAATTTCTTTCATCCACTGCCTCTTAGCACCAAGTTTTCTTCCTAGTTCAGTGTTTAGGCAAGCTTTTTTCATGTCCTGCCTCAACAGAACTGGACACTGTGTACCCACTGGGGACTGGTGAGAATCTGGCTTCAATTGAGAAAAATGAAAAGTTTCCAGCTCAGCCCTTTCCCCTCTGTGATGTAAATAGTGACCGCATCCGTGCAGTAGGGCCCTGCAGGGCCTGCAGAGATGTTTTGGAAATTGTCCGGAGATGCACTGGCACAGGCTCGCTCTGAGTTTCTCTAGCCTGCCATGATATTGTGTTCCCTTTGCTGAGATGGACCAAAGCTTCCACTCTTAGGGCAAACCTTCTGTTTACACACATCACTGGGCTGGGCTGTTTTCAGTCATGATGTTTTGAGACCATGGATTTCCAGAATGATGCAATGATTAGGTCACAGGTAAGGGGCTTCATACTTTCTCTATGCGGTACACACTACATGTAACTGCATCATGGGTTGTGGAGCAGCCACTGAGATTGTGAATCAGGATTTCTGCAATCACATATCTCATAGTGAAATATTGTGTTTTGTGGAACATTACACCTAATGACACAATCTTTCCTACTAGCTATTTGGCAAACACCCTTGTTTGCTGGAGCTATTTCAGATAAGGTCCAATAGATACTCCCTGGAATGTTTCAAGATGGTATATGATTTTAATTTGAAAGTGTCCTTGGCCTCAAAAAAGGATAGAAAACACTTTCATGTTACCATCTTTTGTTACTGCAGTATCAACATGCTGCCATAAGTCTCAAGGAGTTTGCTGCCCACTCAACCTACACTGTACTACTTCTTGACCTTGGGTTTCTATGCATGTACACTCTAAGCTGAGATAGTTTCATATCAAGGTCAGAACTTGTGCTATCAAGGCACTGAGACCATGTTGCCCAGCACTTTGAGCCAGAGAAGAAAGAGCTCTTTCATGGCACAGAGTGGCGAAGCCGTGCCAGGGGGTGCCAGGTGGGTCTTCCTTGACGAAGCGGATGTGTGACTGAGCCCATGGCACTCTTTGCCAGGCGGTTTGGGACCAGCAGGCCCATTGATTTGCCACTTGCCTTGCCTCTCAGAGGAATGTTGTTGCACCATCATAAATCCAGTGCAACTATTCCATGGGCATATTCCCCTTTGTTGACCCATAAAATCACTGTTTGTAAATTTGAAAGGCTCAGTCTGATGTAGACAGTGTGCAAATGGCCTATGCCTTGATCACTGGCCACATTTGGCATGGCATAACACAACCATAGGTATCCACCGGTAAGATAATCACTTCTATGTGGAAAAATGTTCAGAATATAAAATTAATGTATGGGTATTTATTGTGCAGTTAGTCATTAAATACCATTAATATTGTTGTATGTAACAGCTGAACAGTGAAAATAGCCATAGGTTCTCTAGTGACAATAGTGACAGTGACTGGTAAGTGGGAGTTTTCTCATAGGTGAATCATGTGATGACATCCTCAGAGATGTGAATCTGAGAGTCTCGGCTCGCTGGGCTGGGACAGATTTCCTGCCTTTAGCTCTTTCTTCTTTCCTGTTTTTAGTGGCCCCCACCCAGGCTAGCGCTCAAACCCACAGCTTCAACTTTAGTTTGCATGCTTTGCAAAGACACTCATCTCGAGTGGAATCAGTGTAACTCTCTTTGTCTGAGCCGTGGCTCATTGATCAGTCCAGACACAACCGAGGTTAGCCCAGGGGCCTGAATAGTTGTTGTAGTCCTACAGGGCTCTTCTGTTGTGGCTAGTTGTGCAGTTTATAGGTAGTTTTTGTAAACACTATTCAAGGTTTAGAGTCTTTTGTATGAAGCATAAAGTTTAGAATATAAAAACGATTTGAGTGGTTGAAGACATTTTGCTCAAACAAATGAAAACAGGTAGAAGAGAATGTCTCAGGTATAGTCCCATGTAGTAGAGCAATCTATTATTGAACATACACTGCTATGGTAAGGGTAAATATCTTTGTGGTGCTATCTAGATGTTAAGATCATTACTATTTGTTATCTCTGCTTACCTCAGGGGCAGTCATGTGTTTTTAGTGTTGCAAGAGGATATGCCAATATTTGAGTTTGGTCCAGCTGAACTAGTACATTCAAGCACTGAAGAGGGACATTACATACAGCATACCAGGGGGTTTGAGCTTGGTCTTTTTTAGTGTCAAACATAGAGTAAAACATAGTGTTATCCTGCAGTTGGAAGTAAAACTAGTGTCCGACTGTTGTGCTTGAAGCTCAGTGTTTGACTTTTCTAGATATGTTTTGAAAGTTGAGATCAGAGATAGCACTTATGATTATGCTTTCCCCCCTTCTATTTAATGTCATCTAAGAGGGTGGAGGGGGTTGTCCTGTGGGTGTGTTGACCCCAGGCTCACCCCACCCAGGCTTTGACCCTGCACTCGGTCTGGAATGTGACCCCACGGGAGGCCATCTTGTGCGTGAGAGGATGGCTATCAGTCTGTCTGCTGACTCACCCTTCAGTAACCATGTGTGCATCCTGACTCCGTCAGCCCCAGCCCCTGTCTTGGTCAGAATTAGACAACAGCACAGACAAAGGAAAGCCTCTCACTGCAGGAACTAACATCACCATGTTTCAAAGCTCGCACAATCTTTACAGATTTTTACTGACCTTGTTTGCAATTAGAACAAATGAAATAGGATCAATTCATTTTTTGGGGGGGGGGGGTGGCAGTGGAGTGTACACTCATACTTTTAAGTTTTTTTTTACTAATTTATTTTTATCCCTTTTCACAGCCTACCAACACTGTACATCATTAAATATTCTTCACTGTTGCTATGGTTATTGGCGGCTGGTGCTTAGTTATGTGTGTGATCCTGTGTGTGTACCTCTCTAGGTATCTGCATCAAATGTGTGTGTGATCCTCTGTGTTTCCCTCAATAAGTATCAGCGTCGAATGTATGTGCACCTCTCTAAGTATCTGCATCAAATGTGTGTGTGATGCTGTGTGTGTGTGCCTCTCTAGGTATCTGCATCAAATGTGTGTGTGATGCTGTGTGTGTGCCTCTCTAGGTATCTGCATAAAATGTGTGTAATGCTGTGTGTGTGCCTCTCTAGGTATCTGCATCAAATGTGTGTGTGATGCTGTGTGTGTACCTCTCTAAGTATCAAAATCAAGTGTGTGTGTAATGCTGTGTGTGTGCCTCTCTAGGTATCTGCATCAAATGTGGGAAGGGGGTGTATGGAGCCAGCCAAGCCTGCCAGGCCATGGGCAACCTCTACCACACCAACTGCTTCACCTGCTGCTCTTGTGGTAAGTCTGATGAACATGGAGTCCCTCACTCTCTCACTCATGCATCTTCACAAGTCACGCCATTATGATAGCAGTAGTTAGTTTAGTGACAGGCCCATTTATATGAGTGGGAGAGGGATAGGGGAAGAGCATGACAGGCAGCATGCTAGCAGTCCACACAGACATCCTGGCTTTTCTCCATCTGACTCTGTCTACAGCAAACAAGGGAAAAATTTGACTTTTGGGGTGTCAGGTTCCCAGGTTCCTTTTTGTGCCTACATCGTTCCTCCTCTCCCTCCCTCCCTCTTTCCTTCTCCCTCTGTGTGTGTGTGTGCATGTGTGTGTGTGTGTCTGAAAGAGAGAGAGAAAGAGGGGGAATGTATGAGAGTTGGCTGAAGGGCTGGCCTGTCACCTGACTCCTGAGCTGCTCTCCTGTTTCAAGTGTAAACAAGAGAGAGTGGACGGGCCGAGTGCACAGCATGCTAGGCTTCATTCATTCCCCCTGTCGTACATGGATACTGTTTCCTGTGGCTTTGCAGGGAATGCATACTATTAACATGTAATTGTAGACACATGACGGTAAATTTATTGTGTTCGCCAAAGAATAGAGGGCAGAGTCTAATCCCAAATTCCTTTTGTTCCTCAATGCCTTGTTGGTTCCCTTTGGAGAGAGATGAGTCAAACACAAGTGACAGGATGTGTAGCGGAAGTGTGATGACATTTCAGTATCCTCTGAAGCCCCTCCTGTGACCACCATTTATCAGTCATTTATAAACTTGGTGAAATATTGATGCCCATTAAGTCAAGTTAAGCATCTTTCCAAACACAAACAAGCAAACAGTTTTTCTTCACTGCTCAGAGGTGACGGGGTGGAATAGAAAGTCAAATATATGCCACAAGGAATTTAAAATAAGATTTTAGTTTAATAATTTGCAGGATTAAGATTCCATTTCAACTTTTTCCAGCCCCATTTACTGTCTGTGTTTATGGCAAGCCGTTGAAATTTCTTTGCTGGACGTAGCGCAGATGAGTAGCTGTGATGTGGCCCCTGTCACTAATGGCTCTGTGGGTTCTTTAAGCCCTCTCAGGAGTGTTTGTCTCCAACGTAAACGCTGCAGTGGATCATTTGGCTCCTTCTGAATGAGATTTACAAGCTCCCAAGCTCGCTGTTTAGCTTTTGCTCACACACTGAGGTTTACATTCAAAGTGGCCGCAGCTGTCATAACACATGTCCTGATTGATGTGGGCCGTGCTGCGTGCTGTGCTTTCTCGTTAGGCCCCCAGATTGTGCCAGGGCAGAGCATGCTCTAGTGAGGCAGTCTGCATTGAGCTGGGCCACGGAGAGCACTCCTAAACAGCTCTCTGCGCTCACCGGTAGCCTTGGGCTTTGTTTAACCATGCATAATTGAGCCCTCCTCTTGGCTTACTACCATGGTTGCACCCTTTTTTTTCACAAAATGGCCAGGAATGCAAACTACACCCCCCTCCTTTTTTTTACTCCAGCAGGCCTTCCCATGAGGGCTTCAATCAGTCACAAATTGTACCAGGGCAGCTTATCAGACAGAGCAGTTCTGAACACTGAGTAAATGGCGCACGCACACACACACACACACACACACACACACACAAGCGCAGTCGTTACACTCTTACGTACACATGTGAAAAAACAGCCACCCACCCCCCTACGTATGCGCATGCAGACTGGCTCGCGCTCACGAACACAAACTCCTTTCATCCAGCAGCTATGAGTAACAAGATGTCTGCCCTTTTGTCCTCCCCCGTCACCCCCAGTCTGGCTTTGTCAAAGCTGGTTTCTGGAGGTGAATCACACATTCAACAGCTCCTAATTTCTGTATTCTCACATGCGCTGCTTTTGGCAGAGACACCATGGAGATTCAATTGTTGTGCCACTCTTGTAGTGGCAGTACTTGATGACGTGTGTGTATACACACACACACAGGCGCACACACATGCATACAGGATGTAGTCTCTTTGGGTTGTTGCCATAAGGCTTGTGTCTCTATACCTAGTAAAAGGTGCAGGTTCTTGAAGTGTTCCTAGCACCTGGCATGGGCCTCCTGTGGAAGCTGTGAAAACATCTTTACCCAACAGTAGCTATAAAACTGCCTCGATCTCTTTGGATCACAACCAAGAATACAAAGAGCAATTTGCTGTTCAAAGACCTCAATGGAACCACAGCCCTGGGTATTTCCTCTGCTTCGCAAGAACGGACAGGCAGCCTGTCCAGAACATTCTTTCAGGAGCGGCAAGGCCTTATTGTAATTGTCTTTTTAGTGATCTTCTCAAAGTGGAGCTGGGTTACAAATGAGCTTTGGATGGTGCTGCCAAGAGCTTTTCTGTTTGCTGCTACGTAGAACTAAACTTGCAAATCTGGAGGAAGCAACAACAAAGCGAGTGTCTCTGGGGCAGACAGTGCGAGTGAGCTGATATTAGATGCGCTGTTGAAAATGTGTGCAGGCTGTTGAAAATGTGTGGAAGTGTTTGAGGCCTGATTAGTGTTTGTCAGCAAGCAGTGAGACTAGAGCTGAGGTCCTTTCTGTTGTGCATTCCTCTTGTCTCGGCCTCTCTCTGGTCTGAGAGCTGCCCGTGGTGCTGCGTCTGCTGTCTGGGTCTGTGTCAGACTCAGAGGAGGGCTGACTGAAGCAGCAGCAGCAGCAGGAGCAGCAGGTCCACACATGTCCACATGACGGGCCTCAAATTCCCCCCATCTGCACGGAAAGCCCACGCACAGCCCAGTGAGTCACCACCTCCAGCCGCCTGCACATGCTGCTAGCAGACCCCATACTCTCTCTCTCGCTCGCTCTCTCCCTCTCATATCTTTTTTCTTCTCCCTCTCATGCCTCTCCCCGTTCTTTCCTCTGTATTTGTCTTTGTTTTCCTCTCCCTCTCTCTCTCTCTCTTTTTCTCCAGCCCCCCCCCAAACCACAGCCCAGCCTAGCCCCGCCTAGCTCAACCCAACCCACCTGCAGGTGATAAAGAGCTGCTTGTTCTCAGTGGGGAGAGTGGAGGGTGGGGAGGGCCAGAGAGGTAGGGTGGGGCCCACAGGAAGGGAGAGAAGACCAGAAACCTGGTAGGAGACCCCCCCCCCCCCCCAGCCCTCCTCTAGACCTCCTCCAGTTGGAAAGAGCTACATGGTGTGTAGATTTTTTTTTCTGTATGGACAAAGAAACCAGCCTGTGGTTCTCCAGGGCAAGCCAGACCTCTGAGCTGGTGCTATTAGTTCAGAGGAGACTGAGGGCTGGCAGTTTGTTGGTGTTGTATTAATACAAAGATGAAAGCTACTGGAGAACTGGAGTTGGTGTTGATGGAGGCTAAAAGGTGAGGTTGCATAACAGCTCATGGCTTGGCTGTTGTCATGGCCTTGTCTAGTGTTTGCATAACAGCACATAAAAATAAACACAAAATTCCTGCTGTCAACCTCAAGGAAATGGCAGCTCTAATCGTATGGAAGTCTCTCTCTTAACCAGATGCCAGGTGTACTGAGCAGTGACAGACTCATTGGTTCAAATCTGTGCTGAATGCTCGTTAATGACATTTGATACATGTGACATTAATTAACAAAATGATCTATCCCACATGAAAGATTCTGGATTACAGTGAGAGTGTTTTTCTGCTTATGAGATTGCTCCTGGCTGCTGTCGATCTCCCTGTCTGTGTGTGTGTGCTTACACGCCACTGAAAGGCCTTGCTAATGGCTTTCACAGCTATAGGAAAAAAAGCACAAAAGCTGCAGGCGTAGGAGGCGGATTTCAAAAAAGGACCCATGAGATATCATTACGTGGTGGCCCTTTCCCACCGCCAGCTCCAGGCTTGGACTAATGTGTTTGGGCTGCTGCTGATTGGATCTGTGTGACGACTGAGAGACCATGACCAGGCTGAGAGCAGTCAGCTGGCTCCAGGGCCACTGCCTCAGCGCCCCGCGGAGCGCACAGGGCTCACATTGGCCCCTTTGTGAGCCGGCGATGACATGGCTGACCCTACCCCATCTACCTTAGCTACTGTACAGGCCGCTCTGTGTGCAGGTGATTAGCAGATTAGCGCTCAAGCTGTCTACTGGTGCCTTGGCTGCTGGAGAATGATAACGCTACACCCGCAGGGAACCTTTCTTGTTTGTCCATTGATATTGTCAGAGGTCGTGTGTGTGTGTGTGTGTGTGTGTGTGTGTGTGTGTGTGTATTGTAGGCACGCCATGAGGCAATGCTCGTTGAGTTGTTGGCACAGTGCTGGTATTTGTCAGCATGCTGCCACATAGAATGACTGATGTAAGGAGGATTTGTGTTTGTCAACACATGAGGGAGAAACACTTCCTTCCATTGTCAGGTCATAGATCTGAGCATGGAGGTGTTTGTTACACATTTAGAGGAAATTGCTGTGCGGTAGGAATGAAAATGTATCCAGTAGCTGCCTTTGAGAGGGATGAAGAATTATGTCTTTGCTAAAAACAGACCTGTTATGCAAAATGGCAAATGTGGCTGTTGCTAAAAACAAAAACATGTCTCAAGTGTGAAATCGTGATCTGCACATCTTGTGGCAGCGGCCTGTGGCCCACAGGTCTGTGAGGTAGCAAGCCCAGGACTCCCGGCTCAGTCTGTGCTCAGACTCTCTCCCCCGTGACAAAGGCAGGGGCAAAGGAGCCCGAGAGCTGGACTCTCCTCCCCCTCTCTCTCCCTCACTGTGGGGAGGGGACACTGTGTGTGTGTGTGTGTGTGTGTGTGTGTGTGTGAGGGAGGTGGGGGGTGAATGGGACCAGCCAGTGACCTCAGGCAGAAAGAATGTCCCCGTTTGCTCAGGCCTCTCTTTCTTTCTTTCTTTCTTTCTTTATTTCTCCCTCCCTCTACCTCTACCTCTGTGTTTTGTCTGTTTCTTCTGCTCCTTCTCTCTCTGTTTCCCATCCCCTCTCTGCAAACCCACCCAGCACAAGTTGGTCAACTTCTTCCACAACTGTTAAAAACACACTGGAAGCAGGAATGCTCACCCAAGTGTGCCTTGGCACTGTATCGACAAAAGAAAAGTTCTCATCTCTAAACTACGCCGCGCTGATCAACGCTTTGGCAGTTCGCTTCTAGTGTGGTGGCGTGTTAATGATTTCTCCCACATCACCTTCTGTGTGAAGAGAATCATTCATTGTCAAAGCTATTTCTGTGTGTGTGTGTGTCCCCACATGCCTGCCACCTCGGTGGCTTCTGACTCTTTGTGTGAATGTCGCAAGAGTATAAATTTGGACGCTTAAAAAGCACAGGGGGCGGGTGGTGCGTTGGGTGTGGGGCATCGCTTTCCCATGCTGAAACCCCCATAAACCCCATGGCAGCTCCGGACGGACGGCAATGAAAGCGGACTAATCCCTCCCCAATTTATGGGCTTCGTCCGCACCCTCCGTCTGCCAGGTTGGGTGAAGTCATTGCGCTGCCAAGAAAGATTCGGCTCCCATTGAGCCAATTTGAATGGGCACCCATGAAATAAAAGCCTGCATGGGGTTGCAAAGGCCAAAACATGTGGGGAGGCACAGGACCAGAGAGGGGGAGGGAAGGCTGGTGGAGAGGGTGGAGGAGGAGGCCTCTCTCTGTTCATCTCCTCTCATCTGGCCTCAGCCTCTTCCTCCCTTCACCAGCCGGCTGGCATCCAGTGCGGCCCTGATGATTCACTTCAAAGGCCTTTCTGAGCGGCACTGGTTCTACGAAATGCTTACACTGCAAGGTCACAGTCCCACTCAACGGACTTCCATGAAAGCCAGTGGTGATGAAGTAGACGGAATACCACAGAAATTCCAGCATGTGAGGGGAAAAAAATCCTGGCTTTTACGGGAAGGACGACGGCTACGGCCTGGGAGGGGGGCCACAGATTTTTCCTGTCATGTTTGTGATAAGATGTGGCAGCGAGGGGGTGGCGAGTGTTTGGTCCAGATGGTAAGGAGTCAGGCTTGGGTATGCTGACAGGCCTGGGAGTGGGAGCCCAGCACAATGGCCCCAAGCTGGGGGAGGTGTGGTGACTGTGTGGGCCTGAATTGGTGCTTTTCCTGCCCTGAGCCCACTCGCTCTGCTGAGGGGAAGGCACACGTGGGCTTCACCCCCACAGGCCTCTGGTTGGCCTCTCACTCCCATAGCACCTGCCTTAAGCCTCTGCCACTGTTTGTGGATGTGTGGGTCTGTTGATGTGAGTGTGTGGCTCCAAGTCCTTTTGTTGATTAGCATCAGTCCTGACTGTCCATTTTTAGAGATGGAACTGTTTCTAGGATTCTTTGAGAGAGACACTTCCAAATCACAACAAAAAACAACATTCTCCTGAATTGTATTCATGTGTTTTACATCAAGACAAATGAAAATTAATGATGTTTGTGGTTTTAGTAGCCTTGGCTAATTTTGACATTCCTCATCTTTTCTTTTTAATCGTTGCAGGGAGGAGACTGAGAGGGAAAGCATTCTACAACGTTAACGGGAAAGTCTACTGTGAAGAGGACTTTTTGGTATGTATTTGTGTGTGTGTATGTGTATGTGAGTGTGTGTGTGTGTGGGTGGGTGTTGTAGTGTGAGCTAACAGCAGGTTGTGAAGGTAGCATTTTCTACTGTCACCTTCTTCTGGGGAGGGGAAAAGGGAGGGATGGCCTACAAATTCTTCAACTCTCCAGAGGGAACAGATGCCACGACCTTTTAAGGCTGATCACCTCCCCCCAATTCACGCTAATTTCCCCTCATTTCCCTAAGGACCACACATCCCCATGAAGCCCTGGCCCAGTAATTACTCCTCCAGAGGGAGCCGAGGACCTGAGCCGCTGGTTCCACAGCCCTCTGCACTGTCAGAGACATGTTGGTCATTCTGCTCATGCCTTTAGCAACATGAGCAACTTGTGCAACGATGAACAGTATAGTGATGAGAAAGATGTAACCTCTTGGTCCTCATAACTGTCAGAAGATAGAAAGCTGCATATTTGCAAGCATGTGATGCTAGAGCCTTTGTAACCCCATAATGCCAGTGTCTACAGCCTTACACCAGACATGATGAAGCCCCTCCCCCCTCTCGAGACCTCCGAGTGACCAGTGCTATCCCAGCAGCACCAGGGGTCCAGCAGATGGTGGCGTCTTCAGAGGCAGCAGGGCTTCCTGGTATTGACCAGCTCTCCTCCCTTATCCACCTGCTCATCCTGACCCAGCTCACCCCCGAGCCACTGGCCCCATCCAGGTCACGACCTTTGGGGCCAGATGGCAGCCTTGTTGGCATTGCTCTGGAGCTTCATCCCACTTGCCTTCTGTTTCTTATCTTTTTGGCTGCCTATTGCCTTGGAGTGCTAGTCATGTTTTTCAATACTTGACAGGAACGCAGCAGGATCAGCTGGAAATTCAGATGAAAACACCCCTCTGTCAGAGACAGCCTGCACAGTTCCATGTAGTCTGCCTGGTGTGGGTGTTGAGTCCTACTCTATAGTTAGACAGGGATAAAAAGTGGTGCAATTTTCAAAAGATGAACTCTTGTCACAAAATGAAAATCCATGACTTGCGGTGATTAACTAGCCCGCTGCCAACTCGGAGAGTGTGAGCTTGGCAAATTGCTCTCACCTGGCCTGCCATCTGAAGTGCAGTATGTCTGAAATGAGCTGATGAAGGAAGAGGGGCCAGCGCTGATTGGAATAAAAGCGTAGGGGGCCAGTCACTCGGAGAGCAGGAGACGGGGGCTGAGGGACCGCATTCACTCAGACAGCGCCTCTGCCTGCTTGGCCTAATGGGGCTCAACTACAAAGGCTGTACTCTCTAACCGAGAGGGAGGGAGGGAGAGAATTTAAGTACGAATAAGAGAGAAAGGGTGATGTTCCAGAGAGTTCTGTGGGAAGAGAGCGGTGGCTCCTCCTAGGGACGCTACTCAGAGAAGCCACTGGAGAATAGGTGTCTGATCTGTCAGAATAATAAAGGGAAATGAATGGGGAGCCTTGGAGAGATGCTAAGCTAGCATTTTCCTGCATGAGAGATATTTACTAATGAAACATTCTGTTTTTTGCAGTACTCTGGTTTCCAACAGACAGCAGAGAAATGCTTTGTGTGTGGTCACCTCATCATGGAAATGGTAAGATTATTAAGATATAATGAGCCCTGCCCACACTGCCAAATACAATACCAGTGAAAGCTACCATTTTAAGTATCGCTCTAGCCAATAATGAAAGCATGTAGTAGAATGAAGAACAATATGATTGGGATATGATTTTATGAAAAGGAGAAACAGAATCCGTTCAATTTTAAACATCACATTAATGACTATGAAGAATATTTCCTATTATTGGTCAGTGTGGACGTCCATATCATTACAGTTGCTTTTATAGAGAAGCAGTGTGGACACTCCCTGTACACACACACACACACACACATTCTGTTGTACTCAATAACCATTCCATTGTTTTTTATGTATTTTCATTCCATCCCATCTGTGTTCTGGCAGATCCTGCAGGCCCTGGGCAAGTCCTACCATCCTGGCTGTTTCCGCTGTGTGGTGTGCAAAGAGGGTCTAGATGGGGTGCCATTCACTGTGGATGTGGAGAATAACATCTACTGCGTGAAGGACTACCACACGTAAGACTGCCTTTGTACTCAGTCTATGAGACAGTTTGCCAAAGGCTGCTGTTTTTGCCCCATTGCATCATGTGTTAATACCATAGCCACTCCTGGCAGAGCCTATAAATATTCAGATCATCCTCACTTTTTAGACACATCAGATAAGAACATGAAAGCTGTACCATGTGTTGCTAATCAAAGGAGTGTATGTAACTGATCAAAGTGTCTGATTAGTTTTGAAATGTGATGTTTGTTCACAGGGTTTTTGCTCCAAAATGTGCCTCCTGTAACCAGCCCATCCTGCCTGCTGAGGTACAGATCTGTTCCAACTAATTAGTTTCCGATGACAAGTTCTTTCACACTGTTGACCATTAACTTGTGTGTGAGTGAGTGTGTGTGTGTGTGTTTTAATGCATGTTTTCTTTTTCATACAGGGTTCAGAGGAGACCATACGTGTTGTATCAATGGACAAGGACTACCATGTGGAGTGTTATCACTGTGAGGTAAATTCTGATACACCCATGCTATTAATCATACTATTCCCCTCGGTATGTGTGTGTTTGTGTGTCTGTGTGTGTGTGTGTGTGTGTGTGTGTGTGTGTGTTTGAATGTCTACTTGGCTGTGGAAAGCACGGTGGAGTGGATCATTGACTAGGACATTCCTGTGGTGAACCATGACATGGTTCTGGTGAACTTGTGAAACTGCAGGTCAATAAATGGATTACATAGATGGAAGTAGATTACGTAGATAGCAGATCACTCATGTTGGTCTGTCATGTTTACATGATCTATCTTAAATGGCCCAATGTCAAGGCACGCTTTCTGTGAAATGAATCAGTTCCTTGATCTTCAGCAGGGACAGAAGTAGTGTTTGGTTTATGCGAACTGATCTTAGTGGGTTTGCCCTCAGTGTTTCTCATGACATTCACATCATCTTCCAATCCCAGGAACAAGTAAAAGTGTCATCCTGTCCCTATTTGACAGTTGTTAATGATGAAGGCCATTTTTTATGTAATGATCTTAGGAAAGGGCTGACGGGGACTCTAAATCTTTAACCAGGGCTGCTGCATAAGCAATAAATGACCACTCAGTATGCTTGGCAAGATTTGCCTGAGGTTAGGAATTTATTTATTTAAGACCCATCATGATGGGGTGCTTCTGAAATGACGGGTCAGTTTCCTGGGTGTAAATCCTTCGGTCATTTTATCTGTATGTTTATATGTTTTTCTTTCTGCTCACAATTTTCCAAAGGGAAACATGGCCTCTTAAAAATAGTGCTCATAGTGATGAATGGAGTCTAATACAGTTGGTCAGGCATCATATATCTTTGTGTGTGTCTATGTGTGTGTCTGTGTGTGTGTGTGTGTGTGTGTGTGTGTGTGTGTGTGTGTACAGGACTGTGGACTCCAGCTGAATGATGAGGAGGGCCACCGCTGTTACCCTCTGGATGCTCACCTGCTGTGCCATGGGTGCCACATCCAGAGGCTGAAGGCCCAGGCACCCACTCACCCTCCGCCCAGCTACCCCCTGCACGTCACTGAGCTGTGAGCAGCCCCGAGGGCTCCAGCCCAAGACAGAGGAGAGAGAGAGATGGAGAGATGCCATGCACTGAAGCGGAGGAATGAACCATTTGAGCAACCATTTTCTCTGTCTTGTGGAGAAAAAGAGTGGACAGCAAGTCTTCATTTCAACATGCGCGTACATACATGTACGTACATATAAAACTATCTGTATACACTCTCCCATGCACAAAAGTTCCCTCCACTGAAGAACAAGGCTCTCCCACCCAAGCAGGCCTTGGCAGCCGACCTCTCCCACCGCTGTGACCTTACGTTCCCCCCGCCACACCACTGGGGCTGGAGCAGAGTCCCATGTCCTTTCCAGAACATCCTCTTCTCCTTGCTTTCTTGGCCTCGGAGACATTGAGAAAGAGGCCCCCCAGCGCCGGCAGAGGCCAGGCCTGACGTCAGCACTGTGACCCCACGAGCAGAGCTCTGGCAGGGGACGGACTAGAGAGAGAGAGAGAGAGAGAGGCCGGAGAGAGAGGATGGGGGCTGGGGGTGGGGTGTGTGGAGTGGGGGATGCCTCTCTTCTTTTTAAGTTTTTCTCCCCCCCGGCAAACCCCCCCACCCACCCCCCACCCCTTTTCCATTCCAGCGCGTTGACCGAAGATGTACGCCACCATGACACGCAGAGCCTCCCCCGGCCGCCTGCGAAAACCCCTGAAGCAGCGACGTCCGGCATGCTGGCATCGCATCGACGCCCACTGCGGGCAGAGGGAGAGAGAGAGTGACAGAGAGAGAGAGAGAGAAGTGGACATGCTGTGCCTTTCGAGTGGCCTTTTCATGCACACACATTCCCTCCTGCACTTACTGCAGCAAACCCACCACCACCTCCCAGCCTTTGCCACTGCTGCTGGGCCACACACAGCGCCATGAGTGCCACTCTCGCTGGCCGTGCAGCACTCTCACGTCTGCGATGCACAAACACACACACACACCAAGTGCTGTAGCACAGCAGTCAATAGCTCTGGGTGGCATTTATTGACACATTCATTCATTCCACATAGCTGTGATTTTGAAGACTCAGAAGACCTTCAGATATTTACAAGCTGTGTCTTAACTGTATTAGGCCTACCAGAAAACATAGGTGCACATAGATTGTCTATTATATATCAAAATAATATCTCTCTATATATATATTGCAGACATTTTTCGCGTAAAGGACGTAGAAGTATATTTTTCGTCTCTCGTCTCTCTTTACCTTTTTGGAAGTGCTTGCTGTTGGGGTGGCATGGCCGGTTGAAGGCCCCAGGGCCTTGTGTGCAGAGGGGCCGTGCTCTTCTATGCCATCTTTGCCCCAGGGGACCACAGGCCTCGGAGCCCACCCCTGCGTTCACTCACTCCCATGGTCCAGCAGCCCATTGAGACTGGTGCTCTTAATATGTTCCAGACACTGGTTTGTCCCAGCAAAGAGTGAGGGGTCTGAGGGAATGCAGCAAAGGAGAGAGTGGAGTGCTACATCACTCTGCTATATTGAGGAAGAACTCTCCTACTCCCGCGCTGTTCTCTTGCAATGCCTTAAAGCAGAATAGTGCATCCATATGTATGTGTGTAGACATACACACACAGACACACTTTGCCTCTGGTGGGAGACTTACCGCACTGTTTGCTATAGATTAGTGACGGATGAAAGGTTGCCCTTGGTTGCATGGCTGGGAGAGCTGGTCTCTCATAGAGGATGTCTCGTAGAGGATATCTCGTAGAGAATGTCTCTAGCTGTCCTCTGTTTCTGGGTGGCTCCATATGCCATAGGCTGGACCATGGCATAGGCCCACCCACGTATGTCTGTGTATGTGTTTTAGTTTGTGTCTGTCTCAGTGTGTGCATGTTTGTGTTTATGTGTTTGTGTGTGTGTGTGTGTGTGTGTGTGTGTGTGTGTGTGTGTGTGTGTGTGTGTGTGTGTGTTGCCATCAGCAGCGCCACCCTAAGGTCTGGTCTGGTAGAAGAAGCAGCTATGTCCAGTCTGCTGGGAAGTTTCTCTCGAAAACTACTGAATTGAACAAAGGACTGACTTCACATTATGGTGATGGAAACAGACAGGAGAGGACAGGCACAAAGACTATTTGTGTTTCTCCCCAATTTGACCCAATATTCAATGAGATTATTTGACATGCAATGAATAGTTGTTTGGCAAACTGAACAATTTGTTTGTGTAATATATGCATTTCTATTAACTTAACTCACACTCATCACCCATTCGTGGGTTACACTGAAGTTCACATACCATCAGCTCCAAGAGGTGATATGGTGTTGCACTTGGATAAATAGATTGAGATTTTTTGAGATGTAGTCGAAAGCACAGCCTCCCCTCCCCATCCCAGTGTCCTCAGCCTCAAAGAACATTCACAAGAATCTGAGCAATGTTTCTGAGGATATCTCCACCTTGCTCAAAAATGTCTTAATATACTTTGTTAAAAATTGTACTACTATTGCATAGCACACAGGTAGTTTCCCTGTACATAGAGCAGCTAGTTTTGTTTCATGCTCCATCAAGTAATTCCAATGAAAAGTAGCTCAATTTATTTCTCCTGTCTTAGTAGATCTCCAAAAGCACATCTGACATCTGTTGTATCACTTTTTTGTATCATTTAATAATTGATTGCCTAGATGTTTCATGAACAAAAAGGAAAGTAGATTTATTTATCTAAACATGAAAAGTCTAAAGTTATTTAATGTATTAAAAGTTGGGACGTATCATTTAACCGTAGATGATATAATCTGCTTTTTCAATAAAGTGGTTTTGTAGTTAACTTAAGCGTGAGTGAAGCCTTGTCCTTGATGTGCTTTGCTTGTGGGGTATTCAATCTACACCACCAGCTGAATCTAACTGACATTTTATCTACATTACGTCTACATTTCAAAAGCATTTAGTCCCTGTTCCTCTGACACAGGCTCATACCTATCACATGACTTCTTGCAGTGCTGGGAAGGAAGCTAAAGCACCATACACCAACAGAGTGGGTAGATCCAAAACATTCTGACCTCGCGCTACAGACTCACGCTGTCTCCCAGTGGACATGCTGGAGTTTGACTGTTTACCCCTGACCAGATCAGCATCAGATGGGAGAATGTGTGATTACAGAGGTTAATTACCTCCCGGCACGCAAGTTTACTGTCAGTCATCTGATGGAGGGCTCCACTGAGAGATGGCCCCTGGTCCTGCCCTGATGCTAGATAGGGAGCTCTCTCTCTCTCTCTCTCTCTTATTACAGGACTGACTGAGATGGCCCAAACAGGGAAGCTGTATCTTATCAGTGCTATAGGGCAGTGTTACTGTCATGCCACCAGTTTTAGACTGTATGCCTATGAGTGCTACTCTGCAAGGCTGCCAACTCTCACACAATGTGCGTGAGACACGCATTTGACTGCCTTCACACGCCCTCACACCACACCTCCTGACAAAATGCATGTAAATTAACATCTCTTCATCTCAGTTAAATTACTTGCGGAGTTGTCATCACACAGATACGATCCGCATGTCAGGTGAAACTAGACGTTCTGAATTTTCCAATGATGCAAGGCACTCCTTGCTGTTATAAACAGTTCTGTGGTTGTCCATCTCCAGCAAAACAATCTAGAAAACACCAGAATGCAGGGGAACACATGAACAATCTAATTAATTATTAAATGCCCACATATCCTTGCACCCACCTTGTGTGGCTGCATTTACGGGAAAAAAAATGTTTTTGAGAAGTTGGCAGCCCTATATTCTATTAGTCATTCAGTCATACAGCTGAGAGTGTTTCATAACTCCAAACCCACTGGCACACATCATAAGAACCTGTCTCTAGTTTTCTGTTGATAATCAGATTTCAGACGCACTCCAAGGCTTATACATGAAATTGAATAGGCCCCTCACACAGTCTGATGAAGGCAGACTCCCCGCTGTGTTCTTTTGTGTAGGCAGGCAGCTTTTGAGATTATGGGGACACTTTGACAACCACTGAAGTGACCATATTAGCATCCAGTTCAATTGCATTAGTGTTAATTGGGGCATAAAGGTCTTAAAGTTTGATCCAGTAACAGCCTTGGTAAAACAGTCCTACTGTACACGTCCATCAGGATAGTTTTCTCTGGCACTGTATCTGTAATTCAAAGGAAGGTGATATTTCGCCACTTAAAGGCTGGGGATCTAGTGTGCATCAGCAAGCCTGGGGCTTGTCACGTGTAGTCTGTGGCCATGTTTACATCTTGTTGCCTAGATGGTTTGTGGTTGTTGAGCGTGCAGCAGATTGTCATGGCTGTCATGTCCCTACATGTCCCAGTGCCCATGCAGAGAAGGATAATTACACCGCTGGTGCAGCCATCTGGGGACATTTCAAACTCGTGCCTCTGAGGGAGTGATTAATCCTCGTTAGGAAGGGAAACAGTTCCTTGTTAGAAGCCTGTGAGCTGCCATGTGCTGTTGTCCTGACCGGAGGAAAAGAGGGGTAGGTCCAATGACAGGTCCACTTACAAACCCCACATACCTTGAACTGAGCTGCCACTACTCTCTCTCTCTCTCTCTCTCTCTCTCTCACACACACACACACACACACACACACACACACACACACACACACACTGCTGGTGTGACTATGGGGACAGAATGACAGATCACCAGGACAGGAGCACAAAGCAGTCTTTATATGAGTTGGCTCATAGCTCTGCCATACCTCTGACTGGAAAGTGGAAAAAAGCAGGTGTGGCGGGATCCCTGGATTGGCCTCTATTCCAGTGTCACACACTCTGAGCTTGCTCTCAGGTGGAGCTCTGTTCCACTGGGCCACACACAAGCTTGTTCTCAGGTGGAGGAAAAATACTACTCAAACTCCACTGAATGAGTAAAAAAGGCAGTGTATGCAATGTAGCTAAGCACTAGGTATATTAATTACGCATCAGAGAATATAATTCACATATTCACATCATGTTTCTTAAATATTTCCTGTCATTGTAATGTTTAATGTTTAAACTGTCACATAATATGCAGTATCTGGGAAAAGCTTTGTGACACACTATATCCCCGAATTGAGATATTTTGTCAGCACCCATGGTTGATCATTCATAAGTTCAAGTACACAGCTATAAAATGAGTATTATAAACATATATAAACAGAATGGGCCATTCGGAAGAGCTCTGTAAATGAAGTAATAGGCAATCTGGTATTTTTTCCCTTCTAGAACTACCCCACCTCCAAACAGTGGATGCAGTCACGAACAAGAGAAGCTCAGCCACTAAATTGTAGATTATACAAAGTCCCAGGATGAGGAGCTGAATACTGAGGTGTATGAGGTAGAACAGTCACCAGCTTCAAACTGGACACATCAGCACAAAAATGAGCAGAACATAGGGAGTTTCTTTCAAAGGCCGAGCACCAAAAGTAGCTTTATGTTAATGCCATGGATTAATGCCCTGATACATTTTTTCCATTAAATGTATGTAAGGCATAATATTAACATACCTAAATTCCACTATCTCTTTTAACTCCCCTCACTAAAGACTATTTTCGCTGTGAACTACTCATGTAATCTATCCTATCTATTCGATCCTCTTAAAAAGTTAAAAAGTCCTCTCCACCCAGAAGCCATTTCATCCTATCCTTGTCTAATTTTAGATTAAACATTGCAAGTGGAGATCTTTCTTTTATACTTCATACATGTTAATATGAACATACCTCCCTCCCCTCCTACCCCATTCCTTTCTTTTTCTCTTTCTTTATCTCAGTCTCTACCCTGGTACCCAATGTGCTGGGTTTGGAGGTTCCTTCCTGTTCAAAGGTTTTTTCTCTGCTTATGCTTTCTTTAGGGTTGGTCAGACCTTAGGCTCTGTGAAGCACTTTAAAACAATGGCAGCTGATGATGACAATGTATAAATAAAGATGAAGGTTGGATTACATATTTGAAAAGTGTTGAAGACATCACAACTTCACCAAAAAAACAACAACAAAACTACTTTAGAAGCAGTTTTATTCAGTTATAAAATAGTCCCAGATGAGCTGAGAAGGCAGACTGAAGCAGACGCCAGGGAGATGCTCTTCTGTCACACAAACATCTTTGACAGTGTCAGCACTGCCACCCAGAAGTCTCACTTGAAGGGCCCTGATCTATTAGCAGATGCTTGCCGCTGCCCACGCACTTCAGGCTAACCTTTCCATGACTTCAGCAGTTCGTGGGAATGTGGCCAGGCTCCAGGGCCAGCAGTCTTCTTTTACGGCCCGTCATGGTCCACCCCCACCCGGGACATCAGAGGCAAATCACAGGCTGAAATGTGAGCTGAGAAAACATGGCTGGGAAGAGACTGAGCACAGGCTTGGCCATGATAAATCAGCCTGTAAAAACCAACTAGTTTCACTCTGGAGCAGTGTTTGATGGTCAAGCTTGATGGTTATTACCTTTGACATCAACGCATAATTTCTCCTGAAAAAATGTTTCATGTTCAGACAAGCTCTTGTCAAAGGAGATGTGTTTATGGGATATGCCAGTGAGAGTTTTTCACAATTATCCTTATACCCATGCTTCAGAGAAAGTGTCAGCCTGACACCCTTACTCCTCCAATAATATGATTCTGTTCAGTCTGTTTTATTATGAAACAGGCAAAAGCTGTGGCATGCTTAGTGGCATCTAGTAAGGACTTTGTCAGAGCCACTACTGTTGGGGCATTTTACTCCACCACGGTTCTGGAGGCTTTCCTCTGGCTTCTTGCCTTGAGCAGTTCAATGGCCAGTGCAACAGTAACAGACTTCCACAGCTTCTCTACGGCTCCCCTGACCTGGAGGATAACTGGGATGATGTATCCATGGTGACCACAGTGCATTAAATAAACATGAGACTGACTAGTCACTAAGTGCTAGAAATGTGGGGAAATATGTTGGAGATCTAAAAGCTAAAAACATGCAAAAGTCTATTTTTACATTAGATAGGCTAACCTACTTGTAGTCTAATTTCCTGTCAACTTAAAATAGGTTCCTATTGACATGGGCTAAATCTAAATGTTTTATATTGCTGTTGTGGTAACTAGTAATATAGGCTAAGGTAAAAGACTATTTGGGGGGATAAGAAAAATTTAAATACTATCAGATTATTATATAGTCCCATTTAACTAGAATTGGCCATGATATCAGGGAGGGAGGGTTATGATCTTTGATTACATGATGTCAGAGTGCCTCATGGGACAGTTGAAGAAAAAATTGGCTTTTGGTTGGAACAACATGTCTATTTACCCATGATCCAATTCCTATTTATGGCTGTCAACAGTTGCAGCAGTGCAGTCAAGTGATTTGAGGGGAGTATGTTTATCTTTGTCATCAGTACCTCTTTCTCCCCTCAGAATAAATTCAAATCTCACTTATGTTCTTTTCTACTGTGCCTGAAATAACTGAGACTAAGTTGTTTGAAGTAAAGTATTGTTGCTAGGCAACAGGCACTAGAAGCCCAAGCACCAGTATCGGGGGTCTCTGAGTTCTTTGCTAGGAGATTCAGTCATTTGTAAGTGGCAGCATGATTCGAGCTGCTAGGGAGGTTGGAGGCTTGTTGAAACTATGCTATTGTTACAGGGATTCCATTTATTTATGGTGTAACAACCACCAACCATGAGGTTATCACTATGCTATAAAGAGCAGATTTTGTCTGAACATTTATGCATATGAAAGTTTGTCCAATGATTAAAAAACAAAACTGTATTCAATTATCAAATGATGCTTTCCAGATTTGTTTAGTCCTGTGCTTGTTTTCCCCCACACAGGGCCAATTTAGCAGGCAGTGCTAGTTTGGGATTTGGGTTGGAGACCACAGAGAGGACCTCTGGCCTTGTGTTCCAGTCAGAATAGCAGCCCTGGGAGCTCCCATGTTAATGACATCATGCCAAGTATGCTAGATGAGCGACATCTAGTGAAACATGTATCACAGGTCATTTCTTCTCTAAATGCATGGCATTGAATGCTAAATGTTTTAGTATCCTGTTTCAGTTGTATCACATTAATAGTCTCTGTCAATGACATCAACCAGATAAAGCTATCATATTGGCTAAATTATCAATGTCAATTTAGAAAAAAACACTAATCTGTAAATCATTTGCAAAATGAATTCAATTTTGACTCATTTGGTCTTTGTGTCAAACTCTTGAAAAACTGGAAATGGATTTCCCCTCTCCATTCAAGTATCTTCAGAACTGCAAAATGGCTCTACCACTTTGATGTCACATAACTTTGGCTTTTACAGACAAGACCAAAGGACAAAGTTCATGGACATCCATGAGCTTGTTTGACAAGGACTTCGCCCCAACTTGTCCTCATAATCATTAACAATAAGCCCTACTGATCCGCTCCATTTGTTATCCCACTTTTCATATATATAAAATGATATGATCTTTTACTTTCTTTAAAAAGTACAGAGTACAACGAATGCAGACAAATCTATCAAATTTAATTCATCTACATGTTAAGCAACCAAACTGACACTGGTCATGGGTAAAGTGACTGTGACAATATTTATTTTTCAAGCCATTAGGTACCAGGTCAGCTTACCATGGCAGTAACCTGTCTCTCTCTCTCTTTCTGCGCAACCTACAGTAGGTGACATCAGTACAGTGCAGTAAAATCGAGCCGATCCCTTTCCTAGCTTTAGATACATATACATAACCAAATTACACAATGAACAGAGACTCAGGATTACACAAACAAGTGCTTAAAGACAGAGTTAGCTCTTCCTCTCCAGTGCTAGGGAATAGCATGGCCGTCAGTGAGCCAGGGCGCTCAGCTGGGCACTGTGGTGGGCTCCAGTCCTGGGGGGGGGTCCATGTGGAGAGGCAGGGCAGGGCGGGGTGGATGGGGCGTGTAGGTGCAGTGTCCAGTTTAGGCGCTGTTTTTCTTGAAGTAATTGATGAGGCCGTTGGTAGAGGAGTCGTGGGAGCTCACATCACCTGCCGCATTCAGCTCGGGTTCAATCTTTTTGGCCAGCTGTTTGCCCAGTTCCACTCTGTCACGACATGGAAAAGATCAGGATCACACACACATATGCACCATTGCACCAAAGCTTTACTGAATGGCAGTTCAGTCTTTCCTTTAAGCCATTCCTAACTTGTGTTCAATCATTTCACATAGCAACTAGCATTATGTGCTAGTGTTTGAAATAAGAATTCCATTTCTCTGGCAATACTGACCCCCACTGGTCAAAACTGTTGATGTCCCACATGACTCCCTGGACAAAGATTTTGTGCTCGTACATGGCTGCAAAAAAAGATAAAAGTACTGTTTTGACATGTATATTAACAATGACATAAAGGTACTAAGGTCCTTATTAAAATATTTACACTGTGTCTAAGCGGTGACATAGAAATATCTGCTCGAGGGGCAACTATCCAGCCAGAAGCAGGGCCATTGCTTCCAGTGGCTTGGCTTCCACTCACTCACCAATAAGTGCTCCCAGGGTGTATGGAGACAGCTTCTTGAACATAATAGAGTTGGTTGGCTTGTTCCCTTGGAATACCTAGAAAACACAAAATGACCATGTTGTAAGTCACTAGCACCATCTAGCTGCAGGTCCTTACATAATGTGCATTTCTCAAATTTCCCTCCAGGGGGCTCCACTGGCTTCCTCCTTGCTCACTGACTCACTTTGTGTGGAAGCAACTTGTCCAGGGCCTCCCCTTTCAGTCCTCCGGCCTCCAGCTCGGCCTTGGCCTCTTCTGTGGTCTTTCCCTTCATCAGCGCCTCAGTCTGGGCCAGGAAGTTGGCCATCAGGATCTGTGAATGGAAAACCAGAACAGAACATCAGTGACTACACTTAACAGGTTGGGAAGCAGGCAGAGTCATGATGAAGAATCAGGTTAAACAGGCCTGGAAACATGCTGACTATGATGAATGGTCAGGTACTTTTAAATACTTGTAATACTTTAAAGCCTTATGCAAACAATACAACAGAGTGAGAGGAGGAGAGATGGTCACAGCAGTGTTAGTTGGTGTGACCAGCACGGACTGGCTGGTTTTCCCGTCAGTACCTTGTGGTGCAGGCTGTTTCTGATGGGGTGCTGGCTCTGAGCAGGAATGAGGAAGTCGCAGGGAATCATGCGTGTGCCTGCAGAGGACACAGACATAACAGTGTGTCTATCATCTTCCCACCAGTGACCACTCATCACACTGGATGCTTATGTTAAGCCTGTAGCCCTCTGGAGGGGACAGTGACACAGGATGTGTACCTTGGTGAATCAGCTGGTAGAACGCATGCTGACCGTTGGTTCCTGGTTCCCCCCACACAATGGGGCCAGTGTGGTAGTTTACCTTGGCACCCTGCTTTGTGATGTACTTTCCGTTGGATTCCATATCTCCCTACGGGCACACATATACAGATCTTCAACCCCAGGAACAAACACCTCTCACAGTCAGCATGCAGCTATACTGTAGTCAGAAATTCCACATTGAGCATACCTAGTACCCAGGGACATTTACAAGTTACATTGTTCAGTTAAAGGTAAAGTTAATTCCTGAATTCAAAGTCAGGGGCTTGTCAAAAAACAAAACAAAACAGGAAGCTCCATTCCCCACCTGCTGGAAGTAAGCTGCGAAGCGATGCATGTACTGGTCGTATGGCAGCATGGCATGTGTCTCAGCCTGGAAGAAATTGATGTACCAGACACCCAGGAGAGCCAGAAGGACTGGGGCATTCTTTTCTAGTGGGGCCGTGTGGAAGTGATTATCCTGTTAGGACACACAGGCAAGAGGATGGGTAATGGGCTACACTGGCCTCTGCATCTAAAACCCATTTACCTCTGATCAGCACAATACTGGGCTACAGCTACGGATAGAGCTGTACATGTATGTTACCCACTTATTAATACCTCAGTGGGCCTTTAATATTTCTTGTATGTATGCCTTATGTGAGAAGGTTTGTATTTTTGACTAGACTGAGATACATACCATCCAGTGAGCTCCAGAGAGAAGCTTCTCAAAGTTGTCATAGCCTGAGGGAAATTGTCAGAGGGAAACACAAATCAGTTCTCAAAACCTCCACACATGTCCCTTTGTAATGTGCCATTAAACTGATTTCATACCTATGTGCAGGGCAATGGACAGTCCAATGGCTGACCACAGAGAGTAACGTCCACCGACCCACTAAAATAATAATAATAAACAAAAAGATTAGAATCGCTACATATTTTCAACCACAATGTTCAAAGACCAGTGTGTCATATCAACATTAGTTATCAAGTCTTCAGGGAAAATACAGTCCCTGGAACTGATTAAGACATGATTGGACAGGCTGCTTATAAAAGCCCTAGAAATGATTTGGCTTTGTCTCCGAGGCAGGGCAACAAGTGACAAATGGGGTGTGACAGGGAGCTGTGTGCAGACTCACAATGCTCCACATCCACCCCTAGAGGGAGCCCCAGGCTCTCGCAATACAACTGCAGACCTCTGCTGATGAACCTTTTTTCTATTTCTATGACAGCTGAAGCTATTAAAAGTTAACCTTTCAACATATCTGTTATTTTAGCTTTTATTCTACATAAATCCAGTTATTCATTTCAACCCTATTTGAAACTGCGCCCTTAATTCTTGAAATGCAAATACTGTATCAAAATGGTTGCTCTATGTCTGTCCCCTGAGACACATCAAGGCACACATGTAGATTTCTGACCTTTGATGAGACCTTTACAGTGACCTTCAGAAGATGTATCAAGGATACATATAACAGACAAGACTGGCTTCTGATTACCCAGCAGCTGCCATTCTGTTAGTCCAGCCACCTACTTCACAGGTCAAAAGACTATGCTGTATTTTTAGCCTCTGCCTCAGTCCTCATCAAAGTTCAAGGGTGACAGAGGAGCAGTGAGCTCTCCTCATCATGCCAGCTTCTATCTGGAGAAGCCAGGAGCCTGACCAAGGCTACAGCCTCTGGAGTCTGGATTAGCAATCTAGGACCCTAATCTACAGACTTACATCCCAGAACTCAAACATGTTGTCAGTGTCGATGCCAAAGTCCTTCACTTTGGGCTGCAAAAGAACACAACAATAGGATGCAGTTAGGAAACACCCTATAAAGATACAATGAATACAGTAAGGACACAATTCTAAATCTTTTCATATCTAATGAAAGAGCATGGCCACTTACAGCATTGGTGGAGAGAGCAACAAAGTGCTTGGCCACAGCAGAAGGCTGGTAAGGAATAAAAGTAATGTTAAAGAATGTCTTCACCACACATCTGTTTCAATGCATGTGCATATATTCAATTCAATAAATGGCAAACTCACATCTTTCGCGGCTTGAAGGAACCATTCCTTGGCAGACTCAGCATTGGTGATGGTTTCTTGGGTGGTGAATGTCTGCACAAAGAAAATGGTGATACAATAGAGACAATTAAAAAAAACATTCTTACAAAACTCATCATGTGCCAGGGAGTTTCTGAAGTCTTAGAGTCACTTCTGCTATCTACTGTTTATGCATAGCAACAATTCATGCCGCCCTTTTTTGCCATCAAGGCCAGTCGTCTAATTTAAGAGTCTTCTAGACAGCATATTCAGGATGAGGGGGCAGTGAAGCAGGACCCAGCATGCAGCCACGCGGAAGGAACAGATCCCTTTGTCTGAATGGAATCTTCCATTTTATTGAGCAAATGTGGCACAGGCTGAATAGAAACTTCCACTTTGAGAGGTGTTTTTCAAAGCTGAAAAGTGCACGACTAATTGCAAATTCCTCTCAATTCAATTTCATCTAGTAAAAATCTCAGCTACGTTTAGGTAGAAAGCATGCTATTCATGAAGTTGCAACCTAAAACAATTAATCTTTGAAAAACAGAACCAAAATCCCCAAAATTTGGGGAAGTATGTGATCAAACTTCAACTCCACAAGAACTATCAATGCAATGTGTTTGCAGGTTTCTGGTGCATCCTAGTTAAAGACAAGTAATGTGTATTTTGTATAGTCCTTAAGATATGACTTTATAGGCAGGTTAAAATTAATTTAGCTGGAATATGATACAAATAACCATGCCTCTCACCAACTATCCAAGCTATTCATGAAGTAGTGTTGACTTTCACAGCTTGCACAGCAATACTTGCCCAATATTGCTGATATATATCTGCACTAACAGTGTTGTACCAGTGTTGCAAGGTAAGATTGTTGGTTCTTAGGTAGGTTGCTAGGTTGCTAGCTAGACACACCCTCCACAATGCACCTTTGAGGAAGCGTCAAACTCAGGTTCTGCACTGATGAGAAAACATAAAGCACAATGCATCCCCTCTTAAGAGAGAGAGAGAGGTTACTTCTGTGATGCAATCATTTCATCTTTTAAGGCAGGTTCAGCTATGCAGGAATGGCTGTACCTAAGAATTTAGGCTATCTTTCCTTTTAGAAATGCACCTCCTACTTCCTTAAAACGTCTACCTTGGAAGCAACGATGAACAGGGTGGTCTCAGCATTGAGCTCAGCCAGGGTCTTTGCGATGTGGGTGCCATCGATGTTGGAGACGAACCACACACGGGGACCACCTTTAGAGTAGGGCTTCAGAGCCTCCGTGACCATCAATGGGCCCTGTTGCATAACACATTTTCACATAGAAATGAGATACACACTTATATCAGGCCCTCAATGCCACCACCACTACTACTACTACTCCTACTACTACAACTAACCACAAACCACAAGGAGAAAAACCTGTTTTTACTGATAAAAACCTTACCAGATCAGATCCACCAATGCCCACATTGACCACATCTGTGATGGCCTTTCCGGTGTAGCCCTTCCATTCACCGCTGCGTACTTTCTACAGCAGAGAGGACAGACAAACAGTGAGAGAACCACCATGGCATCCTGTCTCATTGGGATTGCTGAGATGGCTTGGTGTGATCTCAGCTCCACTGCTCCTACTCACATGACAGAAGCCCTTCATCTTCTCCAGCACTTTGTTCACCTCGGGCATCACATCACTGCCCCCAACCTGGATGGGTGTGTTGGAGCGGTTCCTCAGGGCGATATGGAGCACTGCACGGTTCTACAGACATGGCAAAGACATGATGTGAGCTTCACTTTTTTTTCACGTATAACAGGCTACATGTCTACTTAATGCCATTTGTTCACTGCTAACCAAAACATGAATATTCAAAACAGTCCTGCAAGCCTACACTCAGTACTGATAAATCAGAAAAACACTTTTATACACTGGTACACTATCAAATTCAATCCCACCTTCCATAACAACACTCAGACATTGTAACCGTCACGTGTCTTGATCACTGCTACAAAGAGTTTGTTGTGCCAGGATATTTACCTCAGTAAAGTTGATTTTCTCTCCACTGAACATCTTATCTCTGGCAGCCTCCACACCTCTGGACTTGGCCTATAACAAGCCACACGATAAGTCAGACAGTCAGACATTAAAAATGCAGTGCATATCAAATGCTGTCTACTGTTCTGTTCTGCTATTGTCAATCCAAACAAATCAAACATTATACGAAGTGCAATCTCATTTTAGGGAGCAGTTACTGACCCTGTCAAGAACTTGATCAGACAACATACCCCATTCCAAAAACATCTCAACGTTCTCAATTATTGGGCATACATTAAAAAACAATGTTCACTATAATTACCAGTTCGAGAAGCATTGCCATGACATCTTCATTGATGAGATTCTTTGAGTAATCAAGAAGGATGTCTCCATCGTCTGTGCTTAATGTCAGGCTATTGACACAGATGAGGAAATAATAGTCCACTTTAAATGAGATACACAGAGTACAATCTAAACCTGTTTTAGTACAGCCAGCTACTTTCACCGTCAACCGACAAGGAAATACTGCTACTGTGTGTGCCCAAAAGGACATCGTGTTCATGCATCTTGCAGTCGCTCATAGGTTTAGGCGTGGGGGCTGCAGTATAAGGCCTACATAGACAGGCGATGTCCTATGCGATTTAATCTTAGTCACACTTTCCTCATGGTGCACCTCAAGCACGGATGTGCGCCTATGCACGTAGGGCATATGCGCTGGATCAATATGGAGCTTATAGTAAAGTAGGATTTACAGCAAACACTTAACAAAACAGAACGAACCTAAATTGTAGCCTCTCTTTTGACAGAAAGGATTGTTTAACCGACACATTTACCGCAGTACTACATTGGTGCAATAATTGTTTCGACATCACACTTGTTACAGGGACGTGGAGACAGGATGTGTAGCCTACGTGACCGCCGGGAGCATAACAAGTGAGCCCATACGAGTCCATGAGTCCGTGAGTCATCCATTTGAAACATGGCTAAATGTTGACATGATTTTCATCACTTTTTCATTCATAGAGGCCTAACTGTCAATAGCAGAGACAGTGGAGTAATTTACAAACTGACGTGGTTAGTTTAGGGATATTGACAATGAGTTGCATAATACTCAACACGAGTCAGATGGCAGGCTACAAACCCTCAGGCCCCGCCCCTTACCCACTCACTCAATTACATTTTTTTTAATATCAGAGATCATTTCCAAAGTGCAATAATCGATCACAACTGAAGCTATGTCTATATCAAGTTATTTTGAAACGTCACAGTTTACCTGTGCTTGCTGAACCTGTCCTTGTCAGCTTCGAACATCTTCCTCATATTGAGGCTTCCAGCATTGGACTTGTACCATTCTTCAAGTTTCTTGTAGCTTGCGTCACTTGAGAGTCCCATTCTGTCAAATGTTCGGTATGCTCCCGTCTACACGCCGACCCTGGCTGACTGAAATAGACGTTAGAGTGAGGAATGATTTTGAAGGGCAATTCCGCTATTGCCTTCCGCGATAGACTCATATGCTCTTCCAATCGTTGGGCACCAAAATGCTCCTCCTACAGTGACGATAAAGGAACACCACGCAGGGTCCATGCGCAAAGCATTACGCGACCAAAGCCCATCAAAACTGTTGCTGATAATGTACGCACCTTTTTTGTCTTTCATTGTTAAGTAGTTCACGAAAATTGCATCGCGCAATTAACCAGGAGTAGAATAGCTGAAGAGTTGTAGGCCGATTTTTTCAGACTCCCAGAATCTCTGCTGGATGCTATTTTTTTTACGATGATGGACTTTGACCTTTCCTCATCCGGAAAGTTAAACCCAGAGAATAGACGAGCACTAGCCGTATCATGACATTTATCTAAATGATCTTGAACCCATCAGTTTAGCCTACATCTGCAACATCGTGGCCTAGTGCCCTCTAGCGGACTGTGTTGCAAACAGGCCGCCATGTCAAAATTAACCGCAATAGAATAACCACGTGTTCTCTAATATTTGCGATGACGGATTAGGCCACGCGTCATTTTAATTCAGGAAAGACTGGACCTTTGTTTATGGCTTGATTGAACTGGTACCCTGTTTTTTGTTTGTTTTTTAAGGGGCTTTGTTTGCAATGCCTGCTCAATGTAAACCTGGTTATCAGGAAGTGTGATGAGATCTCTAGGCTGGCACCATTAGACATTTGAGATGTGTTTGCGAGATGTGTCTCACACAAACAATTCATTAGTGCCAGTGACTAATTGGTTTATCATTATTGTGCAGAGTCACGCTGACAGTGTCATATTAGTGCAAAGTCATGCTCATTGTGTGGTAAACAGTCAGCAAATTCACATGTTAAGGACCGGTAATGATTGTGTACGTCAGGATGCATTCCCTCACGCTTATAATAAGATAATGTAAGCTGGAGCTCAAGTAAAGGGAAGAAATTGGGGTATAAGCCCTGGTCAGCTTACACGCTAAAAGAGCAAGTTCTATGGCCTCATTGGCTTCAACAAAAATAATGTGCTATACATGATGGGTGCTGGATCTTGATGTAGTTCCGTTGTGTTGAGCGTCTTAAATGGACATTGGAAGGGGAGCATTAATATCAAAAGCATCTGCACCCTATTAAGCTTTAACATATTGGAATTACCCTAACCCCAAGACTTGCACCATTAAATATAGGCATGTTGGTGTAGAAAAAAGGACAGTCAATTTGGAGCAAGGCCATTTAAGACTAGGTGGTGTGGACTACTAGTCATCATAAGGACAAGGATCCCCCCCCCAATTCTTCCAAGAACTTGCAAAAAAATCATTAAAAAATGACTCCATTGCTGTTGGTGATCTAAGTATATCTCAGGGCAAGTATCTATTTTTGCTTAAAGCCAAATACTTACACAAATATATGTTTGTCGTGGAATTTACATTATTACATTACAATATACGTTATTTGTATTTACTATACATATGCTATATACTATAAATATAGTATATTTTGGACACCAGTTTCAAATATCAAATCCTTTACAGCTTCAATATTGCATGACATGAAAAAAGTGAAATAGTAGAAAGTTGTATATATCTGTTCACTAAATCATACCAAATTTGATCAGAATTACATGAAAGTAACCATCAAAAACACATTCTGAGATAATGTACAAGGTGCAAATCACCATTGTAATGCATTGACATATTAAATCACCATTGTATGACATATTAAAAGTGGCTGGTAATCAAAACTTGATGGTCTGTTATCCTCTCGTCACTGGCCGTTCCTTGATAATGTTCAGGGATATCTACAGCCAAATAATTATCTGGCACAAATAACAGCTTTGCTTCCACTGAATCTCAGTTGCTTTACAATGGTTGCCATCTTGAAATTAAGGGAATAGCAGTGGATGTACTGCCACACAGTGGAAAAAAAAAACCCCAACCAGTTGAAATGTATGCAACAGAATCCAGTATGAAATTTGTGTGATTGAGTGTCAAGGGTGGTCTAAGCCAGACATTTTTGTGTGTTTTCTTTAGAGAGAAAGGATAGAATGTCATCAGTATGTACATATGTACTGATTTCTCTATGGATGGTCTGGAAAGAGTTAAAACACAAAACAGGTGCCAGTGTACAAGGGTTAGCGTACAAACATTCCAAGTCCTAGTTGCCCTTCACAATAAGCACACAAACTAAAGCGCATTCGGGCAACTGTCCAACACACTGTTGGTTATCTGAACCCAGTGAATATTAGTTAAACACTTTATTTAACATGAGGGCTTAATAGTAACAAAGAGACTGGGTGTGACACTTTGCTGTATTGAATCAGCCATTACATTTATACAACCAATTCAGAGATCTCCAGATTGAGGTTTGTGCGGTGTTGAGTCACCAGCTCAAGGCTGACAGCTGTAGCATGCTAGGCTAGACTGATCCAGCTTCATTTTCTGTTAAATAGTGAAACCAATTTAAGGCCTGGAAATTTCAATGCAAGTAAATTCAGCTTCACAATTAGCATCAGGTAGTATAAAGCAGGAAGATCTTGCAAAACAGCAGCAGACAGGGTTTAGATTCAAATGGAATACAATTCAAATAATTACTTTATTTGGCTACAATCAGAGACATTTAAAAAACACACCACACACACACACACACACACACACACACACACACACATTATATAGTCTTTGCTTTGTTGCAAAAGTGACTAATCAAATCCTGAAATTAAGAGAAATGAAAGTTAGAAATGTAGGATTTCAATGTACATGCAATTTCTTTTGGAGTTAAGAATGACTTACTCGTAATCTCTCCATATGGACAATTGCTACATCGTCCACCTTTGCCAAGTTAAAGTCATCTTTAGTTTCTTCACTTAGCAAAAGGGTCTGTGAAACAAATACATGGGATTAATATAGCCTTACTAAATAACAACTATTGACAGGTTCAGTGGCCTCAGTGCAAAAAGGCATAGTTACCTCTCCCCGGGAGGTAGTTATAACTGCTACATTGCTGGGAAGAACTTTGCCAAATGACAAATCGCTGACTGATCGTGAAATTGGCCTGCCAATACAATTGCAGTTAGAACACTGCAGATTAATAATAACAACAACAACAACGTGTGTACACTTTCTATGTAAGGTTGGGATTTATTAAAAAAAAAAAAAAAAAAAAAAAAAAAAAAAAAAAAAGAAAAGCCCTTAGGCTTCACCTGGCTTTGGGTGCAGGCCGAGTCTGGTCACCCAAATTGGCAAAACGTGATTGAGTTCTTTTTGCGCTTACAGTAGTAGCAGACCTTTATGAGGAGGGAAACAGACATGTGAACCAGATTGTGTAATGCATACTGTGTACCTTCCACTTTGGTAGGCAACTTTAAAACATTTTTACACACACAGCAAAAAAAAACAATGTCAGTGTGCTGTCCATTTTATTTTTTGGTATGTTATCCATCAGCCAACGATGCGGATGTGACCTCATTAGCCACAAACATATTCCTTTTATGCGTCAACTCATCTGCCCAAATTCTGATTTAGATAATGAACTTGCAGGGCTACTGTACCTCAGGGGTTTTCCATCATTGGCATCCATAGACCTGGTCTTGCTCCTTTTCTGTTATTCAACAAACACTAATTAGGCTAGGCTACTACTAAGACTTTGACAGAGAGAGAAATGCTGCTGGATGTGAAAATAGCACACAGCTGAAGATCACACAAACCTCTGGTCCACCTGTGGCCCTCTTGTTTTGTGTGGCTTTCATTGTGGCAGGCTCACTCACTTTACCTGCAATAAACGCAATTAGCCTGAAGTTAAAAACAAATAACGTATGGGTAAAAATGTTAGGGGACAAAGGGGAGTTCAAGTAGACTTGCCTTTTTTGGAAGGTTTTCTAGTGAGAGGTTTGACCATCTCAGGAGACTGTGCCTGTAATTCAAATGTCAGTTGGCTAAGCGACATCATCGCCAGATGGCAGCAGATAATCAATATTCACGCAACACCTACCTCGACTGCAATCGTGACTTCTCCGATTGAATAATCGTCGGCTGAAACTATTATAATAATAATAATAATAATAATAATAATAATAATAATAATTACTACAACTTAAGACGATGGTTGCTTTAAACTTTAAACATTATGAAAGCATTCATACCGATTGCGTCTTTCAGTGAAGTACTCAAGAGAGACTGGGGAGTCTTCATGATTAAAACTTTAAACGCCCGATCTACTGTGGCCAACAATTGCTGCAGATTTGATTCCATTTCGTTAAGCCGGGCTTGTGCTATTAGAAAAGAGGAAGGGGAACAAGAAATATGCCTGCATTAGGCCATCTTTCTAGATCACTTAAGGTTGTGCCCATTTAAATAACTTCCGAAGAGACTCACCTTCCTTCTCAAATTGTTGAATGAATAACTCTTTTTTTCTTTGAAGCATCATACTTTTTTGCTCTTTGCTTGGCTGGCCTTCTTCGTGACCATCCAAACTCTGGCTAACCTTTCGTGTTCGTCTCTGCGGCATATTTTCTCTATGGCACATCACACTCCTCTACTGGTGATTCGCCCAGGCAACAGCTATGAGACTTATAAACCAAATCTCATCTGTTGGCGCATAACCTACAATGGGCCACAGGTGTGCAGCGTGCTCGCCTGATAATCAATCAATCAATTTTGAAAGGTTAGAAATGTTGGGCTAATAAGATTGACATTTGTATTATCTATATTTAACAGAATTTAAAAACACTCAAAATGCTTTTTTTTTTTATTCAAACCTTTAGAAAATTATATTATTTGAATTTGTAAACTGTCATTACGTCTCAGTGCTTTCTGGATAACAAGTGATATCACTTGGTCGATAATAGGCGAATTCGACATTATCTGACTTTATCAAGCTGACTGTAGCCAGCATGTATTTTGGGTTAAAAATACCAAAAATAACCAATGGAATGACCAAAGGACTTTCAACCTAAAATGCATTGCTGACTGCACTGTCGAATTCGCCCATTTTTCAGATTCAACCAGGTGATGTCACTTTTTACAGCAATGACAGTTTAACCAACAACATTTCGAGTGCTTTTTTGAGTGCCAACATGTCTTTCTAGCCTAGGATACCTTTAGGCCAGGGGTGGCCAAACTAAGGCCCAGGGGCCAATTGCAGCCCTCTGCTCTTTTTCATGCGGCCCACCATGAAGTCAAAAAGTAAGATGTAATGAGGTCCATTGTTACATTAATCTCTACATCAGTTTCAGTACTAGTGTGACATGTTTGACAATATTATTAAACAGTGTAGCATTAGACTACAAGACTAGGCTCTTAATTTTACATTGGCCCTTGGAAGCTTAGATTTTTCAGGATGTGGCCTGCAAACAGAATAGTTTGACCACACCTGCTTTAAGCGATGCCAGAAATCAGGGTAGCAAGCTTTAAAACCTTATAAGCCTACAACATGTTAAAAAAACAAGTTTTCATCAATCTGGCATAGATTGACATACTAGGTGTTATTGGGGTTACAGAATTATACCAACTCCCAATATGCCTCTAAAACCTCCAGCAGCAAAGTGTTTTCCAATGTCAAAGTGTCAAAGTTTCCATGTCAAAGTCTACAATCATCCCAATGGTAACATACCAGAGCTTTTACTTTATATTGCCTACATGGAATTTCTAACAGGTTGTTGTGTAGGCTACTAGATGTATTGCTACTTAAGAGATTTTGTTTTGTGCAGTATATTCTTTATTTACCACTGAGAAGAAATAAATCAAGCACACATGACATAGCTTAAATTTATTTGTTGTACAAAACAAATTGAAGAGTTTCTGGCAAAAGGTTGACATTTAAAAATAAACAATTATTTAACAGTCTTGGGATACTTGTATGAGAAAAGAAAATAGGCGAATTCGACATTACCTGACTTTATCAAGCCAGCTGCGGCCGCCACCAAAAATAGCCAATGGGATGGGAATACGAAAGCGCCTCCGACCCAAAATACATTGCCAACTGCAGGCGGCCGCAGCTGGCTTGATAAAGTCAGGTAATGTCGAATTGGCCTAGTATATTAGTAACAACATAGGCAATTCAGCAGCATCCCTTCAATTGTTAAACACAGGCCATGTTTCTTCAGACACAAAGAACATGTTAATACGTGTTTTGCAGCTGTGGTTAGAAAGAATTCATGCAAATAAAGAAAGTAAATATACATTCCACACATTTGTAAACAAAACTGCCACCATAAAGTTAGCAAATGAGAGCACAACCTCTAAATTGAAGGCACCTCTATCAGAAATGTAAAAAAATGATAAGTGTGAGTTAACATTTATTTACACTGAACCGTAAGTGCCCAGTATAGGTTATCTTAAAGAAGAAGAAAAAAAAAAAACTTTCTGGGAAATGTTATACTTTGGCACAAAAAGAGTTTAGATTTATTTCTTTGTATGAATTAATCTGAATTAATCAACTCATTCACACCGTAACCTCCTCATGTTAGTTAAAAAAGCACTTAATTTCTGTACATGAACTCAAATTGTACCAGCCACCCACTCACACACAAAACAAACCAAACCAAAAAAGGCAGTCAACAGAAAGTTTTTTTCCCCAGGCAGTAGGGAGACAAACCAGGAAGCAGTTTCCTCCCTTCTGTTAATATCATAGTTGCAAGAGAAGGTTCATAAAAAGTAAATGTAGAGGTAGTCAGAAACCTCAAAACATGATTTAATTCACACAATAGTGTGACTGTATCAATTTATTCCCTCTACAAATTACACTACTTATTTCAATGAACTAATTAGAACTACAAAATATTAATAACTTACGTAAGAAAGCACTGCTAAATTCAAATGTGTACAAGAAAGTTTTAACTCCCCATCTCTTTTGTGCAAATCAACAGCAGCATTAAGCTTAAACGTCTCTGTTTCCCTAGCAAATGTGATACTGAAATTCTAGGTCAGAACACCTGACACATGCAGATGTTTAGGATAGTTAAGGGAAAGGATCAAAGGGACAAAGTTCAGTTGGTCCTCAGAGCGAGAGCTTAAACAACAAGGTCGTTATAAAAAGGAAAACGGCCTAAAGACTAACGACAAGACAAAAACAAAAACTTAAGACACAAAATAACTTACAAAATAATGGCTGATAAAGGTGATATATCATTATGTACAATGAAATCCATGCTCCTTTCTCATAAAAGAGCAGGCAAGCTAGAGTTATACAACTGGTAAACCCATCCCCCCCATCTGACCCTGACCATCAAACATGCTGACCAATCTTCTGCATCCAAAAATCAAAAAAAAACTTGAAGGGGGAAACATTTTAAGATTTCAACTACCATGAACTAACAGTTATCATATTAAGAGTCCAGAAGCTGTTGCTAGCCTGATGGGGGGTTATATTACGAAACAAGGTTACTGGCTAACCCAGGTAACTTCAGGAGTAACCGCTGATCTCCAAACACCACGTCACTGCAGAATCAACAGATGCTCAGTACAGAGTTCTTTTGGAGATCAGTGGTTACTCCCGTAGTTACCCGGGTTTACCAGTTACCTTGCTTCGCAGTGTAGGCCTCAGGTCTCTGTGTGTATGTGAGTGTGAGTGAGAATGTGTGTGTGTGAGTGAGTGAGTGAGAGAGTTTGTGGATTAAGTGTTCATCCTCTTGGCACCTCCAGTGTGCCATATTCCTTCAAGAACTTGATGTGGAAGTCACGCAAGTGATCCAACAGCACCTTTAACTTCTCTTTAGATGGGAGAATAGTCATTCTGAAAAGACACAAAAACACATCACTTATCATAGAAGTCTAGTTAATGGAAGTCAAACTGGAACAAACAGAGCCATTTGCACCTAAGCTCTTCAGGTATCCGGGCCACTGCATAACCATCTCATCACTCTATTCCCAGCACTTACCCAGTGCTATCCACTGGGAAAGCTGGCTGAATGTTCCTTTCCCACAAGTTATATTGCAACAACTACACAGCTAATACACAATCATTATACTGGCAAAGACAAGTCCTAGCTCACCTGAAATGGTAGGTGCCATCCCTCTGGCCAAACCCGCTTCCTGGGACCAGACAGATTCCAGTCTCTTCCAGAAGTCTCAGGCAGTACAGCATGTCTGGGTGCATTCCCAGGGCCTGGAACAGACAAGAGGACAGCACAATCAGAACACTGCACTCAACAAGTTCAGACACTGAACTGAACTGTAGACATAAACTTCAACAGGTTCCGAAACCGTTCCGAATGGTTGTATGCAAAGTGCTCCATCTTCAGTGACTCATTCGCAAAGTTTAAAACTGACGTGGCAGGTTTTCCCACAAGTGCAAGCATATAAACAAACAGTGCACAATAACAAGCCAGGGAGGTATTCTACCAAGCCAGCTAACCGCAAATCCTGGCTAACTTTGATAAGCCTAGCTAGTTTTAGAGAGAGTTCGGTTTCATTACTCTCTCTAACAGGAATCTTATCTGAGTTACTGGGGTAACATAAGCTTCTGAACTAACCTTGGTTCTGAAGTGCTCCGTATACAGGCCAATAACATGGTGGCACTATGAGTGGTGCATCTTACTTGAATGATCGATTGCCTTCAGTTGCAGGTGCAAATCTATTTTACAATTTGCGTGTAAATACAATGTGATTGACAATTTGTTCCAATAAACAAAAGACAAAAAATAAAATAGTAAAATATCAAATTATGATCCAGCATTTTTTTTCTAACAATTTTCTTCTCCAATTTCTGCATTACCAGTGCTATAATTTATTTTTTTCTTGATATTCAGTTATTTCATTTAAAATCAAAGTTTCTGTCTTGCAGTTCTTCTAGTTTGGCCTTAACTTTATGACAGTAAATTAGGTACTCCTAAATCACCTATTTAGTTCTAGTGTTGAGCTTGTGCAAAAGCAGACATTTCAGCTGACTCAAGTCTCATTTAAGTGAACAGAAAGCAGATGCTGCTAACTTGGGTTAGTGGAATGGCTTCAGCCTCATGTTAAAGTTGACATTACTTTAAATGAGGCTTAATCACCCCCACTTAAGGGCCACTATGATTAGATATTTTGATGGAACACCCCCCTGAACCTTTCTAAACAAATGACCTTGTGTCCAGGGGCTACGCCCCATTTGTTGTACTGGAAGGTATGCACAAGGGAAGACTAGTCTCATGATCCCTCTCCATGGATAGACTCTCACATGGAAAAAATGACCTAGCATACATAACAGCTGAGGAAGCTGGTTACCTCGGGTGCGTTTGCTAAAAACATAGCTGCCAACCGGTTGGCAACGGGCAAAGGCATTGCAACCAACAAGGTAACTAATAAAAGACTATGGTTTTGGGTTCTGGTCTGGCTCCAGTAAACTAAGCAGAACACAATGGACAGCTATTTCCACAAGATAGTACATGTAGGTATACAGGGCATATAAGGCTAAGACAAACCAGGGCCTTGACCAGGGCTTTGTGGCCAATTAGCTTCACCTGACACCACTGCTCTTTACCCTGTTTTTCTACACTTTATAGTTTTTAGATACTTTAAATCCTTAGCAAAGATTTAAAGTTAATTTTCTTGGTTGGGCACCTACTGCAACATAATCAGTATAACTTGTTGAGCTGGAATCAGGGAACCTAACGTCTGCTACTTTCATGCCAACATATTTTTGTTTTTACCCATGGGCTGGCTTGATTTCTTGTACAGGTTTGTCTACTAGCATAGAAACTTGGTTACTGTGTTCATTCTCCATACGGTGACAGCAGCTGAGATAGCTGAGTAGACAGCAGTCTAAATTTTTAAGTACCATGAAACATTTGCAAGGATCTCAGTCATATTCATATTCATAGCAACAGCCAGTAAAATGAGTAGGAGTGCTAATCCACTCATTCTAAGTCTAGGTAATGTCTGACTGTACATAAGGGTAAATGCCAGCCTGCAGTTGTGGGTACACCGACCTTGGCCTGCTCCACTGCTTGGGGTGGGATGAAGAGTCGTGGGAAGGCATACATGGCGCCCTGGACAGGATTGCAGTGGATGCCTGGGATGGAGTTTAGAGTCTCCTCTGTTAGCTTGGCCTTCTCTGCCAAAGCACCTAGCACAGTCTTCTTTTCCTGTGAAATCAAAGACAGGCAAAGAGCTTTGTCACAACATGTTCATTTATTTGATTTTACATCTACATGGAATTCCATAGAAATGAAATGATTTCATTTGGTAAAAGTGTAAACAGGCAGCTCAATGATAGAGCAACTAATCTTCATAGATGACAATGATATTAAGGATAGTGTTGAAATAAATAACAACCACAACTCCAACAATCTTCAATCAGAACCTATTTAACAGCTGACCATGTGTGAGCAACAAAGGCTCATTTCCAAACTTTCCTGTTGCTTTCAAAACAATGTCTTTTCATAAGACAGCTGAATTATTCAGGAGCAACACACTGAGCTGCCAGTCTGTCCTCCAGTGCAATGCTGACCTGATGAAAGGAGTCAAAGGAGGGCTCGTTCGGCTGCGGAGGGTTGACAATCACGTCCATGGCTGCCTGCCCTGACACAGGGGGGCACAGTTGCACTGACCGCAGCTTCACCAGCTGGGCCTTCACCTCCGGATCAAGGTTCAGGACCTCCATGTAACCTCCTCGGAAACCACATCTACAGCAGGAGTTAAGAGGACACCTCAGAGGAGTTTGTGATGCGCGGTCATCAGGAGGCATGCTTATCTACATCTAAATGTGGAATTCTTTTCGGTTCTAATGTAGTTTGAGGAAGTAGGAGCAGTGCAGACAAAGATTCTTCTTTTGGGATTATTGATATTATGCAATCAGATTATACCTCACTGAAAATACATATACACCATTACATATACTAAGTAACAGACTGTAATGTCCATAAATTGCCTTCTGGATTTCCCATTCAAGAAGTGTGTCTGAATCCGTGAGCATATTTGCAGAGAGTATCAGCCATTTCAGTTACATCATTGGAATGTCTTAAGGGGTCAAAAGTCGAAATGTGAGCCGAGTATGGATGACTAGGCTAGTGTTGCAGAGATGTGCTGGTCAGTGCAGAAGAGGCAAACACAGAACACTTACTCTCCCGTGTAACCTTTGGAAGTGGAGTGGAAAGAAGCCAGCTCGACACTGTTGAAGTACTCTGGCCCCATCTCGTACAGAACCTTTTTAAATGAATGGAACTCACAGTTCGGAGCGTACACGTTGTCCTGGTAGACCTGGAAAGAGTAACCAAATCCCCCCCCCTCTCAGTTTAGAACAGAGCAGTAAACAAACAAAAAACACTATTTGTCATTTAAAGGTTTAATGGTCAACCCAATTTGTCTTAAGTAAATGGTTCTGAAGTTTTTCACTGAAAACAAGTGACATCACAACAAATATGCTTAATTTAATTAAGATTCATCTTATTTCCATTGCAAGATGGTCTTTGGTAACAATTACCTCATCAGACATGACAAAGAGATTTTCTTCATATGCAAAATGGAGCACCTCCTCAATGCACTTTCTGCTCTGGACTTGACCTGTGGGTGTGGACAGGGAAGCAGTGAGGAGACAGCGTGTGGGGAGGAATGACAAATATGTATGTGAGAGGGAGAGATCAAGACAGAGACACAAGGCTGATCCAACTAAGAAAAAAAATCTGAAGCTGTAACTTTCCACAGAAACCACTCAGCAGGAACCACATGTAATTTCTAAAATACCAGGGCGAGAAACCCAATGCTCCTCTCTATGGCTGTGACCCAGTAATGTGATAGGAAACCAGATCCCTCAACCATGTCAGAACTGTAAGCATAGACACACAACACATAAGAACATTCAATTCTAAAAATAACAGCAGGGTCTTTTCCACATTGCATAACACATTACAACATGCGAGTTGCCCACTGATCAAATTATTGCATGTTTAATTTTAGACCCATCCTTAAGTTGACTACGCTATAATGCAAAACTGACTGTGTGGGCATTTTAATTCTCTCATACATAGCAGACTTATTCACACTGACACTTCTGTTCCTTAAGTAATGCTCCAGCTTCAATCTTTAATCAGACCTAAAGTGTTTTTCTGGAGACAATGCATACATTAGCTGTAATTAAAAGAGCTTTTATCTTCTCTATGCCACACAGGCAGACACTCCTCATCTCTTACAGTAATGTTGAAACCTAAAATTAGTTGTCCTGCTACCCACATGGTCTATAGTGGACATGTCTACAAATGCTGGATTCTAGGAAGAAGATTCTATTGGGTGTGAATATGGTTTAGAACTGTGGACTCCAGCGTACTGTACCAATACTCGCTCAGCACACTGCATGTACAACTTCCACTCAAGCCCCAAAACTCCTGGATTTTTTTTCACTCATATAGGGGGATGCAGCTGAAGTAAATAAAGCATGGTTGCAACATGAATAATATTTTTTTGTTGCTACATTTAGAATCATACCAGTGGGGTTTCCAGGGTTGATGATGCAGATGACCCTAGGCTGGCAGTGCTCCTTAGCTGCCTGGTAGGCCCGGTGAAGCTCGTTAATGTCCAGGGCCCAGCAGTTGTCCTCATCTAAGTAGTAATTGATCTGCACAGCCTCCATCTCGGCGATGGCTGCTGAATACAAGGGGTACTGGGGGATGGGGATCATTACACCGGTGCGTGAGGCCCCCTGGCCCGACACCAACATCCTCAGAATACTCTGGAAACAAACACAGCATACCAGAACATTAACAGACTGAGCGCACATGCACACACACCTCATGACAACGGCAATATACAAACACATTGGAAAAATGGCCATCACCCAACAGCACACCGTGTTCATCCATTTCATTTTTAAACTGTGACCAACAAAAACATTTGAAGTATTCATGACAAAAAATAAAGACTCAGGTGTACTATCATAACCTAAACAGCCTTACTTTGACACCTATGATCTAGATGCAAACACAAATAACATTGCAGACATTCCTCAGTTCATTTATGTTCACTCACCACAATGCCGTCACTGGCTCCAGTAGTGAGGAAAATATTGTCCCAGTCTGCTGGCACGCCATGGTCCCTCTGTTCAATGTAGGCAGCAATGTCCTGCCTGATACAGTCCACTCCCTGACTTGCAGAGTAGGACCCTGGAACACACAATATAGGATTTACACCAGGCATTCCTACAGTTAGCAACTATTAATGTTATTTCAGTGGGTTTTAATTGTGCTATATGACTAAAATGACTTGACCTGTTAAGTACTTTTTGTCCAGTTTTACAAATGTTTTACTGGTAGTCACAATCAAAATATGTATCTATATCTTAACATTTGCTTTTAAATTTCTGCTTTGTGATGGCTTGATAACTGTCATATACTTTATGAAGTAGGTTTTGTTTTTTAAATGCAGCCAACTCGAGACAATATTCTGCTTTGAGAACAGTGTATTCTTCTCTAAAGCTCAAAAAGTTGAAGCTTTAGAACTGAAGCTAAAAATGACTGTACTGATCACACTGTCCCACAAACATACCAAGACTAGTGCCTCCACACCCTTGCAAAATGCGTCTTGCCCTTGCTTTGGCATCCTCTGGAAAACTGGGACTGTCCATCAGCTCAGGGAATGTGCAGAGAGCCACAACCTGAAGACACACATGAGACAGGCCAAACTTTACTCATTCATCAACACTTCACCAGTTTTACTTGAGAACCTGGAAACTACTCTATGTACATCCACTCTTCAAATGTATGTACATATAGCCATAATTATGGCAGAGTACTCAGTGCATTCATTTCTAACAGTGAATTTGCTCCAAAAATGACAAAATCACTTGGCCATCATCTAACATTCTGTGATATCTTCATGCTCAGCTTTCTGTTCAGTGAGCAGGTTAAACTGAATAGCATGCTTTCCCACATGAATACAGCAGTTTGTGCGATTTATCTTGCACACACGCAAGTGTGTGAAATGGTGCAGTGGGTGTGGCATCCACAGGCAAAATGTGGGCACAAAGGGTGTGTACAATGCAAACCTGCCAAGAATGGACAGCGATGGTATGCTTCAGTAGATCCCAACTATCTTGGATCAAGGCACGGAGGAATCAAGTTGACAGGACTACTTGACTTTGGCTAAGGCACCATGATAAAATGCTTTTGCTAAAGCCTATTTGACAAGCTTAGAAATCCACATTACTTTCAGTGGAGAGCACACAACTCAAGTTAGCAATCATATCTCCAGTCAGATTCCACTCGCTGTAGCTGGAGAAGTGGCAGAGACTACATCTAATACTTTAGTTGTGCTAATGTTGGCCAAATTAATATTACAACAATGGACATTTGTGTTTAGTACTATTCCCTAAACTATATGATACTTGAGTCTTGAGTCAATACACAAGCATAAGAGAGCAAATTGCACAGAGACTTTGCTCATGTCACCTCCAGCTTAACAAGGATATTTACTGCTGCTATGAGGAGGCAGACCAACCAGTCACTGAATCCTTTTTGTTCTGTGCATAATGACCAGATCAAATGCTCCCAGGATACGCGTCCATGGCGATGTGGACACAAACACTACATCATAATGAGCCCTCTTCCCCAGGAATTTGCACTGTCCCCTGAACTGTGTCAAATAACCAACAACAGCGAAACCCATTCAGCAAACTGACTAAGCTCCACCCAAAGTTGGCTGTAATCACAAAGGAAGAGGTTCTTCTCTAGGGCCCTGACAAAAATCATGACTGTCCTCTAAAGTGAAGTGAGCTGGTTTTAGCATTGTTTTTGCACAGGGATATCTGCTAACTGAAACTTCTTGGTGAGGTGACCTTGTCTGATCCTTCATCTTGTGACCATCCTCTAGTGTTTCTCACCATGTGCACACTGAAAATAAAACATGCAAAACACATATGCTGCCAGAATGAGTTAATGCCAGCTAACTGGACAGTGGCTGAATTCCCACATAACCCTCTATTCACTGAGCCAGAATTTTTTTTTTTGCAGATAATGGTGACTAAATTCTTCCACAAATCAGAAAATTCCTGTGATATTTACAGCCATTGCACATTAGATTTAGGTCCTTTTCACATACCTGACGAAGAAAGGTTATTGGCTGCTGTCCCATAGCATGAGCATCTCCAATGTTTGCCTTGATCACCTCAGTGAAAGGTTGCTTTCCACCCTGTGAAGAAACACCTGGAATTTAGGTCAAATATAATAGTTCAAAACATATACAATGTATACCAATATAACTCCATGCAGTTAATTACCCTTCATTTCAAAAATGTATTCCAACATACCCAAGACGTCTCCAAGTTAAAAGTAAAGTATGCTAGCTCTAATAATGTAAACATTTATGGAAAAATGTGTACCCAAATTTGGCAGATAGTGTTTCAAAAAGTTTTGACCAACTAAACAAATGTTTTCAAACATATGTCAGGGACCGGGGTTAAATATGAAATTGCAAATGGAAAGCAACATAAACTGTACAACTCATCAGTTCCATGTCAGAAAATGAAGGCCAGCAGTGTTCAGAGAGAACACTCTCTCTAGTCCAAATTGTCAGTTAACACCAGCTAGCCAATATGACCATGCCAGCTAGTATAAATTATTCATAAGAACAGGCCTACATATTGCCACTCGTTTAACACCATCATAACATGTGACTGACATTCGTTACGGCATGCCTAATCCGACACACTTCGGTTGTGGTCATGACAATAACGAAGAAATAACATCCAGCCTTTCGAAAAATAAAGTGAAATGCGCGCGGGTTTGCTTAACCACGTCTAGTTTCCTAAAGATGCGTCGTGGATGAGACATGATGCAACACCATGAAGGTTACATGGCCATGGTTAAGCTAACAGCACTAAACTTTCAGTAGGATCTAAGAATACTGTATAAAAACTACTGTTATAGGTTAAATTGACGTTTAAACTGAACTTTAGGTGACCTTGTTCATTAACAAAGTAACGTTGTAAACAAAAGTAGGCTTACCTCCTGTAAGCATCTCTGGATTTCGTCAGCTTTCATGACAATCGGCCCCCTCACAGCGTACTCCACGGCTTTCACCTGCGGATTTAGATTCTCCATCGTCAGGGTCTTCTCTCGAATCTTGTTGGTTGCAGCCACGGTAGCCTCTGCTGTGCTGTAGCGCTTTAGCCCATAAGATTCCACGGGGCCCTGAGTCTTGAACCTCACAGATTCTTTACGAATTGTTCGAGACTTTGGTCGCATCACTAAAGCACGATACTGTTCAACAGCACCTGCGATCAAGGAACGATTTGCGGAAGAAGGTAAACGATGCATTTTCAGCTGATGTTAGATTAATGTAGGCCTACGTTGTTAACCTGAATACCCTCAAATAAGAGCACAGCTTGTCTTTAGAAGCGTACGACTCACTAACCTCACGTCAACGTTGCCGTTATTTTTCTTTGAGAGCTGGTTGGCTACGCAACAAGAAACAAATTTTCAAATGAAAATGGGCATTGATGAATCACTCCTAAATTGCGTCTGTCCGCAAAAGACTAAATGCGTGACTAAATCTTACACTGATCGAAAAACAACCGGTAGGCTATTCTTCTAAAACCCTGAGCTCCTCGTCAACACATCAGCCCGGAGATCATCAGTCCCTCTACCGAGGCCACCACTATCTACACACGGATGCGGCTTTTACGCGGCTGCCAGACCATTCAGCAACCAGTAGCCTTGAGCGCTCTCGGGAGTTGTAGTTCTTTTGTGTTAAATCTTAGCCGCCATTGACTCGCGCATGTCAAGATGAACTACTATACCCATCTACATTACGTCTGGGTTGGTGAAAGAACATCCCCTCACGGATGAAATTACATCAGTCCCGAAAAGGTCCAGACAACCTGCAGAAGGTGTCAAACTTATGTCATAGTGAATAGTCCAGCCTTTCATAAATAGCCTGTTTTAGTGGATGAGCAGTCAGAGGCCCTAATATTTTCAGTAGTCTACAAAGGAAAAAATGCAGGTCATGATGTTTGTGGTCTCTGTCTCCTATAACAGAAGGAGCAAAGATTGTCATGAAGTAGCAGGTTCCACTAGGTACAATATGTCTCTTGCTTGCTATGCTCTGCACCACTCACGGTGTCTTGTGCCACTAGCCTTATAGCCTACCATCCTGTTGCACTTTCCTGTTCTATGTCTAGTTTTAGGGTTAGGTTTGAACAGTTGGTAAGTTTCTAAGAACGGTAAGTGATGTGGTACAGAAGGTGAGTGGTGTGGGACTATGCTTGGCACAATAAAAGCCAGAGCACAGCAAATTAACAGTTGCGACTAACCTTGTGGAGACAGCGTCAAGAAATAAAAAATACAGCTTCATTTTAATTTTACAACATTAGGGGACAAATCAGACCTATGTGGCAAGAGTTGCGAGGCTCTTTCAAAATGTTTGCATAATAACAAAAATCAATAGGCTATTTAAAGTATTCTCTTGACTGATTTGTGAAGGCTAAAGGCTACTCCAGGAGGCATACAGGCACTGTGATCCAGAATAACATGCATTGATGTAAATGCCCAAACTGTAACATTAGATTCACAAAATGAGAATACCAACTTTATCACAAGACACCATGTAACCTAGATTAGGCCTAGTCTGTATGGTTTTTATGAGTCTGTTTTTGATCTAAACTTCTTCCTGCTGCTGAATTCTCAAATCCTACAATCTTGCATTGGTTTCAGTAGACCTAAATAAAAAGGTCCTTGCAGCATAAATGTCTTCGTAAAAGTGAGGCATGTCATGCTTGTAAAGAGTGCCATCTTCTGGATATAATAACATACTGCAGTAATGTCTGAGTCTCACTCCAATAAGTATTGCTGATGCATTTGAAATGCATATGTAATGCATACCGAAGATATTTTATATTTTTAGTAAAATAATGAAGAAATTCAACTTCATTTCATTTCATTGTGTATTTAGGTGCAGATGAGATTACAGTCATTATTATACTGAATGAATTTATAATCTAAGTATAATCTAATCAAATTTATAATCTAAGTATTAATTTTGCACTTTAACTACAAGTCCGGTTAGTAATAAAGTACCGAATGTGAATGTTTCACGCAAGGTTTGAGCTCTAATCAATAAATCAATTAACCCCCCCCCATGGCACACACACACACACACACACACACACACACACACAATCATGCTTTACTGAAACAAAGCCCCTGGATAAGCCATGGCAGCTTGTTTGTATGCCCTGATGTTCTTTCAGGACAGAACAGTAAGACACTGAATGTCAGCGAACAGCTTTATGAAGGTCTTTGACCTCTTTCTCCTTGTTCAAATCAGCCTCATGAGTCTGACTGGAAAGGTCTTTTTCAGCAGGAACACACGTGGCTGTTTAGTCTAGGGACATGAGCAGTACCATTTTATAATGAAGATCAAGCATTTATCTTGGCAAAGGCATCTAACATAAGACAGATAGAATATTATTGGCATCAGAAGAAAAGAGTTGAGTATTATGGTTCAACAGCTAAAGCTCTTTTTTTTCTAGTATAGTTTGGGTCTATTGCCTGTCCTGAGACCGGACAGGATGGGGAGGGATTGGGTATGACCCAGGTCTGCCTTTTGCCCTGGCCCCCAAGTCCAAATCATTATCCTAACCATAAATCATAATTAAATATCCGTCTCATTCTCTAAATAAATAACATCTCATTTAACCAGCACTGTCAACGTGAAATCAAAATAGTTTTGTGTCATGCAAAGCCTCATGCTATTTTGCAAAAGTGAGAAAATGTCATTCCCTGAAAAGCTAGTCAAACAGAATGTCAAATATATATTTTTTCAATCTTTAAATGAACAAATACTAATGAAATAAATTTAAGGATATTGGAACTATTTCCCTTCAAGCACTTACTACAAAAATGTTACTTTAGGGCATAGCAGTTCAATCTGTTCATTTCTGCAGTCAAACGAATCTTATAAAATATCAAGTACACCAACAATCATCAAAATGTCATACTTTATGACAGGCCTACTATAATAGGCTTGACAGAATAATACATATGTTGATCCTATATTTAGTAGCTCTTTTAAGTGCCACAATTACTACAGCAAAAAATGTGATTTGTGTTAACTCCCACTGCCTATTTGCCATTTTGATATTCTACTCCTACCAACATAAATATTTATAGACCTGTGGTGTCATGGATCTTGTTCCATTCCGGCAAGCTGCTAAAAGAACAGTGCCATCAATGTGGCACAAAAGGACACGAGAAGTATGTGTGTCACACTCACAAGACAGTGAGCTTAAAGATGTGATCCTAAAGCTATTTGACTATTTGATGACCTATGGAGGTTGCAGACTTTTTATTTCTTGCACAACATACTCTAAGGTTAATGTTCGATTTAATGCAGTGGCTAAGTGACAATGAATAAATAAATAAATGTAAATACATTATTTAATACCCCCACAATAGATCATAGTTGCACTCACAAATACATTGTATTTATGAAATGAATGAATATCATGAGAGAGAGAGAGAGAGAGAGAGATTTGATAGCCTACTTAAACCTTTGCAAATATTTGGAAGCAGCCTATTTAAGTAGCCCTGCCTGAAGCAAAGCAGCAGGCAGAGAGGAATTGCTGCAAGCCTCAGTGGCTGGGCGTGGGGGATGGGAACCATGTAAATAGTTTAAAGCCTTCCCTCTTGTTCTCAGACTCTTGTCTAATAAGCTCTCACCAACTGTTACTATACATCAGCCAGCTCCTCCCACATTCTATATCACAAGAAATGAGATCTGACCTTAAGATCTCGTGGGAGATTGTAGCCTACATTATTCTGAAATTTAATAAATCAAATATTAGATAGCCTATATACAAATCGTAAGTCTCGTTTACAACTTCGTTGTACTGAGAAATCGTAGACTAGCTAATTTTACCCCAAACAGCACGTATTGTTCTGTGGCCATGTGACAAGGACATCATGAACGCATGCTCTGTTCGGGGCATGTAGATAGAACGAGTATCACAGGACGAAATTCATAAGAGCTGTTTTTGCCTTCAAAGCTGGAGTGTTGTCGCGCATGCTCATTGTTATGATGTAGAAAAACCATATTGAGATCTCTCACTGCCCTAGTGCGCATGGCCAATGCTTTAGTGTGATTGATGTTGGCTTTGGCTTATGTGCCAGAGCTCCCGGCACACAATCAGCTGCACTTCATATAATCCAGAAAGTGCAGTGGCAAAGAGAAGTTTGAGAGCAAGCTGCGGGAGAGAGAGATAGTCGATCCTACAGAACTGCTACGACTGAATTAAAAAAAATGTCAGCGAATAAAACCAAGAAAGTGAAAATGGCCACCAAATCATGCCCCGATTGCGACCAACAGGTGAGAAACGTTTAATATTTGTAACAATTTTGTTATGTCTTTCTTACATTTTAGGGACTGTAACTGTTCAAAGCAGAAAAGATCACTTAAAGCAACTATGTCAAAGTTCTGAATGGGAGGGGTTTCAAGATGTGTTAGGCTACATCTAATGCAGGAAATTTGACTTTGTAAATGTATTTTTTTTATTTCAGTGCGCGGTTGATAATTCACAAGTTGCAATGCTCGGATCCATATCGCTAGAGTAAGCACAAGCGTAGGTTGTAGTTGAATCATTCTGTTACCGACATATTTTACGGACTGTCAGTCGGAATATTGTAATAAAGCTCTGTGTAGCTAGACGTTTCCTTATTTTTGGTACACAGTATCACCCCATAATATTGCTACGTTGCATTTTTTTGTAACTTGTTAATAGGTGATTGACACAATGTTTCATTTTGAATGTTTGGTTATGGCGATTTATCCTGTTTGATTAGAATTTTTTTATGACTGGGATGATTGCACCCTCAACTGTATTCCAGATTAACGATCGATGAATGAAATGGCGACAATTGAATTAACAAATAATTTCAGTTTGTAGTTTACTGTTACCGTGTCTTTATCGATCGAAACATTATTCGCTCGTTGAGGAATCAGCCATCACGTTTAGCTGTTTTGAATGGTTTGGTAGTTGGTATTATCGGCACGTGTCCAAAAATGTAGTTCCTTGCTGGCTAGCACCAGCGACTTTTTGCCATGTATTATGAAGGACATAACATAGCGACGATTAGTTCTTAACAGAGAACAAATGCGTAATTCTTTGGATATTTTTCCTCGTTGCTCGCCAAAACATGCATTATCAAATATAACACCGCTAGATGGGAGATATTCTACAGCTCTGCTGTGCATGCAAACCCTTGTGAAATGCTGATATTTCCATACTTTTGTAATATTAACCTTGGATTTTTTTCCTCGCAGATCCCTGTAGCTTGCAAGTCCTGTCCCTGCGGTTATGTGTTTATTAGCCGAAAGCTCTTAAATGCCAAACTAAATGAAAGATCACCACCAGCATTAGGTAATGCCTATTTACTTGAATAATTTACAATGCAAACTAAGTAGGTTTTGAGTTGCAAGATTACATGGTAGTATATCTATTTTAGAATTCCAGTTCCATTCAAAAGGTCCAGTAATATTATACCTATTATAGCGTATAGGGGAACTCCCCGCAAACAGAATATGGAATATTTTGAAAAAAAAAATTGAAATAGCAAGTCTAGGGCTAACCTGTTTCTGGGAATTGTGGCTTTGGTTTGACTGTCTTTATGAATATACTTCCTTTGTTTTTATCCAGTTGAATAGATTAGTCAAGTTTATGACCTGTGTAACAAGACTGTAGACATGTGCCTTCTACATAGAGGCAATGGGCCTAGTGGTTTTGAAATCAGTATGCCTTCAGGCCTTATTGTCAGATATTTGTGTGTAGTTTACAGTCAGCAGGAACGGCTCAGAATGTTGAATTGAGTGGTGCAATAGGTAGCAGAAAGCTGTAGTGACTGTCTGAAATTGCTGTTTGCTTGACTGTGTGCTGAGAGTCATGGGGGATGGGCTTACTAATTCCTGCCTGAAAAGCTTGTTCCTTCAGTCTCCCAACTATGTTGTTTCAGAGTGGAGAGTAAAACATCGGTTTTAACAAAAGAAGCAACTTCTGCATATTTGGTTGTGTGTGGAAATGTCTGACTTGGCAGTTAATCTTGAGAGATATGATTAAGAACTGGAATTTCCACCTCATAACTTCCTTTTGATTTGAGAGTGTTTCTGTCATGCATATTGTGTGTGTGTGTATGTTGTGAAGGCAGGAGGTGACAATGTGTGAAACAAGTCTTTAAGGGCTGTTTTAACAGAATGTCAATTGTTCTGATGAGAAAGTCCAGATGATCAGCCACTAGCTTGATTTCATATCGATACTGCTGGACCTGGCTAGTGGGGTGAGATTTCACATGAGGCAGTGGAGCCAAGCTGAGTGGTTCAGCATGTTTACAGATTACTTGCTCTCCCCTGACTGATTTTGTATGCATGCCCTCATATATTCTATCGGGCCTGTACTATTTAAACGACCAAATACTTCTACAGATTACAGAGATACAGAATTTAAAAATGGCCTATACATCTGTTTGGTGCTAAATGAATGGCTAGAACGGTATAGTTTGGATCTATGTGATCTTTAATACCTATAGTTTACTGTTTTATATACGTTTTGCAGTAAACTGTATGGTCGTCTATAGTTGGGAAGAATGTCTTCTTGCGAGTAGGCCAGGGCGAGTTTTAGATTACAGCTCTGTCGTCTTTAATGACGGGTGTTAGCAAGCATTCTTTCTCTCCCTTTTCACAAGAGTTCACCATTTACTTTTCCTTGGCCAAATATCTGCTCCACTACTCTGGAATCCATCTTTCCATGTTTGCATAGGCTGCCATCCAATATAAAAATAACTACAACAATATTTTTTTAATGTCCTATCCAAGGTGATGATGTAGATGTAGATTTGTTTTTAGAAATGCTAAAAATGTACATGTAATTTTAGTGATGATAGAACTGCTGGCGAAGATAGTCAAAAACAGTGTATTCATTTCAGTTGAAAATGAGAAAATTGAGTGTCTGTTTTCATCATATTTAATGATGGTGTACTCCAGCGCAGGATGGTGAATGTGTCACAACCTTCTGCAAATAAAATTAGTCATATCCTTAATCTCTCTCAGGACATTTGTGTTCCTGTTGAGGCAAGCTGTTGGCAAGACTAGAATTCCTTAGCTGCTGTGTAGTCTTTCATGGGATGGAAATACTTAGAAGGTACTGCCTGTCATGAGTACTAAAGAAAAAAGCCTGGAATTCTACTGACTATCTTGTGCCTTATGAATGTTGGCTCATAAGATCTAGGCACACTCAAGAGTTCACAGGTTCAAAAATAAAAGAAAATGGACAATGTTCAGGCATCTGCATGTGTTAATGGATAACTCTCCATGGCGGGATCTTGGCAGGCATTGTCATGCATTTGATAGTGATTCCGAAACCACTCAGCTTTTGTGTTTCCTTTTCTGCCCACACCTCAGAGGTGTGACAGTGTGTGTCACCATTTTCAGTTCGTTTTTAAGGATGAGGAGCCCTAAAAATAATTCCCCCAGGGTAAAGCAGCAGTCCTACTTCCTGTTAGGCTAATGAGTAGCTTGCTGATTAGATCACTGTGTCTGAGGCCACACTGTTGACCCATATATACTGCTGTCAGTGGGGGATATACTGCTCAAAGAACAGTTATTTATATGGTGTAATGCTGCTGCAATGTGAATTTATTTACACAGCTTTTATTATAGAAAGATGAACAAATAGTGTAGTGGAGGTAACTCATCTTTCACACACTGAATTAATAAAGTTCTCTCGTTCTGATCGTATAGTATCAACAACACTATCAGCACATGATGTAACATGGCATGTGTAATTAAAGCCATCCCCATTTTACCTTTTTGATATGCTGCTGAGCATCAGTTTAATTTTTGTCCACCAGAGGTGCTATTGAGCGGAAATGACAGGAAGAAACATGTATTGACCTTTGTTATACAATCAAAATAAAGTCTTTTGTGGTGATGGAACTCATCTTTTATTTGACCAACAGATAAACTGGATGCAAAGAGAAGGCGAACAGAACGAATCCGCAGAGAGAAGATCAATTCTACCTCGACTAATGATATGGAAAACAGAAGGCGCTCCCGCTCTAACAGCCAATCAGAGCAGATACGCAGAGGACGGGGTAGACCTAAGACCACAGGGCTGAAGAAGCAGGAGGAGGAGAAAGGTAACTCTATCACAAGGACTGCTGCATGCATTACCTGAATTGTGTTTATGTAATAATAGACAAGGTGTAAAGAAGGTCAGTAAGAGATGCTGTGGGAGGCATTATTCCATGCCGTTTTGTTCAGTAAGCTGACTGACACTGACTGAGAGCAGTGTGACTACATTCTGGGCATGCTTTTATTTTGGCACTGGACTCGGGCAGCTATGAGATGTGCATTTCAAATGGATTTGGACATTATTAGAACCAATGAGGTTTTTAGGATGAGCAATTTATAGGAAACACAATCATTTAACTGTGCTGCTGAATATTATACCATTGTCATGCTTTTAAAATATGTTTCATATAATTAAAAAGGCCCTTCTCTGGGAGCGTGGGTGGATACATAATAGAGTGCAAAAGCTGTATGCAAGAGGTGTGGCTGTGTTGAACACTAATATATTTATATAAGGATTTGGCCATTTCTCTGCCATTGTCTGTCATTTATCTCTACAAATACTATTTGGTTGGCATCTGTTTCCAGAGAAGTCATTCTTTCATGGTGAAGCCAACTGAGGGTATAAACTGCTGCTTTCATCTCATTCCATAGTCAGTTCACACTACAGTCTGCATATTGCACACCCTGACTGTGTCACACTCCTGTAATATGTAATGTGGGATGCACACACTGTGGCTGTTTTCATACTGTGTGATATATGGTTTGTTATGATATGGTAACTTAATTGAAGGGGGTGACGGAATCTGGTTAGTTTATGAGGGACATGTCAGTGATGGTGGCCAATTTGCACTCTGAAAACCCACAAGGTAGGATCCAGCTGCCAGAGGGAACAAAGCAAATATTGCGCTTAGTGTTGGTCTGTTCTGTGGAAGACTTAATAATAGTCTGCTCTGCTAGTGATTGTATTTGATCAGATTAAGGACATTGGACAGCATTTGTAATGGCACATGGGGAGAATTTCAGTGTTCCAATAGCTGGAGAAGCATTCGATTAGTTAAGCATGGTGGCAGAGTGGGAGCCATTGTGTTGAAATTAATGATTTACAGATGGGCTGCTCTCGCGGCTCACTGCTAAATAAATCGCAGTGTTGCTTGTGGAGCTTGCACTATATCAGCTTTTACAGGCAGGGAAATATGCATTTGACACTTTCTTAGGAGCAAATATGCATGTGACGCTTTCTTGAAGCTTTTCACTGGCTTAAAATACTAGTGGATTAGTAGTGCAATTCAGTGGACATGGTCTCAGTATGGATGGTCTCATGTATATTTAGATGTGTTAGTCATTCTCACAGATGTCTCAAATTATTTTTTTTTGTGCCATGACAGAGAAACAAGAGAAGGAGGTGGATATCTATGCCAATCTGTCAGATGAGAAGGCCTTTGTATTCTCGGTGGCCTTGGCTGAAATCAACCGTAAGATCCTTGGCCAGAGACTGATCCTGTAGCGACCACACTGGGAATAACGGACAGGTGAACCTCAGGATTCCTGCTGCCGAAGGCCAGGCATAGCCTCTGCATGGGACAGAGGAGGGGTGGGGGAGGGGGGACGAGGAGGACTTTAAGACTCACACCTGCTTTGGACAGTGGGAGCCACTTAGATTGGTTGACACCTTGAGTGTTGCCTGGGAAACCTGGTTAGGCAGACACCTGCAGCTTTACGTGGAAAGAGGAGGTGGAACCACTGGCTGTCTTTACGAGTCAAAGTGAGAGACACAACCTTTCTAGGCAACACTTTCTGGGGCTCTGTAAAGTGTATATGTATGTATCTTTTAATCAGATTTTACATGACACAGTATGCCGAGGGTCCATCGTCATCCACCGTCATCAAAATGCAAGCTATTCGGTAGCTGAATGTTTTGAAGTTGAGGTGATAACTATGCCAGGTTTTGCTCTAAACTGTCCCAGGGCTGTTCTGGTACTGTAATTGGGACTTCAGTGTAGTCCTAGGTTTGCTGATCTACTAAACTGTTGATTGTAGATGTCATGCAGCCCTATTGTTGACTAGCAAACCTAGTTTTTATGCTTGGGGAATGCCATTGTAAATCTTTATTTATTATGCCTGTTCCACTCTAATTTAAATATCTATTTTATTATTCTCTTTTGTTTCTGTTTCACAAGTGGCAAAGCATATCTAATGTAATATTTGCTCTGTATATGAGCGTATCAAATGTCAAAGGAAAAATCCACTTCAAGTTTAACTCCTGTATTTACAAGAGGTAAATTCCTGCCATACTTGGTTCTTTGTTTTTGCACTGTCTCAATTGTCCATTAATGGAAAAAAATCTTCACGACTGCACACCATAAGGCTTATGTTTCAACTCCGAAAATATTTTTAAGTATTATTTTAACAAACTATTCCTATGATGTAATCTAAACCAGGTCCAGATCCATCCACAGTTCATCACCACAACAAAATGGTCAGGAATTTGGAATATGAATTGAAACATTAACACATTTCAGCCCACAGTGAAAATGTGATTACTGTGTTGTACTTTCTTGTGAACAAGGACCTTAAAAAGAAGCAGAAACAGAAGTGACCTGTTCTGTTTTCTAACTAAAAAGTAAGATGATGTTCTGGAATGTGTCTGTCGATTGAAAACATAGAATATGCTCTGATAGAGCTTTGGTTGTGCAGTGCAGATCTGTAGCACCATGCTGTGCTTGCTATTGTGTCAGGGATTACTTGGCAGTAATGGCTGTTACAAAACCCTCAGACCACATCACTCCTGCTTATATTAAAATCATTCTAAAATAAAAATAACAAACTACTAGCCAGCCAGTTTGTGTGTATTATTTGCTGTTGTGATTTGATGAGCTCAAATGCCTAAAGAACTGAACATGTATGTGTTCAGCCTCCCTCTTGCATTTGTATGGTCTTTAAAAGATGGACATGTTCAATACAGCAAGCTTAATTCAGTGGGAACTAAATAGAAAAAGCATAACGCATAACCAAAGGGATGCCTTGAACACAAACGAAGGCTGAGGCATAAGACAGCAGAGATGCCTAATGAAAAGAAGATTCTCAGGAGGATTTTCTGTTGCATATGCTTATTTATTTATTTATGTATTTATTTATGCTGCTTACATCATGCCTGAAACAGGAAACAGAATGTGGATTAGAATCTAAATAAACATTTTTCTTTTAAGTGCTTATTTAAAGACGACTCATGTGTTTGGGCTGTCTTAACTCAGGCGATCACACAACCAAATCATAAACAATACTGAGCAATCCAGCACCATGTTGATATATGACTGACCTACATTGAACATAGCTTTCTGTTTATGCACAAGGAGGCACTGCTGCCTTTAAGCAATTGTGGTGAAATACGAATTGGGCTAAAATGCTTTTAGATCAGCCAGTACACAGTGGATTTCTGTTTTATTGATTTGACATTTCAGAGTTTTTTGAAAATGTGAGGTAACTGGTGCATGGCTGAATAGTTTGTTACAGATCCACACATCCATTATGGAGGATATTCCCTCTTTACTTTTCACTTGGCTTTACTTGGAAAGAATCCTCCTGACTTGGATCATCCTTCTGGAATGTCAACAGGTTTCCATGGAAGGTCTAAAACTTGCAACTCCCGCCACCACAGTGCCTCAGACAAAGTGGCACCTCCTTAACACTGTGTACTGTGTGGTGCATTGGCCCACGTTCTGTGTGCTCAGCAGTTACTATCTCCGCATGGATTTAAATCGACTGAAACTTGAGATGGCATTGGTGTTGGGTGTGCCTGCATATGCAAAGTATAGGCACTGACTGCAAAGCCTACTGCCTAACTACTGAGAGTATCATTACTCAGAGTGGGAGTTGCCTGTTGCATTATCCAGCATGACCTGCCTCCTAAAAAGAACACAATAAACAGAGACAGCAGTGGAGGAGACGAGAGCCATGGGAGAGGGAGGAGGGGAGAAGAGGAGAGGGGAGGGGAGGGTTGCAAATAATCACTGTGCTGGGGGGCACAGGCTGCCGTGAACCAGAAATCTTGCCTGCTCAGCAAGAGTCTTTTTCACCGGGTTGAGCGGTACATCTGGAAAACAATACAGCACTTGGAGTATGGATACAGCTAAAATGTAGCATACTTAATTAAAATGTGGGTTTAGCATTCATAGATGACATTTAATTATGTCACAAGGGGATTATGTGCTGTGCCTGCACAGACAGCCCTTTTCGTAGTCAGCGGGAGCAAGAGAGAGGGAGAGAGAGGTAGAGCTTAGCACAGTGCTAAGGGCTTGGAGACTTCAATGGGGATTTCCCTGTGTGCTGCTCTCTACAGTCATTCTATTCACACAGGAGTGTAGTGATAAGAACCAAACCTGACACACAAGCTCATTTAACTATGAGCTTTCAGGTTACCCTAACAACCCTAACACTGTCTTCTAAGGGAAGTGCCTCTCGCAAACAAGATTGTCCAAAGACCACAACTCAGAATCAGACATATATACCCTCACCCTTTTTCTCTCTCTTGCTCTGCATTACTTACAAATGATTTCAACCATGAGGGAATGGTTTAACTCAAGTATGCTGTATTTTTTCCATCTCATCTTTGTGTTTGGTAATGACAGTCATGATGCAGAAAGAGGACCTGTGTATGGAGGCTGACTCATTCATCTCTTGTTTCACCACAGCCTCAAGTGTGAACAAAAAGATATGCTTTTCAAATATGTTTTGTGCATGGTATATTACTGCACTGTTTGTATAGGGAACACTTATCCAAAACCAATTACAGAGAAGCCTAATAAACAGCAACAGTAATAATAACCTTGGCTGTGGTTGAAGCTGTGGGGAGCGATGTTTACCCTCACACATGTAAATATCCGCCCTGGTCTCTGCTCACTGGCCTAGAGGCTGAGACGGACCTCCGGAGTTCCTGGTGTGATTTGTGTGGTGACAGGAAGCTCTTTTGCAGAACAAGCCACATTCTCATGTTGCACTAAATACATCCCAAAAATAAGGATATATGTATCCCATGTTCTACCCTTACTCAAGGACAGTGTCTCTCAGCAAGGCATAATTGCATCAGGATATATTATCTAATTATAACTGAGAGCGCTTTCATGCTGTTGTGACCACAGGCTTTCTATAACTAGCCTGCCTGGCATGGCTGAAAATGATCTGTGAAACATTACGTAAATGTGAAAAACCCAGGAGGCTTTGTTAGATTTGTTTGTAATTGTTGCCTACTGTTTGAAGTCTTATGAGCATGTGGAGTCCAGTGAAACTTGCTAATGCACTGCCTAGTCAAGCAGCTGAGCAAGCCAAAAATACAACAGGCTACAGAAAAACACTTTAAAAATCATAGTTAAGATATCTCAACAGCTGAAACAGAATGAGGACAATATACACGATTTTATGTTCTTGCTCTAAAGTGGGTCCTTTCTTTAGGAGTCATTCTGCTTGGGAACCAGATTGATATAATATAGGTCTATTGTGCTCAGAATTATCAGGGGAGGAAGTGCCACTAGATGTAATAAATGTGTTCCCAGGTCACATGACTAAGAAATGATGTCATTAACCAGGAAGAGAGTCCATTGTTCTTTTAGGGTCTAACTGTAAACATTCAAATCTCTATTCATGCACAGAATATTGCATGTAAGAAGATATCAATGATGTATTGTGGCTACATATACCTATGGAAATAATATTGTATTAATACGATGTGAATATCATACCACAAATGTCACTTGACATTTTCCATGCATGAGGTGTTCATATAATAATGTTAATTAATGCAGTGTGCGGAGTCTGGGCTGCACAAAGGTAATTTGGAAGGTCATCTTGTCCTGAGAGCAAACAAATGAAATGTAAAAGCACTCCAGAAATGAACTGCTGACCCACATTGTTTTGTGCAGACACAGAATGAGCAGAGGGTTGCAGGAAGCTGTGGTGGTAGTTCAGCTAACTATGTTTGGCAAAGAATGCAGCTTTACTTACACACTATTTTTGATCTTCTTGTGAAAAGGAATCCATTTATTTCAGCAAATGTATTTAATCTCAAAGGAATGTTTTCCCAGTGATGTGTCCTAATTTTAGATGCTATACTGAATAGTTCTATTGTTCAACAAATTAGGGGCAGTATTTGATTCATCCACTAGATGGCACCCATGTAACATGACAAACTCTGCAAGGGAGTGTTGCTAGGTTGTGGTGATCGCACAGAGGCAAGGCAGCACAGCCAGAGTTTATGGGAATATGGAATTTACTTAGAGCTGCCTATCCCCTATCACCAGACTGCCTACCCCTAACCCTAAATTAACAGTTTGACACTGACAGTAGTAATGATACCAGACCAGCCAGTTTTCTCAGCCCCAGCCTCCAATGTGATTGTCGTACACCCTGTACACAACTACTGTGAAAAGACACTGGTGGAAATTTGGCACAGAACAAGGCTGTCAGAGTCCTGGTCCATTTGGCCCTGAGAAAATGCTTGTCCTCATTTGTCTCAATGTCTCAATGGTGTGCTAGCAGTACTCCCAATGTGCCCAGTGGAGCTGAGAGACCTAGAGTTCACACGCTGAGCTCTTATTCATGCACAGCACAGTTCACAAATGGAACAAGGAGGACATCATTTACTCCCGTGGTTCCACAAGTAGATTTTATTCATAGTGTTTATTTATTTGTAATACTGACCACAAACCTCTTTTATTTTTGATAAATTGAAATCAGTGCCACAGGTGACCTCTCCTTGACTCTAGAAGTGGGCAGTGATACTGTGGCCATATGAATACAAGACCTGACAAGATCTTCAAGTCTGGGCAACATGGGGTGGGGAGCCGGAGTCACTGACTCCAAACCAGGCTAAAAAGATGTGCTACAGCTACATCAGAGTGATTCTGGGAGTCCTCTACGAGGACTTTGGCATGGCTGCTGAAGCTTGGCCAGCACATTGTGAACAAGCTGAAATGCTTCTGCACATGTTAGCGGTGCAGACGGAGTCTGTCTGTGGCCGATGTCATCCCGGGGGCTAGCCACGCTTAGCCTGCCAAAGTCACAGCCAGGTTCTCTGGATCTATTGTTGAAAAAGAGAAGGCAAAGCACATTAATCACAATATGAAGTCATATCAAACATCTGAATCATAATGTGAAGTAATATCAAACATATGAATCATAATGTGAGTAAGATATGAATAATAAAAAAGTGGATGTTGCTTAGAATGTTGTCAAGAGAATGGAAAGAGACAGATGCCAATACAGTGTTTGTTGCCCATTCTGTTCCTGTCTCTAGAGGCTTGTGAGGAAGGTTGAGCAGGCATCAGTACGGATGATCAATGATACAGTGCCAAAGGCACACCGCCTGGTTTGGATCACCATCAATGATGGGTCTCACCACATGCAAGGCGCTCTATTGCAGGTGAAACTTCTATACTCTATACCTGCATATACTCTATGCACGTAAAACTCAGAACAACTTTGCTCACTCGCTAACAAACCTTCAGGAGTCTGCAGCCCCTAACAGATTCCAATTAAAATCCAAAACTGTATTTGTAGAAGTAAATGCCCGGAGAGTCTGATTTGCACAGTCAACAGTGAAACAGTATCTGGCCATCTGGCACGTGACACTGTATATGTAGCTTGGAGACCTTATATTGTGGCACAATACAGCATTGAAGGTCAGCTGTGTGTGTGTGTGTGTGTGTGTGTGTGTGTGTTTGTGTGTGTGTATGAGAGAGAGAAAGAGAGAGGGAGGGAGAGAAAGAGAGATATTTGTAATGATGGCTGAGCGAGTCACAGTAATTGGTTCGGAGGGCAGTGGACCCGTGCCGTAACCCACACATAGCACAGGTGTACTCTGAGTGACCTCGGCAGGCTCCCTGTGACTGGGGGCCTTTGTGACAGAGTGCTCCACAGGACCAGCAGGATATCAGCTTCCGCTCCTGCTGAAGCTCCCCGTGGAGCCCACACACATCCCCAGATACACCAGAGCCTGCCGACAAGACTCCCAAAAATACTCCCAGCAACTGAACAAGGTGAGGGGGTCACCAGTGAGCGAGACAGGGAGAGAGGGAGGGAGACAGAGAGAGAGGGAGGAAGAGTGGTGGGCGTTAGGCCAGGACAATTACCGAACTCTTTGAAGAGTTAAAGGGTGTTTGGTGAGAGCTGGAGCCCTGTGCTGCCGGTCAGAGGCCCAGCGTATGTGGCAATCCTCGGTCCTAAAGAGGAGCGCAGACACTGGGGTCAGCAACTCTATGCCTCCACTCGGGATGTGTCACTGACGCACTCCGTCTGCCCGTGCTCAGCAGACTAGGGGTGTGTGGGATCAGATCCCTTACAGCCTCAATTTCTTACTCTTGCACACACACACACACACACACACACACACATGCACACGCAAGCACACATATGCAACGCGTTCGAACACGGGCAGCAGGTGCATGCAGACCCAAATCACTGCTTCCAGGACTTTGATGTGTCACACTATCCCAGTATCAGACAGGGAGGAGGATCCGAGACTCGGGTGTATAGGATGGAATTCCCTTAACTACACATGTATGAGTGGTGTGTGTGTGTGAGAGAGAGAAAGAGAGAGAGAGAGAGAGAGAGAGAGAGCAGGAGGTAGAGACAGAAAAGGAGAGAAAGTTAAGACTGGTCTTCACTTCCATCTTCCACCCATCATCACTGTGTGGCAAGAAGGGGAGGGTGGTTTAGGAGGGGCCCCAGCACCCCCCCCACCCCTCTCTCTCGGGGACAGTCCCAAACAAAAAGACAAATCTGGACCCTATTAATAAAACAGGACTCTCACATTTCCTACATACTCACACTAATCTCAGGCAGCTGTTATCTCTCCACAGGAAGTGCTGTCCAGGCCCACGATCCTGCGGGCAGCAGCTCAGTGCTATCAGGGACGGGACGGGACAAGCACCTCTAAAACCCCTCGGGAGCAGGAGATAAGATAGAGCCATCTGCCGCAGTCTGCTCCAAAACACATCAGGACCCCCACAGACTGCGCTTCTCCCCATTTGTTCTCCTTCAGCCACCTCTGGGATGGACGAACCCACACATCACTGACTAAGGCCGGGCCAGGTTATAGCCATGGGGACCTCTTTCTACCGATCCCTCCTGCTCAGCACCGGAGGGTTCAGTGTGTCTGACTACATCCGCAAGTTCACGGTAAGAGACTTAGGACCACCTGCCAACATATTCAGCAATACATCTCCAGCAGACCTTCAGGTAACCTACTATATGCCGAATTAATGGATGCTGATGGATCAGTACAGAATAAGTGAACCAAGAGCTGTTAAAATACAATGTCTGTTATGGTAGACATCATTTTGATGAAAGGAGACACGGTAATGACGCAGGTAGCTATTTCGTGGTGATTCCTCAAGGAGGTCAGTTGGAGCTTATTTACAGTGTATTAAGGGGAGTTGGCTAAATACTAATTTGAAATATTAAATTTCATAAAATTAGTAAAAATAAAAGTTCATTTTAAAATTAAAATGAAGCGGGGACATGTGGTTCTTTTAAAGCTTAGGTTAGTTTGTCAGTTTGCTAGTTAGTCAATTGATCCGTTAGACTTTACCATGAAACAATAGGAAATATGGAGAAGCAACTTGAGAAATATTTTATCTTTTCATTATTCATAATTCAAAAGTTGAAAAAGTATGACATTAAAAAATACAGAAAAAAACATATCTCAATTTGCGATAAAGTAACAGCAAAAAACTTTGACTGCATGTGTACGTGTACACTTATGTGTACTTGATCTGTAGTGTACTGTCTTGCTGGTTTATTTCTCTCTCTCTCTTTGTATGTGTGTGTGTGTTATTGTTTTTCATAATACCCTCAGTAATGTGGACATGTCAGGGTCACATCTGGCAGTGAGACCCTGTCGCATTAGAACCTGATATTCTTTAAAGCTTTGAGTCCAAGAGTGGCTTGCTTAGTCACGCGTTCTTGGTAAGAGAGAGGCCCAGTGGTAAAGTGAGATTGGGGCATAAACAGTGTCCACGCCTGGAGCATGGCTGGCCTCTGTGAGCAAACAAGGGGTCTTATCACCACACTCTCTGATCCTTCGTGTTTTTCTTCTCTGTGATATCCGCTCAGACAAAATGTGCGGCTAAAGAGAGAAATCTTAGCTGTTTTTCATCTGTGGAACGCTGTTGATCCCTTCAGACCACAAAGACAGTTTGTTCCAAGTGTTGGCCATGATGGGAGACATCTCTTTTTAATGCCAGGGGTCAGACAGAGTTGAGTTGAAATGCAATAAACACGTTCCATCTATAGATGTCTAAATCTTTTCAAATGGATCCAAGTGTACAGTCTCTCTAGCCTGCCAGAGGAGAGCTGTGCTGCTTGCAATACTGGACATTTAGTGACATTTAGCTAACTACCCATGATGACAAATCTCTGACCAAAATAGTGTTTCTGTGGGTATAGATTGCATGCAATACACAGCTGTTTACGTTTTTACGTGTCCAGACAGACTCTGTGTCTCAGAAAAGACTGTGATGGTCTGTTGAAGCAGCCCTTACTGCCCCTGGCCCTGCCCCTGCCCCTCTCCTTACAGCACCTGCCCTCTCACCCCCCAGCCTCTCTCTGGCCCTGTAAGGAAGGAAAGGGAACGGAAACTATGCTGCCATTTTATGGAGCACTTCTCTGTCTCCCTGAGCTGAAGGCAGTTGGGATCAAAGTTGAGTCAAGGTAGAGGGAGACAGAGACCCCCAGAGGCTTATCCTGGGTATGTTGTTGTTGAGTCCATGGTTAAGGTCAACCATCTGGCGATTCTTCCACTGTTTGAGTATACAGTAGGTCTCCAAATGTTCTGGGTCGACACTTAAAGTCTTAAAATAGCGTAACACTTTGAACAGCTCTGATGGTTTGTGATGCTTCACAGTGTGAAATTCATTCTCAGCAGAGTAATAAGGTCTCTGTATTGACAAGTGGGATGAAATAGACATCACCTGGCATTAACTCCTGTCATTTACAATGGATTGGGCCCTATCATGGCACATTAAAAACAGAATGCTGCCCAGGCAGTGGAAACCTCTGTGTATGAGGCACTGAGTTGCTGCCAAGCTGATATCCCTTGGCTTCCAAACACTTTAGCCCGCTAACTATCCCGGCCCATGTTGCTGGGTGGTAAATTGAGTTGGCTGGTAGGAGTGGATGGGGGGTAGGGGGTGGGGCGATGCAGTGACGCATGCCCCCCTTCTGATACTCAACTCAATGGAAAAGCCTTGCCAGTGTTGCAGGCCTGGTGGTAGATTTCCACTGGCTCCATCTTGCATAATCTGGTTATATATCAGCCAGATGGTTCCTGGAACGCGACCAGGACAGAAAACTATAGTCTCACTGGGGAGGGATTTATAAATAAAGACCCTGGCTTACATTCGGCCCATTGTATGAAGCCTGTGGGACACGGGACATGAGTGTAGTAGAGCATTGCAATTAGATGCCACTGTCGACCCTCTTTGCGTCTGGAATGGAGGCAGCCTCCTTAAGGCTGTTAGATGCCACCACCTGATAGGTTGTGGAACAAGCAGCCTTGGCATGTCACTGAAGAATGTTGCAACGCTCTCTGTGATGTACTAGACAGACCTATTAAGTTTTAATTATTATAACGATAAAATCGGCTCTTGGAATGTAACAATCATTAAAATGACTGAATTATTGCAGTAATAGAAGACAAGAGATGGACTAGCCAAATATCTTACTTGTGATAGCTCACTTGGCAAAATCTTATAAATAGCGCGCTTTGGAGGAGCTTTTGTGGTCTTTCCCAAAAAAGTTAATTGGACATGAAACCACTTCGCTTCTGGTCACTGACCAAGAAAGTTGTGTCATGGTTGTCCCATGGTTGAAAGCAATCACTGACACTCCCAGTTATCATGTACCCATGGATGAAATCTGTGGTGAATAATCACCTGAGTGTCCTGAGTTCATGGGGTATATTGGGGGGGGGGGCTGCTGGATAGCTGCTACAAAAACACTATAAACCAATCAGAGGTTGCAATCTGACATTCCCCGGGGGAGGAAGGGTGACTGAGTAGATTCCGTCTCTCCATTCATCAGCATTCTCATGTCGGTGAGGGTTTATTTTTATGTGAAGAGTTAGCCAATGTGAAGTCACGTTCCTGCCAACCACAGGGGCATCATGGGTCACCTGGAACAGCTGTGTGTGGCTGTCCTAAATATGGAACCCACAAATTTGGCCTGGTGTAGCCCGCAGAACAACACAAAGTATGAGGCAAGGACATTAAAAGCAAACAGCTTCTGCAGCACAGACAACATCTTCCTCTCCTCCAGGCAGATAGCTGGCGATTTTGAAAAGGTCATTCCTTGCGCGCTCTCCTGTCAACAGCATCCGCTGGGGTGAATTTAAATGTTTTGATGACGTCAAGGGAGCGCTGGAACTTTGGCAGCTCTGGGGCCGTGTAGGTCATATAAAAGCCCAGGGACAAGGGGAGCGATGGTGGGAGGGTAGCGGAGAGAAGATAAGATACCCACGCAGAGGTGTTTATTTAAGTGGTGTCATGTCTCTGGCACGTACTGACAACAGGGTCCGCCACAGCAGACTGCCTCTGAGAGGAACACAGACACCCCAGTTTGGAGAGAAGGGTTTGAATCAACGAAAATAGACGAGTCTCCCACCCTGCCTCGGGAGAGAGAGGGATTAGCAGACCTCAACTCTTTCTCCTTGGTCTCACTTGCGCCTTTTGCATCTGGGTAGAGGTCTTTGGCAACAAACCATGAGCAAACCGGCGACTTTGGCAACTTGCCTTGCCAAGATGTATGAAGGAGGCAAGCTGGATAACAATGTGGCACCCGCAGGGGTGGCCAAGAAACCCAGCAGCAGCCTCCTGTCCAGCATGGGTTGTGTGGACATCAAACTGACCGTGCTGGAGGGCAAGGTGGAGCAGCTCATTCGCGGCCAATCCGATGTGGTCCGTCGGCTGGACACTGTGTGTGAAGGGATGGGAGCCCTGGAGAGGGAGTTGGCACATCTGAAAAAGGGCAGCGAGCAACCGGTGGCCCCAGCTGAGGGCACGCTCTTGGCAGAAGTGCGGGCGCTCTGTGGAGAGACGGTGGCGCTCTTGAAGGGCGTGCAAGAAGAGGGCCGCTGCCAGCGGGTCAAGATGGAGGGCATCGCCAGCTCAGTGTCTGCGCTGGATAAAGTGCTGGCCTATGTGGGCGACGTGTTCCGCAGCTCCAAGATAGTGGAGTTCATTGTGAATGGCGTGTTGCCTTGGGGCAGGCAGGAGCAACGGGAAAGGGCAGAGGTAGAGGTCAGTGGGTTCCACATGAATCCTAATCACACAGCATTCCGGCAATATGCAAGTGTGCATGCAAGTGTTTTGCTGATTGAAGATAAAGTATGTGCTAAGTACAAGCCACTACAAGCAACCAGCAGGGTGTTTAATAGCCTGTATAGATCTTATCCCAGGATTTCTATTGAAATGCAGGTTCAGGTTTGGGTGTGTTTGGGTGTATATGATGGGTGCTCCATGGCCATCCCAGGATTTCTAGTGAAATGCAGGTTCAGGTTTGGGTGTGTTTGGGTGTATATGATGGGTGCTCCATGGCTTTGTTTGTGTGAAGCCACCTAATCTCAGGGGCCAGGGTGAACACCCAACTGTCAGAGGGATATTTTTCTAGTAGCTGTAAATCTAATGTCAGCTAGTGTTACGCAAGAGAGTTATGGGCCCTCTCCAGATAAATGAAGTTCAACAAGATGCAAGGTCATTGCTCATCATAGCAGTTTGAAGATTAAATGTTTTGTAAATACTACCTTTGTGTCGTTTATATAGAGTGAGAGAAAAAAATGAAAATGTAATCACTTGATCAAATTTGACAACAAAATACTAGGCAAAATTTGTCAGTGAAGTTGCAGTAACATTTGCCTTTAACCTAAATAGATTAATATTCTTAGTATTGAGCAGACAATCAGTTAAAATATTTTAGCAACTGCCACTACTACTAAATATAAAAATGAATATTGACATGTATGTGTTCACAGTGCAGCTGCTTGTGGGGATAGGTTATGATCTGGAATCATTGGAGTCTTGGGCTGTTGTAGATGTAAGGGCGTTGTCAGTGGATCAGGAGGTGGTGTTACCCTTCACCTACCCAAACACCCTCTGACCCAAACACAGACACAGATTCCTTTCTGTGAAAGCTCCAGTTACAGCAGGCATCTCCTAGTTAGTCTTGGCTTAGGTGGGTTAAAGCCAAGCAGAGCTGCTGGAGCTCAGTAGTCCAGTCTGCTGTCAAATGGCGTCACAGTTGTTGTTAAGTGAAGTACACTTCAGGCACTTGACAGTGCCATATTCTGAGAGTCGTAAATGCTGACAAAAAACCCAACATGGCTGCTTGTTCTCAATGAGTGGGAATGTGTCTGGGGAATGTCACACCCAGACATTAGCAAGCCAGAGAGTCTGTGCTATTTGGCTGGGGAATGCTGGGCCGTCGCTGCCTTTTATAATCGGTGTTTGTGGACAGTCCAGTAGGCTGATGTAATTGGCTTCTGGGTTGAAGAACACTGAATAAAACACCAGCTGAATAAATGTAATATCATGTAAATGTAAATGTTATTTCATTGAACTACATATTGCATCAAGCAATTATCAACATATTATTTGCCTGTTTGAATATCCTAAAGACTGCAATTTGTTATGTGTTGTAAGAGCTTAAGTATCATGTGTTATAACAGCTAATGTTGCTAAAGCTAATGACAACATATCAAATGTTGAGTTTTTTGAGGAAACCTTGTGTTGGTCTTAGGAGACAATTGTATTTTTCAATAAACTAACAGTTGGCACAAACAAGTTTAAAGGTTTAGGTTTGTAGATGTTTGTAAATATCCTGCTCTAAAGTCAGCTGTTAACATGGTTGTATTCTTCCACCTGCCAGAAAAATAAATCAGAAGATGGCAGTGTGAAGCATAAACCTGAGCTGTGTGATCGAGGAACACAAGTCCAAGAGGATATTCAGGATTCAGTCCCTGGTAGGAGTTGACCTCTTGCTTTTCCACTGGTTCAGATTTATGGTTGACTATTTTTATGTGCTGTGTACATTAGTCATAGTGCTACAGAATACTTAAAGTTACATTGCGGGTCTCAACATTTATTTCAGTGCATTGCCTGAGGAATTTTATGAAGACCAGTATGATGTAGAATGCAAAATGCAACAGTCATTATATGTGTCATACTTGTTGTTTGTACATTTTACGGCAGTGTATTTGTGCTGTGAGAGCCTAATTCTGATTGTTTATCCTTCCCCCAGAGGAACTCCAGCAGGCTGAGAAGAGTCCAGCGCAGAGCCTGCGTGTGCCTGTTAAATCTCCTGAGTCAGGTGTTGCATCCGCAGAAGTCAGAGGTGAGAATGCAGAGAGCGAGAGGGGCTCGCCACCTCCCAGTGAGGCGGAGGGCTCCAGCAGGGCCCAACGTCGGCAAAAGGAGGTAACGCTGAAGAGCAGAGAGCCCACCAGGGTCCAGACCTTTGCTCCAGAGGTGCAGGAGGAAGTAGCCACTGCAGAGGTTCCTCATGAACCTACTGTGGCGCTGATCAAGAAGGAGGCTGTAGACACTCCAGAGAAAGCCTCAGAAGAAAGGTACACATAGATGAAGAACATTACATATTACCACGCAGCAACTATTGTGCAACATATTTCCCTTTCTCAGACTAGTCAACAATAATTAACAAAGGTACTAGGCCAGGCTGGCATTATGCTTTTGAATAAGGCTTGATGCCAACAACTATGGGGTAAGGAAACAACCCCAATCTCTTTCTTCTAGCCCCAATGGCAGCCTATGTTTTAGCGAGAGCACTCATCCTGAATGAGCCTGGAGGAGTAGCAGGACAAAGGGCCCATCATGAATCACACAGGATGCAACTCATGTACTCACACTAATTGAACTGTAGATGCAAAAATGTCCATGAAGAGTTGTTTTCAATCAACAAGGTTGCTTTCATGTTCTACACTTGAGGTTTTAAGTGGCTGGTGGTTTCCCTGTGTGTAAGGGACACAGAGAAGTAGTGATACAGGTTCTATTAGCCTAAATTTCTTGTTACCACACAGATGAAAAGCCCTTTTTGAAAAATATCCACACTAATATGGATTTCATGTTCAACTCCCATTTATATGCAGCTTCTGGAGAGGCTGAGTTGGCAGTCATGTTCATATAGTTGTGTGTTTTACCCTGCCTAGGGCCAAAGAGCAAACAGACGTTGCAGTGGACAGCAGTGGCATTGTACCCAGAGTTGTGCCTCTTGAATCAAACCAAGAGGAAAAACCACACAAGTTTGATGTGGAGGAATTAACAACTCAGTCAAAGCAGCAGGAAGCTGTTTCCCAAGAAGAGCCCAAGCTCCCACCACCGCAGAGTGGAGCCAAGACAGAAAAACCCAGCGCTGAGACACAGGAGGCAAGCTCCTTACCAACTGTTCCCAAATCAGATTCAAACCACGTGCAAAAAGAACCAGTGGACACGGTCCAAGACAAACCTGCGTTGGTGACAGTGTCAGAAAAAGTTGAAGACTGCACAAAAGCAGCTCCCTCACCAGGCCCTGCGCCTGAGAAAAACTCACTTTTCAAAGGTTTGGGCAAGGATTCAGATTCCCAGCTAGTCATTATAGGTAAGTAGATCCTCCAACGCCTCCTTCTGATCTGCCAAGTGTGCTCCAGCCAATAATGCCTCCAACTCAGCCCCTTGAGCCCCTTTTTTTGGTTTAATTTGGGGATATTGATTATATAAAACTTTCACATTTTTTGAAGTCAGGTTGGGTGGGGTATTGTGTGTGTGTGTGTGTGTGTGTGTGTCTGTCTGTACTAGGCTTTGTGTTTGATTTCACAAATGATTATGCAGTTATTTCCTACAAGAACCTAAATGTAAAACCCATTTGTGAAATGCTCACCATTACATTTAAGTTAAGTCTCAAATCCTCATCTTTTGCCTCTGCTGTGAATGTCTCAAGCAGGGACTTGTAGTCTCTCCCATCTAACTTTTGTTTGTCGATCCAGATGACTGTCCTCCACAGCCTGCTCCCTTTGATCATCGGATTGTAAGTGCCAAGCAAGTACCCATGGGCTCCTACTACACTGTCAAACCCAATGAGATCCTGGGTGGGTAAGTCCAGATCAACTCTCTTTTCACCTGGCAAATGGTGGGACTCCACATAAACAGTGATTTGAACTCCTTGATGGTTACTCATAAATAAAATGGTAATGTAGACAGGCTGTGTGTGTGTGTGTGTATGCACAGTGCTATGGTGATAGGATGGCAAGAGAAGAGAACAGAACCTTAGAACAGCAGGAGCCCGAATGGTGAATCACAAACTTCACAGTTCACATTAAGTTTGATGGGCAAACAGGCGCAATATGTAGCATTGCACCACAGGAACAATGCCTAATTTCTGAGTACAACTATGAGTAAGACATCCTGTTTTGCATACTAGTACTGTTTTTATTCAGTGTAGGTGAGTAATGTCTGGAATTCTCCTTCAATTGTAAAACAGTTAAGGTGAATTAGACTGCATGATCATATAATGTTTTGTTAGTTCCCACAGTGCCTCTATTACACATTGTGATTGCGTTACATAGATAAACAGAAGTGACGCAGATATGTATCTTAAAATATAATTCATTTTAAATGCTAGTGTTGGTTTTCCCCATGACAGCACAGTGGAGTGTGGGAAGGCAGATTGTAGAGAAGTGAAACAGGCTGTGTGTTCCAGCCCTCCTGCTCCAACGCTGCACTGCTCACCGAGGACCTCTCACCTTTGATAAGGGTCACTACCGGCGGACTTTTATTTTTAACTCATCCCTATCAATGCACTGTCAGCTTGGCATTTACCCAATTATGTCCGCTGACAATGGCCGTGCAGATAACGGCAGACGGGTGGACTAGCTCGCTGCGCAGTTTGCAGATAATCATGAGGCAGGCCAGTGCGAATGCGCAGGGGTGTGTGATAGCGTGAGATGGCCGGAGAGGGGTGAAGAGATACCACGTAGCCGCAGCGAGGCCAACAACTGGCAGCACAGACAGGCCTAATCCTCCCCCCGATGTCCGCTCGTAAGCAGCGGGGCTTGTTTTCGAATTGGCATGGGCCCGGTTTATTTTTGGGAGGTGGTGAGCAGCTCCATTTGCATAGGCCGCTCTCTATGAAGCACTGGCAGCCATCTCAACACAGGCAGCAGCATGGCTGCTCACTGGGATGGGCTATAGAAACGACCTAGAGCTGTCCCCACACATGAAATCAGAAACCACAGCCATATATTCTGTTCAGGGCTCACCTGCAGGGAATATGTCCAAATGCTGTCCTTCTCTCATGTATGGCCATGCTGGTATTGGTGCTTGTGCACTTTGTGTGCTACAATGTCTAGTCTCTGTGTGTATGTGTGTATGTGTGTGTGTGTGTGACAGAGAGATAGAGAGAGATTTGTTTGTGTTTGTGGGTGCAATTCCCATTGAGCAATCTTATGCATGAACAGTTGCATAAATCTGTATTCAGTATGTGAATGTCTGTGCGTGTCTTCCCAGTGGTCGCTTTGGCCAGGTCCATAAGTGTGCAGAACTGTCATCGGGACTTACCCTCGCCGCCAAGATCATCAAAGTGAGGGGGATGAAGGAGAGGGTAGGTATCAGACGGCAAAGCCCCCCCACCCCCCTCCCCCTGCCCGTGTCCTTGCTATCTCCTCTACACTCAGCTTTACCCAGCATACCGATCTCTAGTCCCCAGAACCCGTGGCCCCCACTCCCCCCGTACCCCCCCAACAACAACCCGCAGCCCCGATCCCACCTTTCACTCTGTTCCTGTTAAGTTGATTTATGGGAACATTTCCCTGACAACAGCCGCTAGCTGCTCAGTGGCATGCACGTACACAAACACACACATGTACATACACAAACACAAACACAGACACACACACACAGTGAGAAATAAACACTTATGTACACCTATTCCTTTAACCAATTAAACTGATATATATATATACATATATATATATATAGACACACAAACAAATTAGTGTGTTCAAGCAAATGCAAACAAACACAGTAACATGAATTCCCTTGATAGCGGTGATTACACCCCACTATTAGCACTAACATGGCTGCGTGTCTCAGAGGTACCCCATCAAACTCTCTCAGCACTTTCTCTCCATTTCACCCACATCCTTGGCCTTCAGCAACTGACTCTTATTGCATCTCCTAGTGACAAGAAGCTACTCATAAGCACATTGTTGACGAGCTTACCCAGCCACTCACCCTAAACCCGAGACGCTAACGTATGAAATAAAATCAGAGGCGGGGGCAGAGCTGTCCAGCTGAGGTATGCCCAACTCTCATCAGCTCCTGTGATCAGATGGACACCAGAACACTGCCGTATGACGGACAAATTACCTGTCAGCCTTTTTCTCATACACCAATGACAGACATGCTGGCATAGACCACACAGGCATATGAATCCTACACAAACACAGGCTTTTATCTCCCTTACCAAAGTACATGGTGTTCAGTATCCTAGGTCATTGGTTCTCAAACTGGATTCCGGGGCCCCCCAGGGGTCCGCAGCACGTTGCCAGGGGGTCCATGAAAAAGTTTGTGACAAAGTATAAATTTATGGTTTCTTATAGGGAGAATACTAGAGATCAGCATAGAGATCCGCCCAACTACATTGTGCTTATTACTCCTACCAGCATAACAATAGTGACAAATTAGACTACATGATGCATTACATCAATCTGTCAAAACACTTTCCTTCATTGGTGTGAACTGCAAGCAAAATGAATATTAGTTATTATTAGTTAGTGAGACAAACAGTATTTTTAACACAGTAGAGGCCTACTGACTTAGATTTAGATTTGACCCCCCCCCCCCAAAAAAAAAAAATCTATCCGTATAAAATTGTTCCTGCTCTGTCAAGTTTTGCCAAATGCAATAACATGCCTATGTAGTATTAGCATAATTTTAGAATAAGAATAAGCATCTGAAAGAACAAATGGCTATAATGTTACATTGTTACATTTTTGTTGTGAGGGCTTATGACTGGTCCTCGAATAAAAAAGTTAGCTCCCTGAGGGGTGCCCGGCCCAGTAAAGTTTGAGAACCCCTGTCCTAGGTTACATTCAAATTAACATGAAAAATGAAATAAGTGCAAACCTGTGGTACAGTTAAAATACAGCATTTCCTGCTTTTAAAATGTCAGGAAAATGACACTTAATTCAATTCAATTATATTCATTCAGCGCCTTTTTACAATAGTATAACTTACAAGTCTTCATTGCCATGGGCAGTGGCTAGGGAAAGCACTGCTTAAATAGATTATATCATATTTACTGTGCACTGTCCAAATTACATATACCTGTTGCCTCTCCATCTGTATGTCTGTCTGTCTGTGTGTGTGTGTCTATCTGTGTTATGCAGGATGAGGTGAAGAATGAGATTGGAGTCATGAATCAGTTAAACCACGTGAATCTAATTCAGCTCTATGATGCCTTTGAGTCAAGGACAAACCTTACTCTCATAATGGAATAGTAAGTCATCATTTCATTTGACTTCATTTGGGTGGATGATTGCCTACAGATTTTCCTTCTTAATTACTGGTATATTTTCAAAAATAGATAGTATGTCAATAAGTTCATATTGACTTATTTTCCCTAACAACTGTAATTGTGAAATAAGTGCAAACCTGTGGTACAGTTAATTTCTTATGAAATTTTCCAATGAAGAAATCTTCTAATGTAGAAATATTCTAATGTAATGTAGAGATATCTCTAATTCCTTTTTCAAGTGAATTCATGTGGATGTGCCATTCATTGCATCATGGTATTGACAGACATTTGAAAATGTGTCAGAGAAGAACTTACAAAGCCTATAAAGATTTCGAAAGAAGGTTGAAGTACGGAGGTTTCTCTTAACCCACTGATGTGCAAGAGATGAAAAAGATAGGAAGTTGGTCTCTCCTTTACTTCATCTGAGCTGTGCTTGTCACATTTACACATTAGGTTGCTCTCAGTTCAATTGCAACAACAATTGCAAATTGCAACACAATCACAATATATTGGAAGTTTATTTGTGTGTATGTCTATGTCTGTGTGTGTATGTGTGTTTGTGGTTGTATCACCAGTGTGGAGGGAGGCGAACTGTTTAACCGCATTGTGGATGATAACTACCAGCTGACAGAGCTAGATGCAATTGTTTTCACCAGGCAGATTTGTGAAGGAGTACAGTACCTTCATCAGCAGTACATTCTCCATTTAGACCTCAAGGTAAAACACTGAGCATTGGATGCATTTACTGTATGGAAGAAACTCTACTTAAAAACTGATGTGTCTGTAAAACTAAAATAATGAGTGTAAAATGTCTACAATAAAATAAGTCTAGCATAATGAGGATTGAATGTCCACATTTATGTTTTAGCCAGAAAATATTCTCTGTGTGAGCCAAACAGGAAATCAGATCAAGATCATTGACTTTGGCCTGGCCAGGAAGTAAGTGGATACAACATGTGATGCTTTGTCAACCTGTCTGTATTGTCACAATTCATTACATTGCAAAATCTTTTCATTTTGTGCTGCGAGTCACCAATTTAATGCTCATCCTCCTCTTCTACCAGCTGATCTCGTAGTCATGGTTACTGTCACAGCTCCTCATGGTGGTGGTGTTGTTGTGGGTGGGGGTTAAAGCTCTGCTCATTTAGTCGGACTGTGATGTTCCTGCAAAATTGTGTGGCAGCCAAAGAAGCAGCTGGGTGACATACTGTATGTCATTTTCTGTCCATTTCTTCACCAGGTATAGGCCTAGAGAGAAACTGAAGGTCAACTTTGGCACTCCCGAGTTCCTAGCACCTGAAGTGGTCAATTACGACTTTGTCTCCTTTCCCACAGACATGTGGAGTGTTGGAGTCATCACTTACATGCTGTGAGTGCGTAACCATGGCAATATTATTCATACCCATCAAATGTGCGAGTTGCTAGAATTCAGTGTAACCAAAAATTACAGATTGTAGCATTTACACAGAACTGACAGTATTTTGTTTTGACTGTCAAGTTTAATCAAGAGCAAATGCATGTCAATGTGAGTGAGCTTTCCTGCTTGGACATAGGTGAACACTATTAGTCAAATCGAATGACTCAGTTCTCAGAGGAGAACAAATAGGCGGGCAATAACAGCTATATGCCAGCAAGGGCAGATAGCTTAGCACACGCTATTACTGATTTAGCCACCGAAGGGCAGCATTCTCACTCATATGGGTCTGTGTAAACAGGCTTTCATTTCTACCTATTTGGCTGCATTATTGGTTCTCTGGGCTCTTTGTCCTTTCTACCATTAGCTCCATCCAGGCTATTTCTCCCTCTCCCTTGCTCATGGTAGTCAGAGCCTATCTCAGGGGAGCCACAGTGATTGAATTAATGCTAATAACCTCACAGCTGTTGAAGGAGCTTTGGGAGGGCTCGCCCATACCCAAAATGTGAGCCTGGCCCACTTCATGCTGCTGGCTGCCCCAAAACCTGTCACAACCCTCAGGCTCCAATGTGCTAATTCAATTATTTGCCTCTATTTAAAGCAATATTTATAATCATGTGCATGTGCGCATGGCTGTGTTTGTGGATTGTGTTTCAATTTCACAAGTATGTGGCACAACCGCCTTGTGCTTGATGTAATGGCTATGGGTATATACACAACTGTACACAATATCCTGTCACATTGTAAAAGTTTTTGAGGAAGTCTCTGCTGCTTCCTTTCTGACTTGGCTTTGATGCATAATGCTGATGATGTTCTCTTGTTGTGCTGCAGTTTAAGTGGCCTGTCCCCATTCTTGGGGGACAACGACACTGAGACCATGAACAACATCCTGCATGGAAACTGGGACTTTGATGCGGAGGCATTTGAGAATGTGTCAGAGGAGGCAAAAGACTTTGTCTCCAAGCTTCTCATCCCAGCCAAATGGTATGACACTCTTGCCTATTTTGTTGTCCACAGCTAAACACCATCCAGACCCTCAATATCACTCCGTTTGTCATTTCAACCATCCTCATTTATCTGATTGCCTTTGTAGCCTTATTGTATTTCCCCAAAAAGCCATCGCCAATCTCTTCCCCTCCCATATTATAACCTTTGGTTTTACTTGGCAAATGAAACCAGTTAATGCACTATGGAGAAAGGGCTTTGATCATGTCAGTGCATGCTTGTGCAGATGTCTCACTGGAGCACTCTGTGGGCAGCAGATAATAGCAGGCTAGCGTGACAGGTGGCCCTGAGAGAAGCACACATGTTGGGTTTGGACCACTGGGGCCTGCTTTTACCTCAAACAAAAACACTTAGACGGAGACACTGTTAATCATCAGCTAATGTGATGGCAAACAGAGGCACCAACATAACCCTCTGTGCCCTGCAAGCACACAACCCCAGGAGAATGACTAATCATAGGGGGAGGGCTGGGCTGTCATAACAGACTTTTAGGGGTGCATCTAGACACTGTATTTATAGGGGCTACATCTGGACACCCTGTACTTAGCTGATGATAAGACATGGAATAACACGGGTGCCAGAAATAGATGCCATTGTGAGTGTCTGAAATGCCCACGGCAGGGCACAATTCTAAAGTTCCTGTTAGGCTGCAGCTGAGGTGGTGGTTCAGGTTTTGATAGCACTGCTTCATGTTTTAGTGAGCCATTTCCTGTTCCCCCACTGCATCCTTTCTGATCCATCCTCTTGTTTGGTGTAGTGCATCAGCCTCAAAATAGATCAATCAGCCTACTTTGAGATTTCCCTGATGTCAAGCGCTTTGTTTTCTATGTGGATCAGCTGAACATTGCTTTAAGATTTGTTTTTATAGTACCTAAATGATGCACTACAACATGGTTGACCGACACCCAGTTTGCACACAAACCTGTGTGTTGAAACATTTTTCTTTCCATTTGCTCCCTTTGCCAGCGGTCGCCTCAGTGCCTCAGGGTGCATGAAGCACCCTTGGCTGAACGACCTGGAGGAGAAAGCCAAGAAGCACTGTGTCCGCCTCAAGTCCCAGCTCCATCTGCAGCGCTACCTGGCTGCTCATCGACAATGGAAGGTGAGGGACCAAGAGAACAGGAATAAAATTATGTGCTGTGTATAATAAGGTCTACAGTTAACCATGAAAATGTCCCTTTGGGTGCGATCACTTTGTCCCGTGTTTATTTACCTGTACCCCGACTAAACCAACTGTTGCGAATTAGTTTTTCTTGACATTTTCATTTGGATGAAAAGTGACTTGAATACTATTTTTTTTCCTTGTTCAGAAACACTTCTATGCGGTTGCAGCCGCCAACCGCCTCAGGAAGTTTTACACGGACCGATCGACAAACCCAGCATAGCATTGGTCCTGCCACGTGCATCACTGAGACAGCGAGGGGGGACACACAGCTTAGCATGTCTGCCTGACATAGGAGCGAGGCTTTGCTTTTCTGTGTGAAATCTGGAGAGACGAGGCAGACGGCCCAGCACTGATAGGCCCAGTGTACAGTGAGCGCCAGAGGACATTGACTGTAATATTTCAATCACTTTTTTACTGTACAGTTCACTGATTTGAAGGGTGAGAACGCTGAGCCTAACAAGTCAGATGATTTGAGTAGGGGTGCATTATGTGTTCATTTTAGCATGCTACTGTAATCCTCCAGTGACTATGTGGGAATCATCTGACATGATCATGTACCAGATTTGGAATGCTGTGCAACGTTTACCTCACAAACTGTCTTGCCTCTCCACGCAATGCAGTTTGCTGGTGGCAGTTTGTGGGTTAACTATTTTTCCTTCTGTGAAGGTTTCCTACTTTCCTAGTCTATGGGTACTCACAAGAGATGTGCAGATTTATCACTTAAAGGCATTTATACAGTTTAATACAGAAAGTTTTCTGGGTCATTTCAATAGATTGCCAGTGATCATTCATATCAAACTAAGCCATTCAGGACCTCAATGCACATATTGTAAATGTGTTAAATAATTGAAGTAATTCAGGTGAAAACCTGTGCACGTCTTCCTGTAGGTTGTGTACAAATGTGTATCAGTATATATCTGTAGGTTATCAGTCTCTTGAAGTCCACACTCTTAATATCAAATATATTCAGCAGAGGTCCCCTTTCCCTTTGGAACTTTTCCTTGTTATTGCAACAGGTGTACCTGAGTTTGTCCACTTTGAAAGGTTCAGTAAAAAATTACATGAAAGAATTGATGGGAAATCCGTCCTCTCTTTTTCGAGTGTGCTTTATTTAGCCCTACATTACTCAGAATTGATATAGTCTCACATCAATATTTTAAAATTACTTTTCAGATCTCCAGCAATGCTGCCACATATAAGTAATGACGTAATATGTTGCTGGGCTGCAGTATCACATTATGAATAACATTCAGGGGTTTTTCAGTCAGTGATTTCAGCTTTATCAGGGTCTTGTGAGACCTTTGTTCGACTTTAAAGAGATCTGCAAAAGCAGCAATTGGGTAGACACATGAAGTCAGAAGTAAAAAAAAAAAAAAAAAGTTTCCCATGTCTATTAATTAACAATTAAATTTAATAACTCCTTATCTCAGATCTGACTTGAGAGGTAGAATGGACAAGTGAGGGGGCATCAATGTCTAGTCCCAAAATGTCAAACAATATTCATGGGGAAACTTAAGTTGTTGTGTAAAAATAACATCTCTTCACCTGGCATTATTTTGCAAGGTTTACAGTGTATCTTTAAAAGATTAAAACAGAACAAAAAAGATTAAAAGAAAAAACAAGCCACAAAGGGGCAGGGTGAACGATGGGCCCTTCAGTACCCCGGCCACATATGAACAGTCAAATAATAAATACATCCCACCCCCCCCAAAAAAAAACGGTCTAAGTCAATTCATGTCTGTTTCTAAAGCATTTTCTTTCTTTGACTTTAGTGCATTTTCCAAGATTTTTCTCTTCCATTCTTCATAATCCTCCTTCACGTTCTCCTCCAATTCCTCTTCGTTCCGTTGCTTTGGGGATGTTGGCAAGATCTCCTCTGCTAGATGGGAGGGAGGATAATGACAGACTGAGCTGACATTTACCACTGGGCATGACTGAGTGGCACAGTAAAATGTCAGTGCCTGTCTGTCATACTACAACTCAAATTCAAGCATCAGTTAAACCACTAAAGTTTAGTTAAAAGTGAACACAAACTCCTCTTACCTTCTTCCTTCTGTCCAAAGCTGTCTGCTAGGCTCTTCTGTCTTTTCTGGCCTTTTTTCACTGGCTCCTTTAAACGAGACGTTTCACCTGCCGATGGAAATCAGCAGTGCTTTGCATGACTATGGCAGCCATTAGACGGTCTTAAATTGCTCTGTGTTGGCAAAGTACCTCAGAATTTGCACATTCTCAGTACGATTCCAGTCACTGACTGGCTGGAGCCTGTGTTTCTGTCAAATCCAAAGTACATGACCACACACGGCTATCATAAGTTCCATGCAATGACCACTTCATCTGTGTTCATCAATAAACAAGGTATCGTTCACATTTGAATGTTTAATGCAAAATCTGAAAGGTTGATACAGTTTTGTAGATCCCATCAGCTTCAAGGTGAGTATTAAACAGGTGACATCATAACCTGGCTGCAGAATGACTGCAGTCTGGCTGCACTGTTTGTACAGCTTCTAATCAGTTGATACAAAACCTCCAGATGCACAGGCTCCATAGTTTGTAGCACATTCACACTTCAATTGCAAGAGGCAAACAGTTGAGATGCCACATGAACATGATCTGTTGTTCCTCATCACTGTGCACTGTACTCTGAAGAGATAGTCTGCTCAGTCAGCATTGCCCAGATCCTAAAATTTTACTGGTCATCAAGAGGTTTTAGAGATTTCACATTTGCTGATAAATTATTTTCCAATTTGCCAATTTCTTTATTGTTTTTGGTGTCCACACGATTGATACTGTTTGAGGCTAAATTTAGATATATGGCAGAATGAGTGTTGAGACTGGCTATATGTTCCAATGTCTGCTTTATTCAAAGAAAACACATACAGACACATCACGCACTGCTGACGCAAAGAAATGCAGCTTTTGAGATAAAAATAATTACAATTGCTGTGCTGTGACGGTAGCCCTCTGTGCAGACATGAATTTGTAGTTGATATCCAGTATGTGTGTGTCGAGGCATGTGAAAGGAATCCTACCATCTGGGCCCGTATTCAGAAAGAATCTTCAGGCTAAAAGTGGTTCCTAATAGGCAAATTTAGGGACTAAACAAACTAGGAGACACTGAAAATACTGTGTGTCAGCTGTTAATTTACGACACCCAATTTTTTTGACCAAGAGTAATTAACAAAGAAATTTAGCGCTACAAGTAACACTTAAGTATGGCACAGCTTAGAAGTCCAGAGGATTCCTAACTCACTAAGACTAGTTCATAAAACATTGGGCAGCAGTTTCTATGTTCCACGTCCATAATATTTTGAAATGCATATACAGAGTCACGTCTGTAGTAGTTGTCATCAGGTGTGTCATCATAAATGCATTTAAAAATCTGTGCCAAAATACTGTCAATCCACAGTGCATCCCGTAACTGTTTCATTTGTAGCATGTGATCTCAGTCACCTCTCATTCACGCAACAGCACAGCACCATAGCACAGCACATGCCTACCAACACAGACCTGTCACTCATCAATCAATTACAGATGTAAATGCAAGCAGGCTTGTGCATGAGAGCTGACGTCAATCATAGCAACACAGCTTTTATCTTATCCTAGAAATGGCCATTTTTCCCAACTAAAAGTAGGTTTTAGCAACTCTGAGAATAAGTTTTAAGAAAAACAGTCTTAGTTGGCTACTTTTAGCGTGATTTAGGAGTTCTTTTAATGCCAAAATAAAATTCCTTGTGAGTATCGGCCCTAATTTTTTGTCCAAACATTTAATACCAAAATAGAACAAACTGCCTCAATGCAATCTACAAGATCTTGAGAACATTCACAAGAACCAGACAGTCACAGGTCACAGTGGCATTTAACATCCACAATCTAATCAGCTTATCTTACAGTCCAACTGAACATGCAGATGAAGAAGAAACAAGGGCTTAATTAGCAAACATGCCCAGCGGGCCATAGGTCAGAGGGTGGCACGGCAGGGGTCCTAACATTATAACTATGTAAGGCTGGTATTAAAACAGTAGCCTATGATCTGTCATTCTATCTGAAATTGTGCAGAGACATTTAGCCGCTTTTCTTGGAGGAGAAACCCTTGAAATCTCCCATAAATGTCCCTCATCATTACGCTATGAGAGGACAAAGACAAGGTTGTACCAAAGGGCACTTTATTGCATAATCTGGCCCTAGATGAATCAGATAAAGATGGGTTACCACAACCTTAGCTAGCAGTGTACAACTTGGTAGTCTGAATGTGAATAAAAATGTTGCACTTCTTTGGATGGCACTTTTTACTCTCTTTTGCTGTAATAAGTCTGTTTCTCAATGTCTGCAGTGAGATTTTCTCTTCTTCAGCATTGGGGTAAAATGTATATGATAATATATTTTACATATATATATATATATATATATATATATATATATATATATATATATATATATATATATTATACATTGATTCTTACAAATGTAAGCTTTGCTGTGTATAACACAAAAGCTTCAACAGCAAGTCAGAATGTCAATGAATACATTTTTTTTTTCCTGTTGGACCCCCATTCAGCTCTTGCTCTACTCCCACTGTAGAAGAATAGACTGTATCAGTAGTACTTACTGCAGACTTTCTGTCCTATGGTGTGCAGCTGGGAACAAAGTCTGTCAAAGACACCCTTCTTAACTCCAGATGAAGCCGCCAGCTTTCTGTCAACTTTGATTTTCATGCACCTGTGGGGCAATATCAATATATACAACCATGTCATTCCAAGAGCAGCAAACATCCATTTCATCAGGTCAGACTTTATGCAAAACGTGGCAGTTTTATACTTATGTATAAATTCACACACTGTACTGATGATGTATTGCCCTTACTTGCATGCTGTGAACAATGCAGCTGTTGTGAAAAGGGGTTTTGCCAGATCTAGATCCTGCTGTTGAGCAGCAGGTAGACTCTCCTCATATCTGAAGAAGGAAAAGTTAAATGAATCATTGTCAACAAACTTAAATATCTGCAAGCTTTCTGAACAAGTTTGTTACACCCAAACAATGGCCATTTAGTCCTAGATCACTTTAGGTAGATTCTCACCGCTGAAGTATCTGACCAGCAACCTTCACTGCGTCCATGCACCCATATTGGACAGCCAGGTCCCTAAGTCCCAGATTTGTGTTGAGTCCAAGCATGCACTCCATAGATCTGAGATTGCTTTGATACAATTTCTTATTCAGCCCAGATAATTTGATTGCATATTCCTTTAAGTCAAAAACAGACACAATGTCATACAGGCTATAGATCATTTCCAAATCAGTATACAAAGACTGACTTCTGAGATTCACAAAGCAAGGGCCTACCTTGTCCAGAGGAAACTTCAAAGCCGTTGCAGCAAGCTCAAGGCATATGACTGCTTTGCTAGTGGCCGTACTGTTGCCAAGGCCTGTACATTTCACCTGAGACAACCGCATATATTCTTCCGCTTGACTGCAATGTCCAAGACAATAAAACCACGTCTGACATAATTACGTAGACAATGATCAACTCCTTTATTATTATGCATACTGTATTAACTTGTGGTTTTGGATTCAGTTTTCTTTTTGAAAAGGGCAGAAGTACACCGGCTACCTCACTTGCTAACAATGATCTTAAGCCAGGTATTCGTTGATCAGTTACAACAAAAACAACAAAAATAACTTTACATGGAAACTCACCATAGTATTTTAGCAGATGTTATAGCCATTTTCGAGGCAAGCCTCGTAAACATTTCCTTGTCCATTTTGTTCTCTCAATCTCGTTTCACACAGAGCAGTGGCTTTAGTTTTACACGGAGGTTTCGCGGGAAATTTGACAATTTGACGTCAACGCGTAAAACCTACGTGTCACCACCTTGGAATTGATTGGGTTAAATCGAAGTAGTTGTTTGCTAGTTACGTCAGAGCACAAATATGAATTATTTAATAATTAGACATAATTATATATAAAATGGTACATCTCGCATGGCATGAATGCTGCGATTTCTGTCAATATCAAGTTTGCTGTTATATTGTCTGGTCTTTTCTGAGGACGTTTTACGCTGCATCGTTTTATTCCACCAATGCGAAGATCGCTTAGATAGCTCTCCGTATGCACAGCCAATGGGTACAAGGCTTACGAAAAGTAGGTTCGCTGAACTGGCAACAGTCACATGACTGGGTACAATTTCGGGGGGGTTATTACTGTTTCCTGAAACAGACTTGATAATCATGGTAAGTAACGTTATGAAAGATGGATTAAACCACCCTTTGCCTTGGTATAGCTATAGATATGTTTGTAGTAAACGTTGTGGCCCGGTCATTCAAGCTTTTCTGACGAATTTAGCTTTTTATGTAGTTATGCTCTGTGCCAGGTGATGGTAAGGCCTAGCTGGCTAGCCTTTATTAGCTGTTACTAGCTCTGTTGATGTATGTAGCGCTTGATAGAAACAAATACACAAACCGATATGACTATCCGATTATGTAGATACCAATGATAGACACAACACTAAATTTACTTGACTTGCATTTGTCCGATAATCTGTATTTATCGTTATCAGTACGCTTGCGGTTCACCAAGCTAACTCGATTAACATTACTCACTAACGTTAGTCAGCTAACGTTAGATGTTTTAAAGAGCTGGCCGGCGATATAATTGCCTGTTTGATTTTGTGCCGTCTTTGTATAAAACTGAAGACCATTCTTTGCAAAGATTTATAAATCTGAAGTCTAAATTTTTATACCAGTTGCTGGTGATGGAACTGTCGCTAACTACTGTCATAGCAGGTAATATTCGGCTAGTGTACATTAATTTGCCATCTGACCAGTGTTGTCTTAAATGCATTTCTAGTTAGGTTGCTGGCAGCAAATAACGTAAGGTACGAAACGCCGGGATTTTAATTTCTACAGTACAAACTCTACAGTGTCGGAACCATGTCACAACACTGATTTAACGTTACTTCTACTTAATGTTAGCGTTTAGCATTGGACTGAGGACTTGGCAAATTCTCATTCATCGGGAACTTGCATCAAGGGAGGGGCAAGTGTTAGCCATCTATTTAGGACAGACACGTGATAAGAAGTTATTTGGTTCGCCGTAATTAATCAGTAATGCCCCAAATGAAAATATCGCATTGCAGGCACCGATTCAGCTTTTTCATAGAAATAGTTCTCATAATTTAGCTCATATTAAAATGAATATTCAAGACTTCAAAATCATGAATTGATCATAGTCAGCTGCAAATGGTTCTTCTCTGTACTAATGTATGCATCCTTGATTTTATTGTTCTATGACTTTTGTCAACATGTTGGCTTGAGGGTTGAGGTAAAGATTGTTAGGACAAATATATGTTACAATTGTAATGGCTGTAATCAGGGGTCATCTATTCTACATATATTTACTGACATGGACAGATTTCCAAGTTTTGCCAATCTTGCTGATCCCTTGCCTGGCTTTTCCCTAGCCAACCACACAGCAGTCGCCTCAGGATGAGCAGGAGAAGCTGTTGGATGAGGCCGTACAGGCAGTCAAAGTGCAGTCCTTTCAAATGAAGCGCTGTCTGGTAAGCATGGTGACCTTACAAAATACTATCACTGCTGGTCTGTCTGTGAGTCAGACTAATTTGAACTGTTCTTCTCAGGACAAAAACAAGTTGATGGATGCACTGAAGCATGCCTCCAATATGCTGGGTGAATTAAGGACTTCCATGCTTTCTCCCAAAAGCTATTATGAGCTCTGTATCCTTTCTGGCCATGATGTTAATTTGCACAAACTGATATCTCAACTAAGCAGTTGACAGGTGGAGTTGAATTTGATAAATCTGTACAGTCTGTGCTGTATTTGATCGAAATACTGTATTGGCCCGAATATAAGACGATCATGAATATAAGATGACCCCCCTTGTGCCTTATATAGTAAATCATTTTATTTGAAAATGCTGATGAAAACTCATTGTTGGAACTCAAGTGTTGAAAAACATTTTAAGTCAGCAAATTTTTGATCATTACTATAAGTTAAAGCTTGAGATAAAGTGAATTAATGTGGATACATTTGTCACATTTAAATTGAATGAATAGTATGCTACCATATTAATCTTTTTTCATGAAATTTGGCCCGACTGCAAGACACTCAAACATAATGGTGATTCGCTTCTCTCATTTCCATTACACAGTGCTTGATTTTCAGCCTTTCTATGCAACGGTAACATGTGTTGCCATGTTGAAAAACATGTTTGCCTAGCATTGCCTATCTGTATGAGTGAGTTTTCCTTAGTTTGATCATAGTTTTAGCGCTGAGAAGAGTGGTCAACTTTGGTTTGGTTGCGTTAGAAAGCAATGACACTACAGTACTTGCGAGTGCTTGAGAAACTCCCAGAGGGCAAAGAAATAAGAGTATTTATTTGTGGTGCAGCACATGAAATAACATACTGAAAAAACGTTCGTCATTGAGATCGTATGTAGGCGTGAATCGAGACTGCATTTTTTTTTTTAACAATTTATTGTTCAGCCCGAGTCTGTTGTTAGTAGACCTTAACCCTGCCTGCAGACATGGCCATCTCTGATGAGCTGCACTACTTGGAGGTCTACCTGACTGATGAGTTTGCCAAAGGCAGGAAGGTGGCTGACCTGTATGAGCTGGTCCAGTATGCAGGAAACATTATTCCCAGACTGTGAGTACTTCAGCCACATGGGTTCCCACAGTAGTGAAAAATACAGTACAGTAGTTTCTGTATGCAAGCCAAGTTCATGTGCACTGTGCATGCAAGAATGGGCGTGGTGGAGCAGTGATTATGTCATTCGGTTGACAATTGGGCGACCCGGGTTTGATTTCTGAACCCCGCATTGTGAGTCTGTCTCACTTAATGGATAAAAGCGTCTGCTGAGTACCAGTCAGCTTTGCTTTACTTCACATTTACATACATACAAAAACTGTGTCTGAGTTTTAAATCTTGCCTGCTTGCCTGTCTTGCTCCGCAGGTACCTGTTAATCACTGTAGGGGTGGTGTACGTGCGCTCCTTCCCCCAGTCTCGCAAGGACATCCTGAAGGACTTGGTGGAGATGTGCCGTGGAGTGCAGCATCCTCTGCGTGGCCTCTTTCTCAGGAATTACCTGTTGCAGTGCACCCGCAACATCCTCCCTGACGACGGAGAGCAAGCAGAGTAAGACCAGTCTCAGCCACAGGCTGTCCTGTACCCATCCTGTCCAAATGACTCATATATTCCTTTGCTTCAAGTGTATTCATAAGTCTGATTCAGCCTAAATATAGATCTCAGGAAACAGTGCCGTGGGTATCTAGCAGTAGAATAATGTAAGGTATGACTGTTATGAGGTATGACTGTTTATTTACTAGAATGCGGGAATGGAGTTGGTGTGTTGTTCTGATACCATAGCCCCAGAATGTTTTTGCTGCTATGGCCCTCGGACATCTTGAGGAATGTGTGTGTGCGTGTGTGTGTGTGCGTGTGTGTGTGTGCGTGTGTGTGTGCGTGTGTGTGTGTGTGCGTGTGTGTGTGCGTGTGCGCGCGCACGTGTGTACGCGCCTGCCCGGGCAGGGAGGAGATGACTGGAGACATCAATGACTCCATTGACTTTGTGCTGCTCAACTTTGCTGAGATGAACAAGTTGTGGGTGCGCATGCAGCACCAGGGCCACAGTCGTGACCGGGAGAAGAGGGAGAAGGAGAGGCAGGAGCTGCGCATTCTGGTGGGGACCAACCTTGTCCGTCTCAGCCAGCTGGAGGGGGTCAATGTGGAGAAATATAAACAGGTGTGCCCTTCTACCTTATGGCTTGAATGGTGGAATGGTGGAGTCCTTATCTTTACACTCAGCATTCAGCTGTCAGGAGTTCAGTTCTGATGCAAATAAATGTGCAGGCAGACTGTGCAGGGGTCATACCGAGGCTGTCTTTGGTATTCTGTCTTGTGTAAGTTTTGCCTGAATAATCTTTTTTATAAGGCAATGTGGTGTCCATTCTGTCTCAAATTTTACAGCACTTGGCTTGCCAGTCTGACTTGAACTGCCTTGAACTGTAAATTAATTCTTCAAATATCTTGTAGTTACATTTTGTCACATCTCAAACTAGGCTCTGTAAAAAGAATGAAGCTAAATAGAAAATGTATGTGGACACACCATACTAACACCTTTTCAGGAAAGATCTTTAAATATAGATACTGTGGTCTCCTTATGGACTTCTGCAGATCTACCCTACTCTCCGCAGGTCATAGGTCATATGTATCTGGTGACAAATCCAGCGAGATGTGACAGTGACTGCTTTTGCACGCTGTCGCCATTGCTGCGGTGTATTCAGCCAAGAAATGACATGCATGTCAATGGAAGCTACTAGTGGAATTGATCAGTATATCTGTTTTACTGCTTTGCTTTTTTACTCTGAATCACGTACTATTCCATACAATGTTAGGAAGAACCTCTGCTGTGCCTGGCTGCTCTAGTAGTGGTGGGAAATGAAGGAGGTTTGGAACAAAACTTTGTGAACTTTGCACCACGACTCTGTCAGACTACCAAGTTACATTACTGTTAAGCTCTAAATTTGACAATGGAGACATACTTCAAAAAGAGGGAAGAAAAGATTTCATTTATTTCACACCTCATGCCATATGAGAGGCGCTACTTGGACTTGTTTAGTGATATGTTGTGTGGATTCTAGAGGTCAGTGCCAGTTTATTTATAAAGCACCTTAAAACAACATTAGTTGACCTGGTGTATTTAAAATAAAATAGAATAGCTGGGAAAAAACAAAAGCAGAAAAGTAATACTTTAAATAATAGCAACAACATCATCAGCAATAACAAGACAGAAATAAAATAAAATATTCTAAGTATCAGTTTCCACAGTGTAAAAGAAATTTTCCTTGGGAATTTACAGGAATAAATAGGAATAGGAATAAACCTGCCTAAAACAATTTGATGCAAAAAAATATATATCTATGTCTAAATATCTATTCCTCAGTTACAGGTGCATAGCACACTATGTATTGCAGAGCTATTGAAATCACACCCCTTACTTGCATTGTGCATAGATCTTCAAATTGACCTCATCTGACAATCCTCAAAACCCTGCTCTTGTGACAAATTCTTCTGTGAGATTTAACATGAGATTGAATACTTTTCAAAAAATCAACTCTTACAAACTGTAGGTGACGCAGAAGTCTGAGAGGCAGAAGAGGCAGACACATTCTTGTCATCTTTTCTTGCTTGGTGTTCCTTGTTGCCTGCTAAGACTGACTTTTATGATGCTATTGATTTTGATAACTGATTTTTTGCTAACCAGGAGCTAACTCAGGCCAACAGTCCAGGACAGCCTTAGCACATCACGCCCCCACAGTCAAGGTTGCATGGCAACAGTAAAGTTTTGTAGTCCTTCTCTGCATTTACAGTCACTACACACCACACACTTTTGGTCGGTTGTTGAAGGAAAAATCTGGAGTCAGTCAGCCTATATCCCTGTTCTTTAAAGTTGCTGAGAGCAGTCGGTTGGTATAAGAATGACAACATTTGATACAACTCAGACCAAATTAGCAAATTGACAGCTAGCACTAGCTGAATGGGGCCCTCATCAGTTAGCTTTGGTTGCCATTTTGGCAGTTGGTCTATGTTGTACCAAACATTCACATTCATATTCCTACCTACTGCACTTGGCAGCTATATGACACTGTTTTTTTTAAATCATCCAAAATTTCCAGTTAATTCTCATTAATTCCCAAGAAAAGTTTTCAATTTGGAATATTTCCAAAATTCCTGAACTAAAGTTTCCATTTTACAACCCTTGTAACAAAATACAGTAAAACAAAATTTCAAAAATAGGAAAGCCCAAATAGGGCATCACAGGTGCAGCTCTAGTGTTACAGTAGCATGAGAATTTTGGTTAAGCTTGTCAACATCCAGCAGCCAACATCCAGCCGAATCTGTAACCTCAACCCTTTTGCAGCTTTTGCTAAGCTCACTCAGAAAGCCACATGGAGGTCTTAATTACCTCCATAGCACTGATATTTAATTAGGTTGATGGTTGATTGATGGTTGAAGGTTGATTCAATGTAATCCTTTTTACAGAAAACATTTAGAAATTAAACAGAAAGTGTAGTGCCACAATCCACTCACATGGTTGGTTTTCTGTTGAATCAGACCTGAGATCTTTTTAGGTGTATGGACACATGACTATGTCCTAATGCCATTAAGGTTTCTTCTGACTGCTGGAAATATGTTCACATACTTCTGATTCTACCCTTGCTCCTGCATCAGAATCTTTAGTTTCAGACTTCCTTGTAAAAGTGTTACTTATTTGTCACATACATAGTTACAAACGGTATACAAGTGAAACTCCACAGATAATGCAAAATATACATTATACAATATAAAAGAAATAAATAGTAAGTGTTGTAATAAGTATATTACTAACAAATGGTTATGTTAATAATATGCACATCACACTATCCAACAAAAGCTGAACTGTACAACATTGCACCACAACCTTTTGAAAATGGTAGAAAGTTTAAATATTGCTGATGTTGCCTTTCACTTGGCAAAACAAATCAAGTGTCGAGTTTCACAGTAACAGTAAGGTTCTTTGTTCCCCTTTTGTCTGCCTTGCCTTAGCAGTTGGCACAATCTGAAGGGCAGTGTCGCCTCAAGTTTTTATTAGTCTTGTTCAAATAAAGCATAGTCTGAAATGGAAAAGTTCAGCTTCAGAATGTAAAAGTACTAACACATATTACATCACTTGTGTGTGCATAGGTAGAAGTTGGATTATTCCATCTCTGTCGTAATAAACTTCTAAAAAAAAAATCTCCTTTACCACCTTTAGATTGTGCTGTCTGGAGTTTTGGAGCAGGTAGTGAATTGCAGGGACTCCCTGGCACAGGAGTACCTCATGGAGTGCATTATACAGGTACTTGACCTTTCCAGAGCCACATTGCTGTTTATCATATGAAGGTCCTTGCAGTCCTTTATCTATCTCTCTCTCTCTGTGGTCTTGCCAATTCCTCCATTATGAGAGATGACTTTTCTATAAGGCTGGTGTAGTTCTTGTCCATGGTAAATCCTGTTCTATCAGTGAATCTATTCTTCCCTGTACATGAGATCAGTGTTTTGCTGTTTCTCCTGTAGGTTTTCCCAGATGAATTCCATCTTCAAACGCTGAACCCCTTCTTACGCTCATGTGCTGAGCTGCATCAGAACGTCAATGTGAAAAACATCATCATTGCTCTCATTGACAGGTCTGAATCGAAACTGTTGTTGTTCTAATTATGATAATCATCAGTGTTAATACTTCACTGCTTCCAGTTTATCATATCTCTGTTTAGGCTCTATTGCAGTGCACTGTGGATAGTCTAGGGCCTGCATGGTTATAGGTTAATGCAATAATGCAGGTTGGTAACGCAGCCTGTAGCTATTTTGATCTCCGCAGAGGGATCCAATTCGTAAGTCTACTTGGAGCTTTGAAATTTGGAGATCAAATATATACTGTATTTTTTCCAGTGCCTTTGTTGAAACTATGTGCTGCGTTTATGTTTTTTATCTTTTAATTAACTGTCATGTATTTGTTTGGAACCAGTTTTCTCTTATCTATTACATTTGTTCACTTTCTCATTGCTTAGTTCATTCTCCTTTTTGTTTCATCAGCAACTGTCCTTACCCCACCTCCCCCGCTGCCAGATATCCATTTCACTCATGCTGTGCATGTGTTAACATAGACATAATGGGCATAAAGGGGAGAGGAGTGGGAGTCATAGAGCCCTTAAGACTCTTCTCATCCTTCTGCTCTGCTCCCTGTCTCATTTCCTTTGCAGGCTGGCTCTGTTCGCCCATAGGGAAGATGGCCCTGGCATTCCAGCTGAAATCAAACTCTTTGACATTTTCTCCCAGCAAGTAGCAACTGTGATTCAGGTATCAATTCAGTTGCAATTTTAGTTTTGAATAATTATTAAAATAATGTAATTGGGCTTTAAAGGATAAAATATGTAAGACATAACAACAGTGCTGACAACAGGTCAAGTACACGTCTTGTGTACATATGTACAGTGCTCATCACTACCACTACAACTGTGTAGTTTATGTTTTACCGTTTGCTAGCTCTGGTCTCGCACCACATCACATGGACTTTTGTCTCCACCTCTCAGTCCCGCCAGGACATGCCCTCGGAGGACGTAGTCTCACTGCAGGTGTCCCTCATCAACCTGGCCATGAAGTGCTACCCTGACCGTGTGGACTACGTAGACAAGGTGCTGGAGAGCACGGTTGAGATCTTCAACAAGCTCAACCTGGAACAGTAAGTAACATTTACTTTGTGATTCTGTTGGTGTAGAACTGCAGTCAGAGCTACAGCCTGTTTTTTTTTAGTGGGACAGCTGCATTACTGCAAGTCTTGCACCTTCCATAAGGTGTTTAATTGGGCCAGCATGTGGCTGCTACATATGGTAATGGTTGATATGATCGGATTCTTGATGTTAAGCGTCTTTAAAAAAAAAAAAAAAAAAAAATCTAGACATAAAAGCAACATTTGATTTACTTCTGCAGTGAATTTCAAAGCTGGGTTAATTAGGGTGTATTTTTGGATCCCTTCCTTTCTTAATGGGCTGCTTACATAATCCTTTCCTGTGTATCACATTTGCTGTGTTCTGTCTTGGTTATGTAAAAATCTTTCCAATATGAAATGGAGGCTGGTAATGAGTGGATAGTAGAGTGAGTTGTGCAGGTGGAGGCAGAGGTTAGTGCGTTGATAATGAGCCTCCACTATTCTCTTCTCTTAGTTTGTCTTGGCGTGACTCTTCCGGCCATTCCTCCTGTGCACTCGCTCTGTCTGTCGTTTTCTATTTTCTCTCCTCTCCTCTCCTGTCTCTGGCAACTGTCACTGGCTCACCTGTGCTAATTCTCCTCGCAGCATTGCCACCAGCAGTGCGGTGTCCAAAGAGCTGACGCGGCTGCTGAAGATCCCCGTGGACACCTACAACAACATCCTGACTGTGCTGCAGCTCAAGCACTTCCCGCCGCTGTTCGAGTACTTCGACTACGAGTCACGCAAGAGCATGAGCTGCTACGTGCTCAGCAACATCCTGGACTACAACACCACCATAGTGGCTCAGGAGCAGGTCTCTCCCTTAGACATTTCACCCCCACCCCCCACACACACGCACACGCGCACACACACACACACACACACACACACACAGGACATGCAGTAAACACACTCTTCAAGAGCTTTTCAGAACTTCTCTTTACCTGCTCGTAAAGGTTAGATCTCAGGGTGTTGGGGCTTCGTCAAAAGGTATATATAGGAGAGCAAGTGAGTCAGTTCATAGTCTGCCAGACTATATTGTGTTGTTCCCTACATGCAGCATAAATGCGTGACCACCTCTTGTTCAAATGCTTTCCTCTGCTCCCCTTATAAAAGGTCACATGTCCCTCAGCTAAAAGAACCCCTGCCATTCAGTCTGGCTTTTGGAACCACAAATCTTTTTTTTTTTTTTTTGGCGGCGGGGAGGTGGGGGGTCCAAGACAACTAATGGTTGGTAGTTAATGGCCTGGCTGTCCTCCCACAGCCTCCCAAATCTGGTCTCCAACAGTGAGCTGCTTCCCCTGGAGGAAGGAATGGCTTTGGAAGGCCCTCGTTACAGTCTGTTTTAGTGGCTGTTTTCCTGGAGGCTATTATCCTTTCATCTGATCTCTGAACCACTGTCTGTATTTGCGCGCAGGTGGACTCCATCCTGAACCTGGTGTCCACACTGATCCAGGACCAGCCGGATCAGCCAGCGGAGGACCCTGACCCTGAAGACTTTGCTGAAGAACAGAGCCTGGTGGGCAGGTTCATCCACCTGCTCCATTCCGATGACCCCGACCAGCAGTACTTGGTGAGAGACTTCGCTGTGGGGCTGTGAGAGCTTCCCCTCTGTGGAACTGTCTCCCTCCATCTCTCTGTTTTTCTCTCCTTCCTCTGCCCTCCATTTCTCTCACTCTTGTCACGCACACACACACACATACACACACACAGAAATGTTTGGTGAGGTAAAACGCATCATTTTTAAAGCTTGTGTCCATTTCTTACTCTGAGCTTCCCTCATAGGGCTTTCATGAGTTGAATAGAATAGAAATCTAATCCGTGTGTGTGTGTGTGTGTGTGTGTGTGTGTGTGTGTGTGTGTGTGTGTGTGTGTCTGTGTCTGTGTCTGTGTGTGTGTGTGTGTGTGTGTGTGTGTGTGTGTGTGTGTGTGTGTGTGTGTGTCTGAGAATGGAATAACAATGCCTGAAAATGTTCCCCTACAGATCTTGAACACTGCCAGGAAGCACTTTGGTGCCGGTGGTAATCAGAGGATCCGTTACACACTTCCACCGCTGGTGTTTGCTGCCTATCAGCTTGCCTTCCGCTACAAAGAGAACTCCTCCTCGGTATGGGTCTCAGCGCCCCCTCACACCTCTGCTTTCCCCCGCAGGGCCGCTGGGGTAGAGTGCCATTGCAAAGCCAAATGAATGCCTCCAGCGTGTCATGAGCCAGCCTAATTTGGTTGTGTCATGCTTGTTTTTCATTTTTTAATACCAATCTAGAATGACTTTGCAATTTTGAAATCCTTTTTGAAAACTTTGAGCTTATTTTTGGACAGTGTCTTATGTTCCTCTTACTTGTGGTGCCTTGAGATAGCATGGTGCTGTTTGTTGCCCTGGTTATGTAATCCCAACTGTGAAATACATTGGAAGGTAATTAAATATTATACAAATATATGAATTAATGAGGGTCTGTTGCCTCTTTGGTGTTTGTACAGGATGACAAATGGGAGAAGAAGTGTCAGAAGATTTTCTCATTTGCGCACCAGACCATCAGTGCTCTTATCAAGGCTGAGTTGGCGGAGTTGCCCCTCCGCCTCTTCCTACAGGGGGCGCTAGCAGCTGGAGAGATCGGCTTTGAGAACCACGAGACTGTGGCTTATGAATTTATGTCCCAGGTACCAAAGGTCACCCGCCATGGCTCAAGGTTGTACGTTAGTCTTGGAGTAACTGAGTGCAGCTTGATGTCTGCCTATGCTTATGGATTAAAATAAGTGCTTTTACCATCTCGTGGCCAAGTATTAATACCCTTCAAGTTTTGATACAGATGATTATAGTCATGACTGATGGGTTTTATGTTGCCATTAACTATTAACTGCTAACAGTTGCTACTCTGCAGTCTGACTGTTTGTGCTCCTGTGTTTTGCTTGTGACGCAGGCCTTCTCCCTGTATGAGGATGAGATCAGCGACTCCAAAGCCCAGCTGGCAGCCATTACACTGATCATCGGCACATTTGAGCGCACGCGCTGCTTCAGTGAGGAGAACCACGAGCCGCTGCGGACGCAGTGCGCGCTGGCTGCCTCCAAGCTGCTAAAGAAGCCTGACCAGTGCCGTGCGGTCAGCATCTGCGCCCATCTCTTCTGGTCCAGCCGCAACACGGACAAGAGCGGCGAGGAGGTGGGTCAGCCAGAGGCCTGGGGATAGGAGGGGGCTCTGATTCTGGAAGGGACCGGTCCTTTAAAGCCAACCAAGCCCTTTAAAATCATGCCTCGTCTCAGACCACATTAGTGTCATGGAGGCATCTGGTAGCTTTGGGTCAATAGTTGTAGTGCATGGTGAACACTTCAAATGAAGCCATTAACATAGACAGTTGTATGTCGCACAGCTTCCCTTTTCTTATGCCTTGAGAGACACCAGTGACTAAGCAAGAGGTTGATGACTTGGCCACCTTGTTAGTGTTCCACATAGTGCAGCTCATAAAGTTGGGCCATCTGGTTTGAGCCTCCGCTGTGGTTATGCTGGCAGAGAAGTCACTCAGGTATACATGATGCAGGTGCTATTAGAGGAAAAAAAAAAATCTCTGTCTGCTGGTTGGCTGCGATGCAAGTGGGCAGATGGCCACTGTTGAGAAGAGGGATGGCTATGTGGGTGGGTTGGTGGTTGTAATATGTCCCTCTGGACTGACACCTCAGAGATCTCCAGAAATAAAACTGAATGTGCAGGCAGTGGTATTACAGGCTCAAGGCCATTGTAGGTAGAGCTGTGTAATTGCACAGGCTCTTTCGCTGCAAGCTTTGTCATTGCTGACACTTGCTGACCTGAGAGTGGGATTGAAGAGAAAATGGATGAATAAGACACTAATGTGAAAGAAACCACAAGAAATGTGAAAATGATCTTGACCCTAATTGTGTGCTTCAGTAATTTACTCAGGCTTTTTCTGTTCTGTTAGCTCTTGCTGTGAAAGTGGGGGTCTGAATGTGAGGGATTGTATGTGTGTGTGGCTGTCACTATTAATGTGTGCATTTGCATATGTAATGACTTGGCCCTGGTTGTAGATCCGAGATGGCAAGAGAGTGATGGAGTGCCTGAAGAAAGCTCTGAAGATTGCCAATCAGTGCATGGACCCGTCCTTGCAAGTACAGCTCTTCATCGAGATCCTGAACAGATACGTGTGCTTCTACGAGAGAGAGAACGATGCGGTAACCTCCTTACCTCACAGCCCACAATCTGTTTTTCTTCAGCCTTTGTTTAGACTCAACTCCCCCAACTCCCCAGTTCTTCACACACTCCCATAGAAAATGTAGTCTTATAGTGAGACCTCAGGGCTGTCTGTGTGGGCAGGATTGGGTTGGGACTTGTCGGAGCACAGGCGGGCATTAAAAGGGGGTCAGACAGTCATCAGGCTGTCAGTGGGGGGCGTTGGCTGAGGGAGAGCTGAGATGAGGACAGGACATGCTGGAGAAACGCCTTGTGTGTGCAAGCCCGTCTCCATCTCTCATTAGCCACCATCTGCCCACAGCCACAGCCATAGCCACAGCCACGCTGTTGCGATTCTCAGGATCTACAAATAGCCTTAGTCACGCCAGAGAAATGCAACTGTTGGTGTTTGATGGTGCAAAAATTGACACTTACCGAAAAATTTATTTTTACTCATGGTTGGAAATTAACTTTAAAATATGATCTCTTCCAGCCGTTGACAGAACATTGGTCAAATTCACCAGCCACAGATCAGAAAATCAGTACTTTGTGTATGAAATACACACATAGACCTCCTCAGTTCTTCATAGGACTCCAGTCCTGCACAATAACACGCTAGAACTCAAATTTGTGGTAAATTCAGGCTGGCATCCAGGCTACTTGAGATCAACCAGCCACTTTCATATTTCCCAAGGATCTGTCTGCAAGCTGCTAGTTTAGATTCCTAGTTCCAAGTGTTGTCCATAAGTGCATCATGTGAAGCTGCTTGTTGTTGTAGGTGACGGTGCAGGTTCTCAACCAGCTGATCCAGAAGATCCGTGAAGATTTGCCAAACCTGGAGGCCAGCGAAGAGACGGAGCAGATCAACAAACACTTCCACAACACACTGGAGCACCTGCGTCTGCAGAGGGAGTCTCCTGAGTCGGAGGGCCCAGCCTACGAGGGCCTGGTGCTGTAGGGGGCCCAGTCTGACGCAGCGTGACGCGCAGCGGCGTTCTGTATGTGCATACTCAGACAAGAGAGCTGTACGTGTATATATATACACACACATACACACACACACACACACACACACTCTAGTACAACCACACACCAGGGTATTCCATCCAGGGGAAAAAACCCTCCAATTCCCACCTGCCTCCTCCTCTCTTTCCCCGGATCTCTCTGCTGCATATCCATTCCTTACATCTCTCTGTGTGTCTCTCTCTGTTCGGTCTTCCTCATTCAGTATGTGAGGGACAGAGTGATGTTTACTCAGCCTTGCACTTGTTTGATGTCATTTCCTCATGAATTTTCTACTGGTTTGGCATTAAGCAGTAGTGATAGAGGGAGAAACTTGAGCTCTTAAGCGATCAAAACTCCCAGCCTTCTCTGGCTGTGATGGCGCTTGTGGAAAAAAAATGAAAGCCCCAGTGGCTTTGTTGGGTAATCTTTAATGCCTCTGTCAGCCAGTGTGGTGTGACGTGGAGGCTGACTGGGTGAGCTAGACATCTCTATATGGCTGGCTGAAGCCCAGAGCTCTTGTGCGCTTACCATGCCGAACCAACGCACAGCTGTGCATCTGTTTAGAAATTGCTAATTACTCTTTCTTTCTCTCTCTCTCTCCTTTCTTTCTTTCTTTTTTTCTCTCCCTCCCTCCCTCCCTTCCTGCATCTGTCTTGTCTGCTCTCTATCACGGTCCTTATTCCTCTCTTTGATCGGCACCATTTGCTTCTAGAGGCTTAGCTGCTCTGTTCACCATGACCAGAGTAAAGCAGAGATAAGCGCGTGCTTCCGTGTGGGACTATGTCAGGCTGTAGAACATGTAGTGGAAATGTGGGGGGCTGCTGGGTATGTGGACCCACAGGAGAGAGCACAGTAGTGAGCTGTGAATCCCCTCACCACCCACACACACACACACACCCACCCACACACCATTCAAATGTCAAGGCCTGTATAACAAAACCTAATCTAATGGATTTCTCCTCCATCTCCACTTCTTTTGGTTATTAGCCCCCTAACCCCAAAACATATTGTATGTATAATCTAATTGTAAATCAGATGAGCCAGAAGAAGTATCATTGATTTTCATGTCATTTGCACAAATAAAATGATCATATAAATCCCATGCGTCTATAATAAATAATTACCCTTTCATGTCATGGAGTGTTTGGGCCAGTCCAGTTTGTGCTAGTGCGTACTTCATGTTTTGTCAAAAGCAGTGCTTCATGTTTGATGAAAATGTAGGCTTGCTCAATATATCACCTTTCACACTAGAAAGTGTATGGTAGCGCTGTGCTAATGTAATACTTACCAGCTCCATACCTTCCTCGCCACTAAAGGTGGCACAGCATAATTGAGTAAAAGGGTCATCTAAAAGAATATGTGCCATGCACATGGAAAAGATAGAGTTAAATTATCCTTCACTGAGCATTGCTATGATTTGTTCTTTGTGTGGCTCTGCATGTGGCACCAACAAGAAAAAAACAATGAGTCATTTGCCTGGATGCTATTGCCTCCGTTTGCCTCAGTTGCTCTGCAACCACTCCACATCAAAGTTCATCATTTCTAACCTGAGTCCTTACATGGCCATGTCAGTAATGCATACTGACCAGAGACATTTGAACCCCTCTACCTAGCTCTCACCCCCCCAAACTCTCTTTTTTCCCTTTTGGGGAAATGGAAAGGTGGCTGGTGGGGCTTTCATGCTGAAGCCTTTGGGAAGCTGGCCCTATTCCCTCTGGGGAGTTCTTGCTGTGTGAAGGCAGCGAGTGGATCAGCTATTATGCTGGAAACTGGGATTCCTGTCATGGTGTTTTGCTGGCCCGTACCGTCTTGGACTAAATGGCTCAAATGTGTGACTGTACATGGATTTTGTACACAGCATCATTTCCTGCTCGTTGCATTCATTTCTTGCTTATCCACTTCTGGACTGTATACAACATCAGCAGTGACACACTAACATGTTAACATGGTATACCTTTATTTATGCTGTACATAAGACAGTCATGCCTCTCACTTTAGCTATTTAGGAAGTCTCGGTATTGTCTGAGATTGATATCAATCAGTGTATGTTTATGACAAATGATTTTCTTCCCCACTTGCATTAAAAACCATAATGCCTGACTGATTACTTTTTTTTTGAGTGAGATTTAATAGTACAGATCAACATCAATTCCATGTATCACACTGGACATGATATTAATCTGCAGTTACTGTAAATTAACAACCCAGGAGGTCAACAACAGCACTATATACATATTAATACATATATACATAAAAATACATATTAATACCTCACAACAGATCTACAATAACAGTACAAAATACTAGGCAATAATCAATCAATTGTCATTCTGAAGCACAATGATATCCTTGTCAGCTTAAAGGATGACCAGAAAATACAAAATGCAGATTTCAAAGGTTAAGACCATTGACAAATTTGAATTTGCTGTTATGTTGGGTCAGTTCACTTGGAACCTGCTAGTAATTCTGTTCCACATATTGTGGTTGGATGTTATTTATCTTATTAGGACAGAGGAGTTTGCTGAAGGCCCTTTTAAAACTGGTGTGACAGAGAGGATAAAGGACAGGATTGATGGAGGAGTTTACCCATAACAGCCAGAAGGAGATTTCATACATGTAGTGCTGAACGCACTGGCCATGGCACGCGGCCCGAATGATCATGAGGAGTGTGTAGGGCGCCCAGCAGAGTCCAAACACGCAAACTATAACAGCCAAAGATTTGGCCACCTTCTTGTCCCGGGAAAGGCGGAATCGGCTTGCCAGGTTGGCGGATGCGTCAGAACGGGTGCGCACGGGTTCAAACGCCTGTTCGGCGTTGTGGAATCGTGCAGGATCACGTTGCTGAGCCAAATCTTCCATTTGCAAGGGAGGGAGGTCGAGAGCTGCGCTATCTCGTCTTCCTCCCTTGGCTGCATCACCAATGACTGCAGCAGAGACCTTCGCGCTAGACAACCGGCAACACCGAGGGCGCGTTCCTTTTCCTTTGATGCTGCAGGCTTGCGTCTGAACGGGTCTGACGAAGAACACGCGGTTCATCGCACTTGCACCCAGTGACTCCATTTCGCAGTTTCTAAATTCCATGTTGGCTGGCTGTTGCTCTCTGACCACAGTCCGCTTTCTGATGTTAATGTAGATGCTAAGATTGAAGTAGGTGACACTTATGAACGGCGTGAAGAACTCCACCGTGGAAGCTGTCATAAGAAAGTACCAGTTGAAGTAGAACTCGGCATAACACTCCCCAGTGGGTACCACACTCCCACCAGCAATGTGCTCCCAAATGATGATAGCTGGTCCGTAAAGCAGGAAGGCAGCCAGCCACACGCTCACCATCTTCAGCACCGCTGCGGATGTCACTCCTTTCTGACACCTGTAACTCACCTGGTAGGGATGCAGATCGAATAGAGAGTTTTTGCTGTTAAGAGCAATGTTAAACGCGTTTTCTTTCATGTAGCATGTTCCATTCTAAACAAATTAAAGAGCCATTTAGAATTTTAAAGAGAACTACAATACGCATTTTGTAGATTAAACTATAAGCAATATTCGTCATATTGGAAGACAAATTTCAATGTGGAGTTACCGCTTTGGTGACAGACAGGAACCTGTCAAAGCTGATAAGGACGATGTTGAATACAGAGGCTGTGCAAACCATGTAGTCCACTACGAGCCATAGTTTGCAAAGCCCTCTTCCCAGTGTCCACTCACCCGTCAGCACATAGGGGATGTACACTGGAATACAAAACCCTCCTAATGGCAAAGAAAGCACACTTATTAAACAGCAAGAGCCATGCCAATAAAAAGGACAAAGGGGTGCCACTTCACTCACCTACTAACAAATCCGCTATTGCTAAATTCAGAAAGAAAAAGTTGCCATGTGTTCGCAAACTTTTTTCCACCACGAAAGCTAATATAACAAGTGCGTTTCCAAGTACTGTGGCGAAAACCAAAATTGTCATTAGGACGGCCAGGAGCACTGAAGCTGATGGAGAAAACTGGACATGCTGTGCGCGCTGGTGATGTATTGTCTCCAACTCCTGCATCCTCGTTACGTTTGCACGGACATCTAAGGACCGGTTCCATATAATCAGGTCAAATGGTTGTGAGGTAGAACATTCAGAAATTCCTGCCGCAGAGGGAAATGTTGACGGCATCATGTCATTAGTGTCCAAGACATTTGTTTAACCAGGAGCATCTCTGGCAAATCTCAGTATGGCAATCAAAGGACCTGTAACGCTCGCGAGTGTTGGAGGCAGCTATTACTGCAGGGTTAGGGGAGTACTCGCTTAACTTGAATGCTGCATGTTGATTGGCTATTCGTGAGATGCCATCAACGCATCAGGTGGCTCTTTATGAAAAATGTCCTTGATTGTGCTGAAATTATGGCCCTATAGCCTAAATGTTTCATTTTACAGGAAAGCTTGGGGTGTCATATCTGTGAGTGCAGTTGTTTTGTATTGAAAGTGTCTACAAGAGTTTCCCAAGTTTGTAAAAAATGAATATGACAATCAAATCTTCAGTATCTAAATACTACCTGAGCTACAGTAAGCCTATTCATATCTACCCTAATAATGTATGAATCATTTAAGTCCCCATGTACAATTTCCTCATTCCCATCAATGTGGGCTTCCTGAAAAATAATAATGAAAACGAAATTGCTAAACAGCCCCTATAATGACCACAATCAGATTTTAAGATAAACCTTAAACCCTGACATAGTAAACCCTGAAACATTGTCCATGATTGTCAGAGGGTCCAAAAGGGTAATAGGATGTGTGTATCACATATGTCATGAACAGTTCACCTCATTGACAGAGTTTTTTTCTGTTGAGGGCAAGTCAATTTTTAACAGACATTTCTCTTGAATTGTTTGATAGTCCCTGAAGTGTGATGGACAGGCAGTCAGTACTGTATAGCCTTGGTTTTGGCTTTAATACTACTTGGAATTCTTTCTTTCTTGGAATTCTATTGATTGTTTTTGTGGCAGCTGTTTGTCAGAGGTTTTTTATTTATTTATTTATTTTTGCTCATTGTGATTTTTACCAGTACATGAACACATAGCCACAGATGAAGAGATGTGCACCTTGGGAGATATGAATGTCTATATACTGATTCATTTAGAGTATATTGCATTTTCTATGGGTAGATACACATTTGGGGAAAGCATCAGGTTTGACTGATAGATACATACATACAGAATGAGAAGAAAAAAAAAGACCACAGACTCATTCAATCAAAAGAAATCAGTTTTGCATACTCAGGTTTGTTATCACCATGATCATAATACAGTCCCAACCAGACAACCACACATTTTCTAAATGTCGCGTCATTTTCAAGGAACTAAAATAATGTGCAGCAAAGGCCATAGATTATAATAATTCATGGATTAATAGATGAATCTCTTTAGAGTACACACGGTGCCCTCCTAGACTCACTGGCCTGGCATGTTTAATTAATTAGGGGATTCAGCACCCTACTCTCATCCTCCCACAGGCCATGTGTTGAACCGTTAACTTGGCTACCATGAATGGCTACATCAAGGGGAAGCCATTTTTTTTTTTTTTTTTTTTTTCCACAACATTGTGATAACTCTTTAGCCAAAAATATCAGAGCTAGAGTGCATCCCAGATTAAGTAGGCCTGAAACTGGACGATTCTGCCATTTTAATAATTACATGTCACTGGATTATTTATATTGCCCATAACAGCCCTAACCAATACACATTGATTTGCTTTTTTGATTTTGCATTATAAACACGTTCATAAAGGCCTATAACACATTCATTAGGTCTTATAACTGTCATTAGTGTTCATAACTCTTTATACATTCTCATGACTGTACCATAAGGCATTATAATGTTATTTTATAAGCCTTTAGAACTCGAAGTGTCACAAAGCATTATAAAACTTGCAGTGTATACTATGTGAGATGAACACATAATTACTCAAATCAATAAGGCATGTATGCCGTATGTTTCCCTAGTATCAAATGGCCAGAAAGCTTCCAAGGCTCTGTGACACTTTAAGTTGTAAAGGTTTATATGATATGATTATAATGCCTTATGAGTACATTAATGAAAATGTATAAAAAGTTATGAATACTAATGTCATTAGTTATAAAACATTATGAATGTATTTATAATACTTTATGAATACTGGGCACATAGAAAGTGTTGGGTAATGAATGAAGTTATGGGTAACACTTTCTATGAACACAGTATTCATAATGCACTATAAAGTCATTCATAAATTCATAAAGCCTTATAACTAATGACATTAGTTTTCATAACTGTTTACAGATTCTCATGACTATACTAATGTCTTATAAGTCTTTACAACTTGAGGTGTCACAAAGAATTATTTACTTTGTTAATTGTCCTTTTATATGCCCAACTTCTCATGCCAAATAATGAAGAGTTACAAGCACATTCTGTAAGTAAAGTGAGATAAACACAGTCATGAAATAAGACACCATTACAGGCAGTAAGTCAAGTGGTATGTGTATGTATGTATTTATTCCCTGGTATCAAAAGGCCAAAGAAGCTAATAATGCTTTGTGACATTTTAAGTTGGAAAGGCTTATAGACTATAATAACATTATAATGTCTTATGAGTACAGTTATGTGAATATATAAACAGTTATGAATACTGTCATTAATTGAAAGGCTTTATGAATTCATTATAATCCTTTATCAGTGCAGACAACAGTGATCATCAAAGGGATATTGAGTGGCAAGAAGAGTAACCTAGGCTATCAATTTGTGTAGCCTACCAGTTTTTATTGTTATATCTTAATACAATATGGTAATTTGGGCTGCATACATTACTTCAAATTCTGTTTCTGAGCTTCCTTTCATCCAGTTGCTGCCAAATCTGGTGTGTAGCCATGCAACAGTACTTCTTATTACACATTTTCTTGCCATGCATCAATGAAGCTTGATAGGATTTTATACTTGGTGGTTATATTGGTGGTTGGACTATGCAAAGTGTATGCAAATGTATGCACATAAAATATAACCCTTCTTTCCTTGAGACATGCTTAGGTCGCAAACAGCAGAGTGAAATAGTAGGCCAAGTAATTTTGCCCCATTTTTGCTTGGTCTAGAAAGGGTTAATCTTGGGTGTTGTTGAGAGCGGTAAACAGACACTTGATTTTCCTGCAGTTATTTTCCTCAAGAAGATCATTTGTTCTTGTGTGGGGGTGACCCAATAATAAGTTTATTAAATTATTCAGTTAAGCCAATGTTTGGCACTCTGTTTCATGGTCTTATAAAATATTAGTTTATGATTTTCAGAATGAATAACCATACCGTAAAATCAGTTAAATACTTAGTTAAATATTTTATTTCAAATATATAATACATTAAAGCTAACCATTTAAATACTTTATATCTTAATACTGATAAATTTTGTTGGCAAGGAGTAACATCTACCAAGTGATGCTATACTTATACTTTATACTTATAGTATTCTGTGCCAGTAAACAGTGCAAAAACAATGTGCTGTGTTTTTTGTTTAGCAAACCTTTTTTTTAGCAAAACAGTAAAATACATTGACTGAACTAGCAGTTAAAGAAATAGCTAGTCTTCAGCACACGGAAGAGTCTTCTTGTCCCAAGCTGTACTCAAACATGGCAGGGCCACTGTAGAGGTAGGCATAACCTGGGAATAATAAAATAACAAAATAATATATTGAGTGTTACTTTTATTTGTTGGTACCTTCTTTAAATTTCCTGCAAATCTACATTTTTTTTTTACATTTTCTGTCTTAAACAGAAATCATTATGAGCTGACTCACCTTTGACCTGGACTGCTGCTGTGACTTTTTCACTCATTCCAGGAAAGCCATCAGCCACCAGTTTAGGGTAACTCTTGTCCATTGTCTTTTGGGTTTCATCATAGCTGCGTTGATCAAATGAGAGGATATCTTAGGAGACACAATCCATGATGCATATGTACCTCAGGTGAGAGTTAGCATGGTTTACGTACCTATAATATTTCTTGCCTACAAAGAACAAAGTCTTTCCAGTGTCAGGGTCACTGAGGACGGCACTGACACTCTTCACAGTGTCTGGCAAGCCCATGCTGCCGAGGCTCTTGGGGTAACCCTTCTCAATGTCATAGCCATTTAGAGACCACACCTTCTGACCTGGAGATCACAGCAGCAACATCACGAGTGAGGCCATGGCAGTAATGGCACTAACTAAAGTCACTGGAACAAAGAACCCAATAGGTTTTACCTTTAAAGATGAACACTTGTTGGGTCTGTGGGTTTTCATAGGCAGCATCAATATTCTCTGGAAGCTCAGGCCAGAAGCTTTTGATGAGGTGTTGCTCAGGATTTGGTTTCAGTGGATAACTACGCCAGAAAAAACTGTAGAAGGATACATCAAATACAAATGGAGTTTCTATAGTTTTTATGAGCTGGGGTGGAGTCTGCAAAAATGCTACTGCTTATTAAGGCTGATTTCAATGCATGACTTCATCAGAATCTGCATACCTGCCCTTGAAGAATATCATCTCTCCGCGCAAGCTTGTGACTGCATCAAGGGTGAGCTGAGGATCACAGGCATTAGGGGTAGTGGGAGGTGTAGGCTGAGGGTCATCAGGGGATATGTCAGGGTTGGAACCTGATGAAAAAATATTCTCTTGTAAATGGATAAGGTGAAAACAAAATAATAAATAGAATAGCTTTTGACAAAAGGTGCCTCATGAAAGATAATTTTAATGAAAAGTTGAGACTGACCGTAAAGTGACTGTATTCCTTGGATATCATCCTTGGGGAGCAAGAAGCTGGTAGGATCTCTGCTGACGTACACTGAGTTCATGAGAGCACCTGGGTCCTTGGAGTGGCCCATGCCAAGAGAGTGTCCAAATTCATGGGCGGCCACCAGGAACAAATTGTATTCTGTAGAGTGAAGAAATTAGATAGATTAGACTATAAGGACAGCAAACCAACAAAGGCACAAATCATACAGAAACAATAGGTATGACATTTACCTGCAGATGTGGAAGTGAAGGTCTTATCTTCATTGAAATGGGCATCACCCCCAATTCCTTCTCCTGGTGAAAAGGCATGTGCCACTGTCTCAGTTTGGTCATAAAAGGGGGAGCCATCGCCATGGTCTATACAACAGCAAAATAACATTCTTATACAAAAGCAACAGGCCGATACAATTCTTGAATTACCTTTCAAAATGGTCATTAGATGGAATTTTTGCCAGAAGGTCTGCATCCAGTATTATTCCAATCATACACTGTACGTATATCATTTTACATTCCTGCAAGACAGTTGAATTAGTAGACTATGTATTTGCTGTGCAGTGGAAAGAGTCAGTTTAATTGTTCTTATGTCACTTTGGATCAAAACATCTCCCGAGAATAGAGGCGGGAATGGAGAACCAGGAATGGAATGCTTCAAATCACCGGAATTGTGCCCCTCTGACATTATGAATCCCTCTTATCAATGCCAGCATGTTTTTAAGACCATAGTCAATGGGTCTTTTTGAATACAAAATTGAAATAGATAACACAGTTCTACTGGGTTTCCCTTATTCTAATAAACTGCTGTTGTCACCTTAGTACTTCCGGCTGTATTACAGACTTATGTGCTGATATTTTCTAAACAGAATTGATAATAGGTAAGAAGATTGAGAATAGATAAGAAGAATCAACTATGGCACTGATATTGATAAAATCCTATAAATTCCCACCCCTAGCCAAGACTGTGGAGGGCAGCCATGGTCTACTGGTTAGGGCTTTGAACTTGTAACTTAGGTTGCGGGTTCAATCCCTAACCATGGGCGAAGTGCCCTTGATCAAGAGTAAGTGGGTACTTCTTTCACTGGGTGCTGTGTGTGTTTCACAAATTCACGATTCTTTTAAATGCCAAATTTAAAGACCAAATTTCCCCTCACGGGATCAAAAGTGTATAGATTATTATTTTATTATTACTGTGAAGTAGTAGCCAAGACTGCTACTACCATGAAGCATGTAGTTTTAGCGTAGTCTTTTTTCTCATATGTGTTTTTTGTTGTATAAGTCATTATTTTGCGATCATGTTTAACTAACAGTTTCTAGAAGTAAAGAATACCGCATATTCCACAGTGGCATTCTTTTTCTCTTTGCAGTGTGTGACATTCTGTAAGTTCATGCATGCTTAATTAGGCTCTAATGAACGTAGGTTTATGATGGCTGTTCTGGTGTTAATATGCTTATACAGTTAACATGTTTAATTATGAGTGCTTACCTCCCCTAGTAAAATATATCATGATGTCAGCTGTTCCTGTGTAGATACGGGTAAACCTCAGAGGTGTCACTTGTGCCCAGACCTGTAGTGCTCTTGCCATGGCACTGTCCACTTCAGCCGCTGGCATATCTGGAGTGTAGTTCACAATTCTAAGGGGCAAGTGATTCAGGTCAGCAGGCAACACATACGCCACACAGATGCAAGTTTCCACAGTGTTATACAAGTGAGCAAATACTCTAACTGAATTCACCTGTAAGTCAGCTTGTTGGTGCCCCATTTGCCTCCAAAAGTGGTGTAGGCAGCCACATCAGGGACACCACAGCGGGGCTTCTTAATCATCTCTAAAGTTTCAGCATTTACTTTTCCTGTCATCTGGAGTCCAAAAAACTGCTGCATCTCCTTTATTTTTAGCTGGAGCTGGCTTGTCTTGAGAACAGATTTCTCACTCTCCATTCCCAAGTCATAGAATTTTCTCAGATAGTTCTGTAACACAAACACATTACACATTATTAAATTGTATCAAGTATCTTCCCACATTGACTTAGGACAGGATTAACTGTCAGTAGACTGTACCTGGACCACATCGTCATCATTGCTTCTGGGAGCTGTGGGTACTGGGTTGGCATGAGCTGCAAGCACCAGAGCGAGAAAAGTGCACACACTGAGCGTCTTCATGCGTCTTCTCTCTTCATGCACAGGTTACTGATTCTTTGCTGCCTTGTCAGATTTTTATACCCTTGAAGAGGGAGTGTTGGGCAACTCCTTGTGTGTGTCACAGGAACTTGGTCATTAAGTAAATAGTCAAGATACCACAGATAGATTTGGTGACAATGGCATAAATAGACTACTCTATTAACATTAACATTGTGATGGAGTATCCTAAAATTAGTCTATTTCCTCTCCAAGCCACCCTAATACAAAATTGTTCAGAGACAAATAGTTAATAGACATGTACAGTTATGGCCATTGTATAATGTCATTGTCATTGTTTGGGAAAACACCTGCCTGCATGCAACACGTTTATGTAGAAATAGATCTTTTGATGTCATTTCAGCATTAATAGCGGGTCATTGCTCAATATCCTCTTAGTAAGGTGTTGATATTGTCAACATATTGATGATAAAACTGTCAAGATGCAACAAAAGGATCTGGTGATGTGCAGGCCTGTACATGTAGCCTACTCTGTAAACATTGTATGGAGCATGCAAAAATGAGGCTATTTCTAGGCAATTCCTCTGAAAGCCACTCCGATACAAAACTGATCAGTGTGATAGTTTATTGACATGTCCACTTATGGCTGTTGTAAGATGTCATTGTGATTGTTTGGGAAAACTCCCACCCCTGTGCAAATTCCTGCTAAAATTGTGAAATTGTGCCATTCTGAGGTCATTTCAGCATTAATAACTAGTCATTGCTCAATACCTATTAGTAAGGTGCTGATATTGCAGGGTTGCAGGGTAGTAATAACGGAAGTAACAAGAGTATTAATATTTGTCACATATTTCTTTTTAAGTGGTGTCTGGTAATATGATGTAGGCTAGAATGTGGCACTTGTCATTGCTGGGAATAATGTGTGTCGTGACAGAACAGAGGCGTATTCGAGTCAGGAAGAATAGCTTTCTTTTCTCAGAGAGCACTAGTATTGTACTGGAAATGAAATGCCTACATATTTTCTGGGAAATAGTTTAATGCAGAGGGAGATGGTGTTTGAAAGGCTTATTATTAAAACTCAGAAATAATCAGTTTACAGAGACAGGGCAGTGTAAATAGACACATTTTTCCAGTGAACTCTCAGAGCTAGGAATAATGAGAGAATTGTTACAAAAATTGTTAAATGTTTACAAACTGCTTTCAAATCACATTGCTTACCCTACTTTTAACAGTTTAGATTATTAAGAAATGGAGTCTCAATATGAATATTAGTGCAGATAACACTTGCTTTAAGATCCATTTACACTGGTCCATATGCAGGAAACCTCTTGCTCATTTATAAAATGGAAAAAAAACATTGGTTTACATCAAAGCCTCATTCCTGTTAGGGCTTCTCACTGTGATGGCCAGCTGGTGATGAAAACTGTTGGACTGCAACAAGACTTGCTGGGCTGGGCTGGGCTGGGCTGGATAGATGATTATACTGTTTGTTATGTATGAACTATGTAGGCTATGTAAGAATATTCTTGATAACGTTTGCAGCGGAGAAATCAGGTGTTTTATTTGTCGAATCTTCATTCATTGAATGCATACAATATTTAGTTTGTTAGTAATGGACTGCAGTTTGCAGGTATACAGGAATACACTTCTTTGGACATGAAAACTGCATTGGGCTACAACTGCATTATATCGCTGTGATGCCTGCTCAGTTGCAGACTCAGCTTGGCTTCATAAAGACGCACCCCCACTTTCCACTTTGGAAAGAAAATCAAGAATCTGATGATGTTTCCATACACATAAGTATGCTCGGGTGCAAATAGCATTGTTTGCCACAGATACCCGGGTGCTTGTGTCTGCTATTCCATGCTATATACACCTGGGAGTAAAACATTTACTATACCCACCGGGTGAAAACAGCATGGATGACTATGGACTACACACGGGAGCAAACAGCATCAGCTGTAAATAAATAAATAAATAAATCCTCTTTACAGCTGCAGAGTATTAGACATCAAACTCTGCATAACAGGCTTGTTTGTTTGGGCTTTTGTTTGCTTTTCCCTTCACTCCCTACTGTATGCACTGGCCCTGTGGCCATCACCAGCCTCTTCCCATCAGTGCTGAGCTTAAGTAAATAGACATTTGTTAAATTAATAGGACCCAAGGATCCAATTGGCGACTGTCAATTAACTATTGAAGCCCAAAAATGCCAAAAAGTAGACTACATTCTATGTGTATATATATATATATATATATATATATATATATATATATATATATATAATATACTAATATAATATAAAAGAGAATAAAAACTTAGTGGTAAATCTGAACTCAATTTACAAACTTGGTGTGAGGGGGTGAGCAGCCACCCCGGGTATTGGTGAGGCAAAACTGGATAGTTGAGGATAAGCAGACGCAGACAGATGTTCCAAAAAAAAAAAACGCTTTTGTTTATTACAACAACGCAGATAGCAATAGCAATAGCAATAGCGAATAGCGAATAGCGAATAGCGAATAGCGAATGGCAAACCGCATCTAGCAACAAGCCTCACAGCAAGCTTAGCATCTACCCTCACGCTCCCCGAAGGCAGAATGAGGGCCCTCTTTATAGGGCTGCCGGCACCCCTAGATTGGACGCTACCATTCTTAAAACAGGTAAACCTTTAAACAAAGCATTTACGACCTCGCTAGCCCATCACAAAGACTCCAAACATAATCATAATAACCCACCACCAACCTAATGTCATACAACCACCTCAAAACGAAATAAACATTTACATTACATTACATTAGCCGAAGCAGACCGGTAAGTATGGCATCTTGTGCTTATGTTTGTGTTTAAGGCTAGGCAGGGTTTTAACGGAGGAATATGGCGTGAATGTGAGACACAGTAGTTGGTACCTCACTACGTGTCCGGGTTGGTGAAAATGCAGTTCATGGCAGGAGGGAGAAGTGTGTAATGAGTGTGTTTGTGACCAGTGGAGAATCGCGCTTTAAACGCCGAAGCGCGTTGTCAATGGCGTCGGCCAAACCCCACAAACATTTCCCCACAATCACCCACACAGTTAATAAAACAGTCCCCCACTCCCAATGCTTTGCCCCCGTTCACCAAATACATTGTCCACAAACCCCGGGGCAGCTTGTGCATATGTGTGCGTGTGTGTGAGTGAGTCGCGAGTCGCTTTCTCTCGCTCTCCTACTCGCGCAGGCAAACTCAGGTAAACGAGTTCTCCAGCGTCATGGTAAGAAGGGGAAAGGATCACCTTCTCACACTTGGATCAAAAGACAATACACATGTGGTTCCAAACAAATTACTCTGACATTTTAGATGTTCTGTGTTCTGTGTTTGTAATACAAGGATAAAAAAGATATTTTCATCAGGTCAAAATGATCCCATCAGGGGAAATTAAGTTGCAGCCAGGCATTTAAAAAAGGGAACAGCAAAATAGATAAATGGGTACAACATTGAAGACAGATACCAACATGGAAACAGTGACCAATACGTGGTAACGAGCAGACCATCCACAATACAACATAAACCACAGACCGGTAGACAGTACGCCACAGTGCAAAGTTACTACATGGAGAGAGAGAGACTGAGGAAGCAGAAGGGCCTGAGCAATCAGTCCAACAATGACATCATCTGTGTTTATTCAATATATTGACAGCAGCACAAAGAAATGATAGTTTATATCTTTTAGTACTTTGTGTGGGAACTCTATGTCTTCTATCTGAAGGCAGAGGCACAAACTCCCTATAGAGGGAGTGGTCAGTATAGTCCAGTATAGCCAATGCCTTCCTGAGCACATGGCGGTCATACAGGCCACAAAGCTGGGTTTGAGTTATCCCAATTACCTTCCCAGCTACACTGATAAGACGGCCAAGCTCGTTTCTCTCTGCAAGGTTGAGGTTACCAAACCATAGTACCATGGAAAAGGACAGTTATCATTGGCACATACTGTACAAGTATCTTAATCTCCACCTTCTAGCCTACAGTTGATCGTTCTTGTTGCACATGACATGAAGTTGTTTCTTGTTTTCTCTCTATATAGCAAACACATGAACATGTCACAGGGTGTCAAGGGAAAACACAAGTTGTTTATACTGGATTCTGTTATAAATATTGGTTGGATTTAATATTATGTGTACCGCATGAAGTGATGGTCCCTATGTTGTATGTCCCTATACTAGATGGTAATGGAAGTAAATATGTGTATGCAGTTTCTGATGACTTTTCCAGATGTCAGTATACAGGGATATATTCAAAAAATAGTCATCAAGGGTGAGGGTCAATGATGAAAATCACCCGGCCCATTAATTTTATGAATATCCACCTATCATATAATGGTAATTTGGGCCACGTATACATTATTTCAAAGTGTGTTTTTGAGAGTTCCCTTCATCCAATTGCAGCCAAAATTGCTATTTACAGTGCCCAGCATAAATGAGTACACCCCCTTTGAAAAGTAACAGTTTAAACAATATGTCCATGAAAACAATAAAATATTTCCAAAATTTTCGCAGACTAAGTTTAATATCACATCTGCGTAACATACAACACAAAAGTTTGCGTAATAATATAACTTAGATTACATATTTTTCAGTTTTTCTCAAATTAGGGGGGAGCAAAAATGAGTACACCCCACTGAAAGTCTCAGGGCAAAGCAAGATTTTAGACTATAAATGTCTGATTTACCAAGAATTCAATCACAGTTGAGTAATTATTCAATTAGTCCAGCAGATAGTTGACTATAAAAGGGTGTTACTCTAAGAAAACCCCTCCCCATTCCCTGCTGTCAGCAATGGCACCACATGGAAGAGAAATGACACAAGACCTGAGAAAGAAAATTATTTCCTTACACCAGAAAGGTAAAGGCTACAAGAAGATCAGCCAAGCTTTACTTATCAGTCAGAATACTGTAGCAAAAGTGGTACAAAGATTTAAGAAAAATGGAACTGTGACCATGTCACAGAGATGTCCTGGTCGTCCACGGAAGTTAACACCTCGACAGGAACGTCTTCTGATTAGAAGGGTTGAAGAAAATCGGCACACAAGTTCACTACAGTTAGCTAAAGAAGTAGAAAGCCAAACGGGGGTGACTGTTTCCTGTGACACAATACGCCGTACACTGCAGAGGAATGGCATGCATGGATGCCATCCACGAAAGAACTGGGACTCTGTATTGTGGAGGGATGAGACCAAAATTAATGTTTTTGGAACTGATGGCTTTAAAACTGTATGGTGTCGCAAAGGTGATGAATACAAAGAAAAATGCATGGTGCCTACAGTGAAGCATGGTGGTGGAAGTGTCCTTATGTGGGGCTGCATGAGTGCTGCTGGTGTTGGGGAGCTGCATTTCATTGATGGCATCATGAATTCAGAGATGTATTGCTCTATATTGAAAAATAAAATGCTACCATCACTCCGTGCACTTGGTCGTGGTGCACTTTTCCAACATGACAGTGATCCTAAACACACATCTATGGCCACTGTTGGTGAGAGTGATTCTGTGGCCAAGCATGTCACCTGATCTGAACCTAATCAAACACTTATGGGGAATTCTGAAGAGACAATTGGAGCATCACTCTCCATCCAACATCTAGTCTCTAAAACAGGTCATTATTGAAGAATGGAAAAAGATTGATGTTACAAAATGATGCCAACTTGTTCATTCCATGCCCAGAAGACTTGGTGCCGTCATTAAAAATCATTGAGGCCATACAAAATACTAGATGCAGTAGTTTTTTGTTGGGGGTGTACTCATTTTTGCTCTCCCCTAATTTGAGTAAAACTGAGAAAAAAATTTAATCTAAGTTATATTATTAAGCAAACATTTATGTTGTATGTTACGCAGGTGTGATATTAAACTTAGTCTGCAAAATTTTTGGGAATATTTTTTGTTTTCATGGACATATTGTTTAAACTGTTACTTTTCAGAGAGGGTGTTCTCATTTATGCTGGGCACTGTATGTAGTCAACAGACGTCTGCAATTTTCTGCTATTTCACTGTTTTTACATTATGCAACACTGAAGCTGTACAGGTTTTTTTTTTTTCTCAGACTTTATGCCAATGTGCCCTATGCTGAGTTGCACGTAAGAGATCCAGTTTGGTAAACTGTAAAACTGAAATTCAGCACAAAAAATACCTTTAGTAAAGTCTACTTGCCAACTTTTACTCAAAAGTGCCTAAAGGTGTCACATATCTGAAAATCAACCTAGTATAATAATAAATACAGCAAAAAAGCACCCTGCACTCACACCATCCACTGAACTAGTCCTCTATGGCTGATTTAAATTAACAGAAGGTGCTGGTCATGTACCCCAGCCTGGGGCTTACTGACCCTAACCCCACCACACACTCACACACACAAACAATAACTTGACGAACGTGAACAAGGCTGGTAGGACATATAATATAAGGCCTTGCTAATACCGGCTTCCAAGGAGTACCAGTTTAGTCCATAGCCCAGCTCCAGCATGGAGCGAAAGGCACTAACCCTAAAGAAAGTCCAACAATGTCATATTGGCATGGCTGTGCGTTTCGTACTCGGCTGTATTAATCCAAAGTGCCCTCTCGCGCATTCAGACATGACTGACTTTATTTCCAGCCTCACACTCAGCAGCAACAATCAGCACACATGCACACCCCTAACAGGCTGCAGGTGTCTCTCTCACCTGCAGCCTAAAATCAGTTCATCCACGGGGGTGCAACTGCCAGTACACACGGCCAGTACACACAGTCCACTAGGCTATAGTATCATACATTCCCACTGCCTAGAGCTGGTTTAATGAGTTCAACAGTTGTTATTCTTTGTTATTCAAAGCTAGTATCATTTTTGCAGGTTGAAACTTCAGTTTCCTAATGTAGGGAATGTATTTCAGTATTTCTGTCATGTATAAAACTGCATTGAACTATATTACATTAACCCACTACACAACTGAAGCATTTTGGACATTGATATTTTATCATAGGCCTACTGCATTGTACTTTGCCCCATAACTGAATGCTAACTTAACCTACACTGACTGATATTAATTCTATGTTGATTTGTTAAGCAATGTGATGATGGATTGAATGGATCTTTTTCATATTTTTTTAATATTAATTTTTTTGTCAGATATCTGCCTGGTATGAATCAGTGACCTGGCCATTCTATAGCCAAGCCTATCACACAGAATTTTTTGAATGTTCTAGTTTTGAGATTTACTCTCAAAGGGAACCCAGAAGTTTAAATTCATGTCTTTGAACATTTTATTTCACAAGGAATAACCAAACAACTTTCTAAAGTTGCCAGGCAAAGTTGATTCTCTCGCATTTAGGCTAAACTTCCTGACACTTTCAACGGCCCTCTTAGACCAATCAGTTCATGTCAAATTTTGGTATCGGCTCAGCACAGATAGAACCTGGCCAAAGCTGGAACCAAAAATCATAATGGGTACTAGGTACAACTCCCAGTGGAAAAGCAATAAAACCTGTGTTTTTTCACACAGCTCTGCAGCTAGAACTAGCCAATGCTTAAATTTCATGTAATCATCCATGTCATACGATACCATCACAGGTTTTTCATGTAATCATCCATGTCATACGATACCATCACAGGTTTTTCATGTAATCATCCACGTCATACTATACCATCACAGGTTTTTCATGTAATCATCCACGTCATACTATACCATCACAGGTTTTTCATGTAATCATCCATGTCATACTATACCATCACAGGTTTTTCATGTAATCATCCATGTCATACTATACCATCATAGGTTTTTTTTTTTTTTGGGCATTATGAATGTGACAAAACATTCATTTTCTGTGGAATTGCCCTTATAATGATTTTAGAATGAATCATCATAGCACAAAATTCAGTTCAAAACAAGTACAATAGTTAGTTCAATACTTTATTTTAAATATATAATACATACATTAAAGCAATGACTTTAAATACTATTTTATCTTAATGTTAATAAACTTTGTTGAGATTGACTAACATCTACAAGGTGACATCTAAAACCTTATATCAATATACAATATAAAAACAATGTATCATGTTTTTTTTGTTGTTTTTTTTTGTTGCAAGACATTTTTAGAAAAAAGGCAAAACACACTGACTGAACTAACAGTATAAGAAATAGTTAGCCTTCAGCACACGGAAGAGTTTTCTGGTCCCAAGGCTGTACTCAAACATGGCAGGGCCACTGTAGAGGTAGGCATAACCTGGGAATAATAAAATAACAAAATAATATATTGAGTGTTGCTTTTATTAGTTGGTACCTTCTTTAAATTTCCTGCAAATCTACATTTTTGTTGACATTTTCTGTCTTAAACAGAAATCATTATGAGCTGACTCACCTCTGAGCTGGACTGCTGCTGTGACTTTTCCACTCATTCCAGGAAAGCCATCAGCCACCAGTTTAGGGTAACTCTTGTCCATTGTCTTTTGGGTTTCATCATAGCTGCGTTGATCAAATGAGAAGATATCTTAGGAGACACAATTCATCTGATGCATATGTACCTCAGGTGAGAGTTAGCATGGTTTACGTACCTATAATATTCCTTGCCAACAAAGAACAAAGTCTTTCCAGTGTCAGGGTCACTGAGGACGGCACTGACACTCTTCACAGTGTCTGGCAAGCCCATGCTGCCGAGGCTCTTGGGGTAACCCTTCTCAATGTCATAGCCATTTAGAGACCACACCTTCTCACCTGGAGATCACAGCAGCAACATCACGAGTGAGGCCATGGCAGTAATGGCACCAACTAAAGTCACTGGAACAAAGAACCCAATAGGTTTTACCTTTAAAGATGAACACTTGTTGGGTCTGTGGGTTTTCATAGGCAGCATCAATATTCTCTGGAAGCTCAGGCCAGAAGCTCTTGATGAGGTGTTGCTCAGGATTTGGGTTCAGTGGATAACTACGCCAGAAAAAACTGCAGAAGGATACATCACATGCAAATGGAATTTCTGTAGTTCTTATGAGCTGGGGTGGAGTCTGCAAAAATGCTACTGCTTATTAAGGCTGATTTCAATGCATGACTTCATCAGCATCTGCATACCTGCCCTTGAAGAATAGCATCTCTCCGCGCAAGCTTGTGACTGCATCAAGGGTGAGCTGAGAATCACAGGCATTAGGGGTAGTGGGAGGTGTAGGCTTAGGGTCATCAGGGGATGTGTCAGGGTTGGAACCTGATCAAAAAATATTCTCTTGTAAATGGATAAGGTGAAAACAAAATAATAAATAGAATAGCTTTTGACAGGTGCCTCATAAAAATAATTTTAATGAAAAGTTGAGACTGACCATAAAGTGACTGTATTCCTTGGATATCATCCTTGGGGAGCAAGAAGCTGGTAGGATCTCTGCTGACGTACGCTGGGTACATGAGAGCACCAGGGTCCTGGGAGTGGCCCATGCCAAGAGAGTGTCCAAATTCATGGGCGGCCACAAGGAACAAATTATATTCTGTAGAGTGAAGACATTAAATAAATTAGACTATAAGGACAGCAAACCTATAGAGGTACAAATCATACAGAATAAGATAGGATTGGATTAACTTTAATAACTTTCACTTAAATGCTACCATGGACAACATAACAGGCATAGAGCAACATGTAGCAAGCAATACAATTACAGCAATAAGAAAGAATACAGCAAGCATTACAAACACAATAGGCATACCTGCAGATGTGGAAGTGAAAGTCTCATCTTCATCGAAATGGGCATCACCCCCAATTCCTTCATATGGTGAAAAGGCATGTGCCAACGTGCCACCTGGCCCATCAAAGGGGGAGCCATCACGATGGTCTAAAAATAAAAGTGCAAAAGAATATTCTTATGCAAAAACAACTAGGCCTGTACAATTCCTGAGCTACCTTTTGGACCTCTTGTCACTCTAATGGCTTAAGTTTTTGCCAGAATGTCTGCAGCTGGTGTTTATTATTCCGATTGTACATTGTATATCATTGTATGTTGTTGCTAGACAGTTGAATTTGTAGGCTATGTGCACTAGAAAGCCATCAGTTTAATTGTTCTTTTGTCACTTTGGATAAAGGCAGAGAACCATCACATCAAAATAAACATCACTATATAGCATTTCAGTTTATTTTTTTTCCCAGGGAGTGTTCTTTTGTTAGATAACTCATTATTTTGTGGTCATGTTGAACTAACTAGTTGCTATTTCCAAAACAGTATGTACCACAGTGCCATTCTTTTGCCCTTTGCAGTGTGAGACATTCTGTACATTCATGCACGCTTAATTAGGCTCTAATGAATGTAGGTTTATGATGTCTGTGCTGAGGGTGTTAATATGCTTATACAGTTAACATGTTTAAATATAAGTGCTTACCTCTCCTAGTAAAAGATATCATGATGTCAGCTGTTCCTGTGGAGATACGGGTAAACCTCAGAGGTGTCACTTTTGCCCAGACCTGTAGTGCTCTTGCCATGGCACTGTCCACTTCAGCCGCTGGCATATCTGGAGTGTAGTTCACAATTCTGAGGGACAAGTGATTCAGGTCAGCAAGCAACACATACGCCACACAGATGCAAGTTTCCACAGTGTTATACAACTAACCAAATACTCTAACTGAATTCACCTGTAAGTCAGCTTGTTGGTGCCCCATTTGCCTCCAAAAGTGGTGTAGGCAGCCACATCAGGGACACCACAGCGGGGCTTCTTCATCATCTCTAAAGTTTCAGCATTTACTTTTCCTGTCACCTGGAGTCCAAAAAACTGCTGCATCTCCTTTATTTTTAGCTGGAGCTGGCTTGTCTTGAGAACAGAATTCTCACTCTCCATTCCCAAGTCATAGAATTTTCTCAGATAGTTCTGTAACACAAACACATTACACATTATTAAATTGTATCAAGTATCTTCCCACATTGACTTAGGACAGGATTAACTGTCAGTAGACTGTACCTGGACCACATCGTCATCATTGCTTCTGGGAGCTGTGGGTACTGGGTTGGCATGAGCTGCAAGCACCAGAGCGAGAAAAGTGCACACACTGAGCGTCTTCATGCTTCTTCTCTCTTCATGCACAGGTTACTGATTCTTTGCTGCCTTGTCAGATTTTTATACCCTTGAAGAGGGAGTGTTGGGCAACTCCTTGTGTGTGTCACAGGAACTTGGTCATAAAGTAAATAGTCAAGATACCACAGATAGATTTGGTGACAATGGCATAAATAGACTACTCTATTAACATTAACATTGTGATGGAGTATCCTAAAATTAGTCTATTTCCTCTCCAAGCCACCCTAATACAAAATTGTTTAGAGACAAATAGTTAATAGACATGTACAGTTATGGCCATTTATTGTCATTGTTTGGGAAAACACCCGCCTGCATGCAACACGTTTATGTAGAAATAGATCTTTTGATGTCATTTCAACATTAATAGCGGGTCATTGCTCAATATCCTCTTAGTTAGTAAGGTGTTGATATTGTCAGATTTAGTAATAACGGAAGTAACATTATTCTGTAGGCCTACAGAACATGTCATGACCAGAGGAGTATTCTTAATTACTTGTATTTGAAGAAATAAACGACTCCCTGAGAACTGCTACTTTTACAAAAATATGAAAACATGAAAGTACTATATATAAAAAGATTTCTACCCAATTTCAAACACACTGAACACGTTTTTTGTTTAATCCTGTTGAAGACTGAGTCTGGAGGAATACAGCTATTTCTCAAAGAGCGGAGGTATTGCATTGGAGGATGCCCACATCCTTCCTGGGGTACAGTTTCTTAAATGCAGCTTGGTTACTATGCCAATGGAAGATGACACTTCTGCCTCTTTATTTTTCCTAGCATAAAATCCAAATAATCCAGTTTTCTTTGACGGAGATTCATACATGATGTTGTTCAGAAATATATTTTTTTCACTGTCAAGTATGGCATCGTACTGTATTATTCCAAATTTTCTAATTTCTAAAATTACAGCACACCACTAGTCAAAATGTGATGGAGAATCAGTCTTTGACAGTCAAGAATTATGAAGACAGTGACAAAACTGCCAGGGCCGCTCCAGATGGTGTATTAAAGAGCAATGAAATAAGCTTGTGTCAGTAATGAAGTGCCATTTGTCTTCTTACAGTCCCTGATGGAGACTGCTTCATAGACCACCTGTCTCTCATGCTGCCAGCCTTTTGCAGGTTGGCTAGATACATTGGACTCAACATTATCATCAGTCTCAGCAGGTGAAATAGGTGCCTGATCCTTTGTAGGTCATGTTTTAATCAGCCCGTCTCAAATAAATCAATGGAAATAACTGAATCCAGTGTATTACTGCTAAATGTGGATCTTTGTCTCACTTAGCACTCTGTTCTGAACATAATATGGCACAGTTTTCTTATCTTCTGAGCTCATAGGCAGAGGAGTGGGATATGTGAATAGACTTAATCTTACTCACTCACAAGATGTTGTCTGCACACCCATTTGTCACATTATACTCTGTGTTAGAAATCTATAAATACCCTCATGCCCTTCACATCTTAGTCTGCACAATATGATGAAATTTGTAAAAGTAAAAAAATATGCCTGTGTGTGTGTACTAGAGAGAAAGCCAGAACAGTTCCTGTCATTGACGAAATAATGTTTTTAATCAACTTATTAATTTGTTTTTTACTTTTAACTGACAACAGCAGCTGTATCTGGCTGTGTTGCCCTTAAAATTCTACATGAGAAAAGCTTTCTTTACATGACCACATCTTTACACGTCAACCACCCTCTGAACATCCATATTATAGTGCAACGGGGGACATGTTCAGTCATATAATAAAGCATATCTTGTCTTAAGAATTAGACTTTTACATAACATCTAGACTATAACATAGGTCTACTGCTTATAGTGAATCAGAAAAAAATAGTTAATCTCAATGGTTAAACTGGCTTTTCCTAATGATCTTTCAGTCTCTCAAACGTATCATTCAGTCTCTTGTTTCACATATTCAATAGACGTAGCACAGGTTGTGGAGCACCAAGGTATGCAGGAAGGTCAACGTGTTTTTAATTCATGTTATGCATCTGGAATAAACAGGATTTTAGGAAATGTATAGTATAGGCTTTTCTTTCACTAGCATAGCCTGAAATGTGTCACACGGTCACTTGTTTCACCTGTTCAGTACAAAACGTTAAAAGACTTGTAGCAGCCTACACTAAAGTATGGAGTATGGTGAGACAAATTCCAAATTTATGTGATATTTAGACAAGCTTGAAACTGTAGTTTTGTTTTGCTTTACGAAGTCCCATTAAATAGGCTATATTGCCCAGACACTTATTTCCCAATATTAATAGGAGTAGGAATGATTCCAAATCTTTGCAAAAAGCCTGCACCAGGCTAACCTAATGTTTAGGCAAAGATACTTTACAACAGTCTCAGGTTTAGATCTGTAGTACAGAATTCTGGAAAGACACGGAAAAGACACTCCTAAAATTTAAAAAAGAAAAAGCTCCCATGAACGGATGGCGGACAGCTAGATATCAACTTCGTATGATATAAACCTCTGAAAAATACGCCGGAAATCCCCGTAGCAGACAGATTTAAACTGGTTTCAACCTCTGTTTCAACCACAGACTGTTCATTCTTTGGACAAATGCTGCCATCCAGCGGTTATAAACAAAACATTTAGATACAATTTTCTACCTTAGGTGGATGACGCGTTCTCTAAAATAATGTTTTCATTGGCCCGACTGTATATGGGGTTGGACCCAATTGTTAAACTCGAACTATTATTGGTTGCTCCCAAGTGTTGCTCATCGGCCAAAGCCTAAAGTTATGACGTTGGTTAATCTTATTGGTCTCACAGCCACTGCCGGGGAATTTTTGAAAATACAAGGGAGTGGAAACACCGTAGTTCTAACAGATTCGTTGATCATCGCCTACTTCTCCTTTGCAAAAGTTTGGAAAAAGCGCCGAATACACGGAGAATACCACAAAAATATCATGGCCGAAGAGGTCGTTTGCACTGACGTTCAACCCAACGAAGCTAATCTTAGCCAAAGCCAACCGAACAGTGTCGTTACCGAAGTTGCAGGCCTGTGCAGTGACAGTGTGCGGAAAGAGAGAGTAGATCTTGAGTCAGAAATGGAAATGGGTGTAAGCGGAGACGAACTGGCCAAAGATATTCTTCATATATCGCAAGGTAATTTCAATGTGTGGTACTTCACCGTATGTAAAAGTTAAGTTAAGTTTAGTCGTGGTTTTTGTACAATTTGTACCCATAATGAGATGCTACAATCCAACCCCTGTAAACTTTGGACGGAGAAGTTTAGCATTGCCTACCCTAATATTAACTACATTGTGTCAAACACAAGTCAAGCAAGACAGGTTACTCAATAACGGATAAGTCCTGTTTGTTGGCATATCGCTGTAAAATCTAACCAAATTTATTCAGACCAGTAGTGGCAGAGTCAAATCTTTTCTTGATTGGTTTGTGATTACAGTACTGTTAACGTCGCCAAATCTGCACCAAAGATTTCATGAGTCTTTCCAAAATGCCCTTAAGTGCACGGACTCCAATGATCAGCGTTAGCTTCCGTGTACTTTCTGTGGCTTTTGGCTTAGGTAGCATTAACGTTAGTCTACAACGAGCAACAACATGCATAGAGGAAGAATTCTCCAAGAAATGTACATTTGCATTGACAGATCGTTTGTTCTACATTTCTTCAACTCTTCAACAATTTTTTAATTGCGGCTACAACTGCCTTGGTATAATGATGCGCCATGTAAATTGCTTTACCTTGCTTTGTTTTGCTTTAGAGAATAAGCATCTCTAGGCAACACCTATTATTTATTGGTAACACATGAAGGATGTGGTACTATACCATTCCATGAAATGCATGTACAGTTATATCCATCCCCAGAAGGTCAGTTTTGAGAGAAGCTCAAAGTGATCCATTTCACTTTCCTCTTGCAGGACTATTTCAGGGTCATGGTGACAGCGATGAGGATGATGATGACGACAGTGGCACTGACTACCAAAATAGTGACAAGTCTGGCACACATTTACAAAGGGCTGAACGAACTGGAAATACTTCCCTTCCAGACACCTTTCAGACTAATCATCTCCTTTATTATGAGAGATTCAAAGCATACCAAGACTATATGCTGGGTGAGGACACTTGCATATCCATTTATGAGAGAAGAACTAGGGGTCATTGAAAATGGTTGACCTGTTAGATTAAAAACCTCATCTCTTATATTTGTCATTGTTGTTGTCAGGGCAGACTATTAACTGTGGTTGGTGAAAGTTTCTGTCATTGTGCTTCTGTGCAATTTTCACCAGGAGATTGCAAAACGTCTGAAGTCAAAGCTTTCACAGCAGATTACCTTGAGAAGGTTTTGGAGCCGTGTGACTGGCAAGCTGTGTGGTGCACAGATGTTTTTGATGTCTTAGTAGAGGTAAGTATATCTCACTCCTTTTTTTCTCCTCTCTCTAAATGATCTCAAAGTTGATGAAGCATTCATTTATGGAAAAACATTAAACTGCTGGAGAACTCTCCTCTGGTCCCAGGTGGTGGATGTAGACTACAAAGACTTGAAGGCCAAGGTGGAGCTAGTGCTGCCCCTGCAGAGTGAGACCAGGGGCTGTGAGCTGACTGAGGAGGCCATGAGGGCACTGTTGGAGGCTACGATGCATAAGGTTCCCCTGCAAGAGCTTCTTGTGCTCTATGAGGAGTCGGGAGACTTTGACCAGACTGCACTTGCCCTGGAACATCTCAGGTTTGCTTCTTTTTCTTTGTGTAAAAGATCCACATTCTTTCGTTGTAAGTGGTAAAGCACACAGTAGGTTGTATGTTATCAGAATAAGCACATTTCAGTCTAGCTCAAAGGGTTCATTGCCTGCAGTGTTTTCATCTGTTTTTCCCCACAGACCAAACAGTATACCTCTTGTGTGGCTGGGCCTCAGCCTCTAGGGGAGGGCGGGTGGGCCTTTTCTTCAAACTTGTTCTCATTCAGTAGTCAAACAGGTTTGACCAACTTTATAGCCCTTTCAATTTATACTTTTTTTTTTTTTTTTTTTTTTTTAATTTTAGGTTTTTCTACAAACATATCTGGAGGAAGTGGGATGAAGAGGATGAGGATGACGACTTTGACTATTTTGTACGCTGTGTGGAACCTCGCCTTAGGCTGTGAGTAGTTACTGGGGTTTTTGTAAATGGCAGTAAGGGGTAGTTAGGTGTATTTTGTTGGAAGACTAGAGAGAAGATAGGATACCATAGATGTATAATGTTATGTGTGTAAATAAAATCAGGTAACTGTCATGTTGATCTCCCCATAGTTGTCAAAATATTCCATGATTCATTGCTTTCTTATAAAGACACAAACAACAAACATACTGTATACAGTAATCACACGATAGGCCTATAATGCTGCTGATTATATCTGCATCCATAAAGCTTTATAAAGTTTTTTTTTTTTTTTTAGATCAAATGACAATTAAGTGATTTAAGTGTATAGATCTAAAGCAGATTAGCTTTCTGTTCTCTTGACTTGCTATCAAGGATCAAGGAGTTTATTTGTCACGTATATTAAAATACAAATGAAATTGCATAAATTAGAGTATTAGCTCAATAAAAGAAAAAAAAAGACACAGCAAAACCAAATAAATAGTCATTAGTTCATATGGGACCAGGATCCATGTAGCCTACGGATCCAGACAGTCAGTTTGCATCCAGCACCTTCCTTCCTAGTCGGGACGGAGGAGTGACGTCATGTATGGGATAGGCCCTTTTCTTCAGGCAAGGCGGTTATGGAGATGGCATCATTTGGCCCTCACATGTGAGAGTGGAGACCACCGCACAGCCAAAATGATTGGTAGGCATGGCCGCCTTCCTCTGAACCTGGCCAGCGGAATGAGGCTCTCTGCAGGTACATTGCCCCCACTTGAGCCACGATCCTCTACGCCGCTCCTCCACATCTTACCGTCACCTTAACGGTCTCGGCTCCAGTTTCCCTCCACTCCATCTCTGCCACGTGGAGACAAAGACAACGTCGCAGCTCCACAGATGGACTACATTGCAATAAGTTAGGCTTTTTTAGAGACTTGTGCCTGTTGTTGATTAGCAGACCTTTCCTAGGGTGCTTTTGATGTCACACCCATTTTACACAGCCTTGAAGCTTTAGGATAACGGGTATCAAAACATGATTATAGGAAAAAACAAGGTCAGGCAAATAAGGTTTCATTGTTATTATTGTGATGTTATTGTTTAAGCTTAGCAAATTTAAAAATTCAAATATGCATGACAGGACGTTCTTTACCATAACCTAAGAGATCACAGGGTAGGATGAGCATTATCAGAAACAAGGCTTTTATGCTGCTAACTTAAAATTCACTCTTTGTAAAATAACTCGACCATGTTTCTTGTGTAGTCATCAGTCAAGAGTTTTGTATTGCGCCTTTCTCATGTCTTGCCTTTCTAAGGGATATGTGACATGCTTGCAGTCTAGCTTTTGTCCAATAGATGGCAGTATGTACAAATCAGAAGAAAGTCTGTTTTGTCTTGGTTCTTTTCATTCTTGCAAAGAAAAGGCAGGTGTAGAAATGCAATGAGTGGCAGTGCCACTCCTTTCATGGTGTCATTTTTGGGTCTTTTACCCTACTTGGATAAGACACTGTTTTTCTTATAAAATCAACCGTTGGGTATGAATACCAAATAAATAATTATATCTGAGGATGGTCAAGAGGAGTGTTGCCATCACAGACTCCACATTCAACTTCCCTGGTCCTCAGTGGCTATGAAAACCATCACAATGTTATTTGTGAGCCGCTTGGTCGCTCTCTGTAAGAGTTGCATTTCATCATGAGAACAATGCTGCTTCTCGTACAGTATGAGTATCTCATTATGTCTCCGGCTTTATGAATGGTCTGGATTCTTTGACTGACATTTTCTTCTTCTGAAAATGTGTCCTAGGTTAGTAGCCCCCACGATGCTACACAGCCACATTAAAGGGCTGTTTGCCTTTAAATTCTTTTTTTGTTTGTTGGTGTTGATTCATGCCTGAGTGGTTGTGCTACCAAAGAGAAGCCCAGAGCGTTTGAAGGACACTCGTACATGGAAGGACATGGGAGTGTGCTGGCAACATCGGCTGGGCAAAAAGAATAGTCACTGCTGACTGGTGAAAGTAAACTTTGATGACAAGAGGAGTAACGTCAGCAGAGAGTAATACATGATTGGCAAAAGCTCACAAAACAGTTTGACATAATGCAGAGTGGTTTGAAAGCGTTTTGTGGTGTCCATGATGCATGTCATCTTGGTTTAGATTATTCTAGTGCTCTGTGCTGTTCTCACTGGTGTGAAAAGTGTCTCTGCGTTAGAATGGTTTACAGTTAGGTAAGCAAGCAGCAATTACTTCTCACCAATTGGAGCCAGTAAAGAAGTTGACAAATGACTGTTTGTGCCAGATTCTTTTGTAAGTGTGTTAATCTACTGCTGAATCATTCATCAAATAACCCAAGGATGTGATATGATCACATAGATTTAATGCTTGTGTTTATGTAGAGGAAGCTTGAGGTGTTGTTAGCTTAGCACAGAAAACACCACAGAGCCATGATTATTGAATGTAGTTTTTTTGTTTGAGGTCATTTTGTTATTACCTCTCTCTCTTCGCTTGCATCTCTCTTTCTCAGATACTATGACATTCTGGAGGACAGGGTGCCTGCTGGCCTTGTGGCAGAATACCAGGCACTCCTAAGCCGGTGCTCAGAGAAGTTCCAGGAGTTCTCCAGCCTGAGGAATGGCCTGAGCAGTGACTCTGACAGTGAGCTGGACAATGTATCTATGGTGGAGGGCTTACGCCTCTATGAACAGATGGAGACTTTCAAACGCAAGCTCAGGATCATCGAAAATCCCCTGCTCAGGTCCTATATCTATCTATACTGCTCCTTGTGTACAATATCCAAATGAGTTGTCATGATCATGCCCGATAGACATTTGTTGTGAAATTTCTTTATTAGTTTCTTAATTTAACTATGCAAACAATGGCATTAATCCATTTGGGGGGGGTATTACGAGTACTAATATACTGGTAGAATTCCTCGGAACGAAGGAATGAAAGATATATAAATATGTATAAAAATTGCCACCTAATATTGATGGGCAATTATTACACGTTAAGGCTGCTTGATTAGAAATCCTAAACATGATTAATTTTGTCATGAGATCACCCAATTTTTTTTAAGCTTCATCGATCTTCTAAACCTAATAACATCTAAATTAAAATGTTTGTATAGTTAAAGGTGCACCAGGCAACAGGTTTTTAGGTAAATTAACCCGCTTTGTAGTCACATCGATGGTTAAATGGCTCATTATGGGGTGGATGACGGCACTCTCGGCACCATAGTGCTTATTCAGATTTTGTCAACTGAAACTGAATGAAACCAAAATCACATTTATTACCTTGTCAGTTAACATTACTCTACTAAAATGATCATCACTGGTTCCTAATCCACATGTATTACAGTGAATTTAATCGTTGTTGTTAATTTTAAAAAATTCTCCGTTGGGAGAGCTGTGAAAAATAGCAGGCTTGCCTGGTATGCCTTTAAACTGAAAACATATTTGGCAAAGCATCTGATTCTTAGCAGTACTCTCCTGCCATGTTGTTCAGCTAAATGGAGAGGTCTGTTGTTTTAAGTGCACAGACTGAAGGAGTATGGCAGGATTTGTACTCTCCAAAGCCAGGGTTGCCTACCTTTAATCAAAGTTATTTTCATAAATATCGAAAGGCATAATTATGATTCATCTGTCAGATTAATTAAAAGCACAGTCCTGTTCCACATATATGTAATCCTAATCACATTTGGATAAGGGTAGAAAACCTTTAAGTCTCATTGCACTGCATATTTGTGGATTTTTTTTTTTTTTTTTTCCCCTCCTGTGGTACTCCCCCCCCCCCCCCCCGTCACATATTCTATTTATTCAGATGTACACAGCAAAGAAGCCTGTACACTGAGAAATTACACTGAGTGAATGAATTGACAAATTCCTAACCATGTAAAATGCTCCGACTCACTGCTTGAGATTCCCTGCAGGAGTGGCGCTGGCCACTTTGTTTGTGAGACGGCCGGCTTCTGTAATTGAATCTGAGAAGTATGAAAGAATAGAAACTGCAGGAAATGACTCAAGCAGTAAGAGAGCTGTCTGTACTTATGTAGCATGTTTGCCAACAGAGACGCAAAGACTCCTTTAAATTCCAAAGAAATGTCAGGATATAGGTTATTTAAAACAACCCGAAACAAAAGCAGGCTTTGTTCCTGATGCATGCCTTGCCCTGGTGTGATTGTGAGTTGCTGTTGCAGCAGCAGTGTGGCAGTGGGCCATGTGACATGCATGTGTGCAGGGGCTGCAGTGGCGCTGGCTCTTGGCTCCTGCATGCTCAGCTGGGCTTGACTGAACCTGTGCTCCCCCCTGTGATCTCCTCGAAGTAGGTACGTGCTGGGCTACAAGGTGAACTCTGGGCAACACTCCAGCGTGGCCAAAGGCCGGCGGCCAGAGGGGGGCCGTGTCGTGCATGTGGTCTGTGCCTCCACCACTGTCAGCCTCCTGCAGAGCCTGATGGCTGACAAGCTGGGCCCCCAGTTCTCCGGAGATGAATTTGAAGTGCAGGTATTTATTACTCTCCTCAACTCTTAGTTTCTCTCCTTTTCTTTGCTCTCCACTTTTCACTCTCTACTTTCTTTGTGTTTGTTCAGTTTCTTTCTAGGGCTTGTTTGCAGAGTGCTCGATCCCTTTAAAGTAGGCCCTGGTAAGGGTGTGTTCATCCTCACAACCAAATGAACCTAATCATGTCCCAGGTTTTGTAGCTGCATTCATTAAACTTGAAGTTGTCTGTACACCTGATTTGAATCTCTATAAATAACTGCTCTGTAGCAGACAGAGCAGGCTTATGTTTTTGTGCAGGCTTATGTTTTTGTGCAGGCTTATATTTTTCTTGATGTGCTTTATATGTATTGTTCAATTTGTGGGGAGTGTGTGCTCCTCTGGCCCGCGTGCTCTCCTTGTGCGCCACTTTGAGGCGAGATGAAAGGCCCACTCCAGCGAGCTTCTCAATTTACTTTGGACTCTTCAGTGAGGGCTGACATCTGGGCTGCTGGCTTGCGTTACCATGCCTGTTTAAAGAGGCAGCAGGCTGCATCTCCCCATTCTGTAGTCGGAGCTCCCAGGTCTAATGCTGTGGGATTTGAGGGTTTTGTTGAAGAGGCCCGTTAGTGTTAAGTTGTGTGTTTGTAGTGTTTGATCCCCCATCCCCACCCGTACCCAACCCCACCAACCCATTTTCTGCTCTGTAGTTTCCCCTCCCGGACTTGTTGAAGCAGTGGGAAAGCTGAAGAGTGTTTATGTTCATACGCGTGTTTTTAGCTTGTTTCAAACTTTTTGTTCTTTCTTACAATGAACAGTGGTGGGAGTTGGCCAAAGTTCATGCCTGTTGTCTGTGTTAGAAACATTGACTCTCATTTTCTAACTGTGTGTGTGTGTGTGTGTGTGTGTGTGTGTGTGAAGTTTCACAGTGACCCACAGATTGCAGTGAGCACCTGCTACGAGGGGGATGTGGTCATCGTGTGTCCGGGTCACTACAATGTTGAAAGCTCCATCAACATCCCTGACTCCATCCTTCTGGAGGGTGAGCTAATATGGCGCCGCTAGCAGGATACATATATGGCAGAGCCACTGCGTTACCCCTGCTCTAACACCAGCCTCACTCTTGGCCACAGTTACTCTGAGGGGCCTTAAGGATATGCTTAGCAAACCATAACCTGTTGTTTAGTGCTAAAATTTGAGCTTTACTGCATTTTGGAAATGCCTCCACTGATTTCTTTAGAGCCCCATTAAGAGGAAGTATGGCTGTTTGCAGATGAGTGCTGGACTCATGACATTTAAGAGCCCTCCATCAGCCAAAAGTCACTTAAAAAAAAACATATTTTCCTCCCCTCGTTATTCCTATCAAAAAGGGTCATTCTTATCTGCTTTATGAAGCCATAAGCCTCTCAATCAGGTCAGCAGTACACTAGATTATTTTCCTGTCTTCGCACCGAAGGTCAGCTTTATGGCCACAAACCCCTGACTGTAGAGAAAATGCATGGAGTGGCTGATGGGGGATGCAGTGGCCAGTAGAAGTAATGGAGGCTGATGGAGCAATGAGTAGCTGGCAGTGAGAGGGGTGTGTGTGTGCGTGTGCGCACGAGAGCATGTGCGTGTGCAAGCGCATGCGTGTGTGGTGGGGGGTTGTAGTTGTATGATGGCAAGAAGATGGGGTGTGGAGGGTCAGGGACGAGACGTTATGTCACTCTCTATGCAAATGGAGATGTCCTGCAGGGGCAGATAGAGTGAGCAGACACTGAGAGTGAAGAGATTGAGGAAGAAAGATGGGGGTGGAGAGCCTTTTGAGCTGCTGAAGTTGGTTTGTTCAGCAGCATACACACACGTCTACCCAGAAGATCCAGGGAAGCCCTGAAAGGCAAGATAAATATGCACCGAAAGGGCCAGCGATGGTGAAGGCCTCTCCTCTAGCACAGCATAGGAACAACTCAATTAGAGCTGCAGCAGATTACCATAATAGAATTCCTCCCCTCATCCACCCTGGCTCTATAGCCACAGGGTCTCCCATTTCTTCTGGCTAGCACTTTGAGGCCACATCGGACCTCTCTGACTGACTTTATCTGGGAGTTTTTTTTTTTTTACCCCTCCTCCCCCCACAGCCCTCAAGGGACCTGTAAGCGCTGCTGTTAGGCCGCTGGGTTGAGCAGATACTGTGATACTGTCAAAAACTAAGAGTGGCGTGCGCTTACTTGTCACCACTAGAAGGAGCAGTACCAGGGAGTGCTGCTCCTGGTGGCGTTGTTGGCTTGTAAATGTTCCAGCACTCTGGACTCTCAATGTGTAAGAGAAGGGAAGCTCCGTTGACCTGCCATGGTTGATATTCCACCCCGGGGGCATTTGGACGGCACGGGGGTGGGAAGCCAGCCGATGTGGTGGTGGGGGGGGTCCTTGGAGCATTGTTAGAGAGAGCTTTCTCCAGCACCTGTCTGCAGGAGCAGCTGTCAAAGAGCAGCCAATAACGCGGCCCAGGGCTGTCAGGGCACTTTTCATCAAACCCTGGCCCTGGGTCGGCCTGCTGAGCTGCTGGCTCGCATCGATGCGGTATGGTTGATGTGTAACGCCGACCGAAGCGCTGTGCTCCTATTCAGACACGCTGGCCAAGCCAACAGTTGTCAGGTTTGCAGCAGACAGGGCTCAATTAGTTGTGGCCATTTTCAAAGATCCTCAAATATCTCTCTTCTGCAGACTTTGTCTCAATGACTTGATCCATTTAGAGAGGAGCCTTTTAAAGGCAGGGTGACTGTTGGCTCCACTTCCTTAGCTAAATGTTAGTCCTCCTGTAGTTGGCAGCAACGATCCATCAACATTCATTCTGATACACGGCCATTATCTGATGCAATTCTCTCTCTTCTTTCTCTCTCTCTCTCTCACACACACACACACACACACACACACACACACACACACACACACACACACACCTCTTCTTTGCTCTTGCAGGTTATGGCCTTCCAGATGAGGTGGTAATTGAGAAGAGGAGCAAAGGAGACACGTTTGTGGAGTGCACGGGCACCAGCGTCAAGATCTCCAACCTGAAATTCATCCAACATGACGCCATCGAAGGCATCCTGTGTGAGTGCTCAAGGCCCTCTGCATGCACTCATGCCCCACTCACCCCCAGCCCTCCATCACCCCCTCCCCACCGCACACACCTCAGCACACTGCACGGCTCAGCCGATGAAGGAGATTCAATAATTCATCCTCTCAGTGCTGCCGCTTCTCAGTGCGCTGCAGTGGCCATACATCAGTGCCTGGAGGAGAATGTGCTCTCGGTGTGGCCTGTCTTTAAGAACGAACGGCATGACCTCAGACAGAGAGAGAGAAAGGGGGGAGGGTGTAAGCTGGAAATGGAAGGAGCAAGTGAAAAAGACAGAGGGGGAGGAGGCAGGGTGGCCTGCAACAGGGAGGGAGGCTGAAAAGGGAAGATTTCAGGGGGAGGTGTAAAAGATGGGGGGATGAAAGAAAGAGAGGAAGGGATGGTGGGGGGGTGGTGGGGATGAGTGCTGGTGAAAAGTACAGAGAAGCTGAGGCGGCCAAAACCAGAAGTCTAATGCATAGCTGAGCAGCAGACACCCCATCTCTCTTCTCCTCAACTTACCCCATCCAGCCTCACTCACCCCTGTTCTCCCCTCCCCACCCCACCCCCACCCCTCCAGGTGTGCGTCAGGGAAGGCTGGAAATGGAGAACTGTGTGATGCAGTGCAACACCACTGGGGTGATCGTGCGGACGTCCGCTGAGCTCACCATGAACATGTGCGACCTCTATGGATCCAAGGTAGGGAGCTTTTCGCCCACCTCCTGCCATCAAAGACCCATATATCATACTCCTAGTCCACCTCCAAACTTGCAGCTCCCCTCTGCAAAGTCCTTTATTCTCCTGACTGCAAGATTAAATATGTGATCTTGGTGTGTGTGTGTGTGTGTGTGTGTGTGTGTGTGTGTGTGTGTGTGTGTGTGTGTGTGTGTGTGTGTGTGTGTGTTGTCCATTGTCCATGGCTTATTCAGGGGGCGGGCGTGGAGATCTACCCTGGCAGCGTGTGCAGTCTTCTGGGCAACGGCATCCACCACTGCAAAGAGGGCATCCTGATAAAGGTGAGTGCCATGCTGGGAAGTTTGGTATCGCGGGCGCCCAGACTTTGGCTCAAGTGGAATGCATCCAAGTGCCTCCTTCACCAATAGTTGCCAAGGCAACCTCTCCCCCCAACTTCCCCCTGCTTTTGCGCCTCGTCCAGCCCTCTGAGTAATGATTGCCCTGGATCAAAACCAGCGCACAGGCCACTAGGGTGGGGGTGGGGTGGTTGATGCTGGAGGCAGGCAGGTTTTGTTTTTTTTTGTTTTTTTTAGTGGGAAGATGCTGCCTTCCTTACTGGGAAGTGTTTTTCTCATGTGACCTGTTCCTACGGCTGTTGGAATCAAATTTGCAAGCCTCAAAATCATCATAATCACCCTCATACCCTCCACAGTCCATCAGCCTTCACTATGTGTCTGTCTGTCTGTGTAGCTCCAGTGGCTATGCTATGCCATACTATGCCTGTCTGACACTTTGTCCTGTTTAGTGTGGATGTGTTGACTGAGTAATCAGTGCTTTCCTTCCACTTTCATCCATCTCTTTCCAAGTTTAATTTAAGTTAGGCCGCACAATGGGCCATTATCTTTCCTCCTGCCTCAATGCAATTTGGTGGAAAGAGATGTTTTCTTTTTAAAAATTTCAACACACAGATGTGTACACACACACACACACACACACACACACACACACTCTTTTACTCACACATATATATACACACAGGCACTCTCTCTTGAATTCTCTCAGGCACAAACACACACGCACACACACACACCACACAGATGGGCTTCCTTTCCCTAATTACCTACAGAGCAGTCTTTGGGTCTTATCTGGTCCCTGGAGGAGAGTGTTTTGTGTGTGTGTGTGGGTGTGTTTTTATCTTTGGTTGTGCATTTTCCTCCCCCCCTGTTTGCATATGGCCTGCGAACCTCTCCTGTGTTGCCTCTGTACTTAACCCCATCCTTTTTTTTTTTTTTTTTTTTTCACTCTCACTTTTCTTCACTTTCTTTTTCACAGGACTTTGCAGACCAGTTGGACACCATGCCAAAAATCACCATGGTCAACAATGTGATCCATAACAACGAGGGCTATGGTGTGATCCTGGTCAAGCCTAATGATGGTGGGTGTGAGGACCAGCCTGCCAAGGCGGGAGCTGCAGGTAAACACTGCCCACATCCCCCAGCTGTGCACATGCACCCCCCCACCCCCACCCCCACCCTCAGCACTCCCATGGCAGCGCCCAGTTCACGTTGGGTCTCGCCTCATGAAAGTTTGAAAGCGATGACGCCGCTGCGCTCTAAAGACGCATTACATGATGTCCTTTCGGAGCTCTCACGTCAGAGAGTGTAAGACTCAGAGACATGGGACGCGCACACACACACACACACACACACACACACACACACACACTCTCTGAAGACCAGACTCTTTCTCCCTCGTCCATTACCAGCCCCTGTTTTCTCAGTTGGGAGCTTTGCATAGTAAATTGGGCCTTTTCCCCCTCAGTGCCTTAATGTTGTCTTGTCCTCTCTTGTCAGACAAGCTTGCCGTGTGGTGCACACTTGTCTCAGGTCCTCGGAAAGCCCCGCGACCACAAACTCCATTAGAGGAGTGCACCAAACAAAGTGACGTGATCATACACACACTCACATACTCACACAAATGATCATACACACACTCACATACTCACACAAATGTGGAATTTCCAAGAATGTCCATGCCTCACCTAAACTAACAATGCAAGCGTGTTCCAGATATCCAGAATAATATCTGTGGAAATGCATTCATGTGTGCAAAATTCTTATTTGAACAGGAGCCCTGGGGGCCTGTGCAGGAAGGCCTGTCCATAATGACTCCTACTGCTCCTCAGCAGAATTACCATTTCACCTCAGCATCCCTGTGCCACGTTAGGAAGAAAAGTGTATTAACATGGAGGTATGCTCGACCTTCTGTGAAGGACACCTGTGAATGGAAAGCGCTTAATTTCTAAATGAGACGCCACTGAAGATGGTGGCAGTGCTTAAAATAAGAGGGGGTGCCACACGTACCCCCCCACCTCCTCCACTGCTGCAGCCCCCACCACCCCTCTCTCCTCCCCTGATCCTCTCTAATGGAGTCCCTGCTGCTTTTTGGCCCCTCGCTAGAGAGGGAGAGTGAGGGAAGGAGCTGCTCTCGCCTGCTGACTAAATCAGAGAAAATGAGTGTAATTTTGAACTTGTTTTTGTGAGGGCTAAGCCACGGGTCAGAAAAAACAAGGAAGGAATGCCCACCTAGCTACTTCTTTCCAATTTCCCTTGTAGACGTGTGAGGTGTGCCATCGATCAGGGTGTCCAGAAGGAGGCCGTCGGCAGCAGCGCTGCTGTAATAATCGTGATTACTAAAGCTGTTAGAGAAAATATGCTCTCCATTATGGTGGGCCTGTTGTTATTTGGAGTAGAGGAAGAAGTGCCAGGAGACGCCGAAGGGATCCTTAGAGGCTTCTGTCTCCCAGTAGGAGGTGTGCTTTAGGATGTTGCTCTGCTAGTGGGGCTCATTTTCAAACCCAAGAAATGGGTGAGGAAATGGGCCTGCTTGGCCCGTCTGGAGGACTTTAACATTGCCTTTTCATTCCTGTCATTTTGCAATGCTGAGTGGTTCCTTTTATGCTAGAAGAGGATGAAAAACATTTAGCAGGTTCAGAAAAAAGATGTGTGTGGTTGTAGTTTACTCTGTTTTTTCCCACGTCATTGGTAAACTCTTATCCTGCTTTTATCCTGTATCTATTATCCTTGTGTGTACATGCCTAAGGGCCAGAGCTCCAATATGCCATTTGGATCCTCAGGCCCACAGAGCAAAGTTCTGTGTCTAGATTAGGGTTGTCCAGGAAATTGATAGTCAGACAGAAATGTAACTGTATCTTAGATGCTTATTAGCTACAGTATCGATACCGGCGTTGGCGTCCTTACCTTCTCTAGTTGACACCCAGTTTCACATAGCACAGCGGCAGACACACAAGCACACACAGACCCTGTACTATCTGCTCCAAAATAGTACTGAGTATTGAGTCCTTTCTGGGTGTTGGTCTTGAGTTTGAAATTCTCAGGCATGCAAACTCCTTACCTTTTGTCACCTTTTGTCATAATGGGCCGTCCATGTCCATAGATGTCTGATGATCGGCTTGATGTGTGATGGCCTTTAAAAACTATTATGTCCCCCTTTCCTCCCAATAGATGAGCCAGAGAGTGGCGCGACTGCAGCTGAGGTGGACCCAGCCGGTGAGGAGGCCACAGAACCAGCAGAGGCAGGCAGCTCAGAGGGCGACCTCCCCGAAGCCGAGATCCCAATTCTAGTGGTGGAGGAGGAGTGCTGTGTGGTCAGCGAGGGCCCAGAGGGAAATGATGCCATCGAACGTGAGCTGAAGGCTACTTCCGCTAAGAAGCTGCATCGCCAGAGGAGCAGGGCCAATCAGTTGGGCTCCATGCAATCTGATGAGAACCTGCCATCACAGGAGATGTTCGTCTCTATCCAAGGCAACCAGTTCAGGCGCAATGGCAAGGGCAGCTTTGGTACTTTTCTGTACTGAAGGCTCTTTTATGACAAAAACGCACAGACACACTTTAAACTTTCTATTTATTATGTTTTCTTAATGCAGTGACAAAGTGCCAAACAATAATAATTAAACTTTTGGCTTTTTAATTAATTGATATAATGACTTAATAAAGGTGCTGTTGCCACCTTTCCATCCATAGATATAGATGAATGCACAGATGGTGTTGCTCCATCCATAGATGTACCTGTCACTTTGTGTTTTGTTGTTAATAATTTGTAACTTTAAAATGCCCACTAACGTTATTTATAACTGCATGGCTATTCTTTTTTTCACTAAGTTTGAAGTATCCGGGGGGTTATGGTGTAGCACAGGGAAATTCTTCACCTTTATGAGTATAGTGCACTCCTGTTTTGGTCTCAGGTGCCAAATAAAAAGCACTGTTAACATTATCTAATAAATAATCTTCCTATATCAACTGATGAATGTCATTTGTTAGGTGCTTGCTGCTCTAGTGTAGTATAACGTTAAGACTCCAATGGCAAGGAAGAGGAGGAGGGGTTTGAGCTCATGGTTGTCTTGGCCTGAGGTCTCACCTTCCGTCAGACGTGCACAACTGTTTAATTCCAGTTGATTAATTTCCAGCAGATTAAGGGTCTGGTAAAACCTCATTACGCTGCAGGCAGTTTTGATTAATTGCATAATCCAACGTGTCCCACCAAAATTTGTGCTTGACCTGCATTAGCCCACTTTACTGTGCAAGCCCAAGTCTGAATGAAGTCGTGCAGGTGGTAATTATTTTGCGGCGGACGCAAGCTGCATGCGTCCTCAGACGACACAGCGAAAGGGTCGCCGGCTGACCTTTGTGGGGTGCACCTAAATCACAGCTTTGCTGAAGGGAGACAAGCGTGATCTCCCGTCCTCTCCCTCCATTAATATGCACCACTTTATGCAGTTCATGTTGGGTCTTATTTGAACACACTGCAATAGGTGCTAGATTTCTGAATAATTTGGGATGCAAAATGGATACTCTGACATGATCAGTGAATGTCATTTGAATGAATTTAGAGGCAGCTGAGAAGTGCTAAAAGCATATGTAACAGCTTGATAGTTGGGTTATGCTGACCGGTATTGTGGGGAAAGAATAGGTTCATATTGGGCTTATCTGATGTGCCAGTGCATTTAAAGCCTGTGTGATAAAACCGCTTACAGATTCTCAGCGACCGGCCTAACTGACACATCAGAGCAGGTTACTTGTTCATGATTGACCTGATTTGGACAATTCTCACCCCTAGCTTGTCATTGAGCATTGAGGAAACTCCCTGTTACTAGTGCCAGACTAGTCCCATAAATCTATCGGTCTAGTCTAGTACCAGACCATGAGTCTATCACTGTCTTGGCAGTTCAGTCATGTATAGTCATAAAGACTGTCATCAGTCATCTAAGCTATCTACAGTAGCTTGATGTCTCAGGAACTTGTAGTTGAGCTTTATTTTATGACTAACTTTTACAGTGTCTGCAACAAAACCATTCTCTGAACCATTTTTGTGCTTTTCATACTTAAAATGCTGTCCAAACTTTTGAGTTTGAAGTTAAAAGTCCTAGGGGATGTTTAGTTCTAGCAAAATTGTTTCTGCCAAATGGACTATAAGGTCAGTATATTTTGAGTGTTTTTTTTTTTTTTTTTTTTTGTCTTCCTTTCTCATGGTCAGTAATGAAACGTATTACTTCCCTTTGAGAGGGTGAAGAGGCAGGGGCTTATTGATTTTCTTTTTCTCTGCGCTTCAGCTGCAGATTTTGGATGTCAAGCCATGAGAGACGGGGAAATGGGAACGGCAGGACCTTTTGTGCTGCTATTGTTTTTATCTTCAATGGAAGTGTCACTTTCTCAGAGGACCAAAGCCACATCTTTGGGCGATGGAGGATGCCAAAGAGCCAGGCTCTTTTTTTTTTGAAGTGTCATCTCTCAGATCAGCGGGTGCCCCCCGTGTTTGAAATGGGTGCCTGTCATTCAAGGGGAGGGCTAGTTGTCAGTGCCCTGGCCATGTAGCAATGGATGCAGTTCAGCTGTGGCTTCAGGCCCTGGGTCTGTCTGTCTTCCACAAACACATCAATGTCATTTTACTTTTATTCTCCATCTCTTTCAGGCTGGTTATGCAGATATGACCTTAACATTTAAGGTTCTATTTCTCAACAGGCTTTTAACCTTTTAAAAGCATCAATGGTTTGTTTTCCAGGACCAATGATAACCACCTGAACTCTCTATTTTAAACAAATGACTAATTGATTGCAAACCTTACCAGGTTAATAGCCTATAATTGGAGATGTAATTAGAACACAAACCACACACCCACCATTTCCAGAGCACTTTTGTTCCACACTCTCCCCTGTGTGTGTCATGACAAAGCAGGGAGAAAAAGCTGGGATCTGGAATGGATTGGTGACAAGTGCTGGAGCATGTGCCACCTGACTGTACATGACGGAGGTCACACAGAGGAAGCGAAGGGGAGAGAAAGCAATCTGAGGGAAGATGGATGAGAGACTGGGCCAATGAAGTGAGAATGAAAAAGGGGGGAAACCACCTGACGTCTCTTTCTCTCAGTTTGGGGACAGATTAGCCCACCTCTTGTCCTTGGATGAACTTTCTGGCCAATATATATATATATATATTTATATATAATTTTTTTGTCTGACTAGTTTTCATTCTCTTTTTTTTCCCCTCTGTGTATCTATGTGTGTGTGTGTGTGTGTGTGTGTCTGATGGGATGGGCAGTGACTGGCCACTATAATGAAGTGGTACTCTGTCAGCTGAATGCGCTAGCCATCACACACACTTTAACCCACAGGTCTATCTCTATGGTCTCCTGAGAAATACTTCATTAAGTTCTTTGCAAATTCTGTCTGCAAAGCAAGGACATCTTTTTACACGTCTGCCTCACACCGGCACAATGCAGACAGGCGCCATCAAACCCACGCTTTTTGAGCAAGGCATCTCTCTTCCTCTTAAGCCATTTCCCTCCCTCTGTAGTCAGTCTGCATTCAGGCAGTGGAGATCAGGAGAAAAAGTAGCATAGGTGCGTTGTGGGCCGTGGCGTGAAACATCACACTGCACACGGTTTCCAGTGTCACTTTCTCAGGTGTTGCCTGGGCACACAGCAATTGAGCAGAGTAGGACTGAAGCTGCAGTGTGTTCCAGTGTGTCTCAGGCTTGCAGAAAATGAAAGTGTGAAGCCTCGCTGTTCAGCAGAGCACAGGCTAGAGGAGAGACATCTCCATGCTGGATGAGAATTCCCAGCTGGCAGTGGGAAAGTAGGTTAGCTAACTTACCTTTCAGTGGACCCACAAAATGTCCTCATCGGTATTCATGGTTTAATCTTATCCAGGGCATAGTTCTTTTAAGCAGGGGGTCTGAATGATCTTATTTGAGGGTTTGAATTATCTTATTACATTTGTAGTGATGTTCCGTATCGTCTGCAGATTTTCTCAAAATTTCACAGTTTTGTTCATGTCACTTAGAAGTCATCTTGGCATGGTCTGTCCAAAGGGAGAGGAGAAAAAGCCCTAAGCTCTTCACTTCGATGAAGACACGGTAGCTAGCCAAATCAAGCTTGCCCATGGCTAATGTAGTGCCATGTGTTGAGCTCTGGCTCAAGGAAAATCCAATTCTGGCACGGTATTAACAGGACTTGAATCAGGCCACTTGCTTTGTAGTTTCAGGTGAACGTTTTTTGGCCATTATTAAAATATACTATGCGTTTATGCCTGGCGAGGAGACAATTCTTTTTAGCCCACTGTAAGTGTGAAGTCACACCTGGTGTGGAACAGATCTAATTCAGGCTACAAAAAAATATCGCAGATGGTTGTCCATTATCTGTGGGCCAATAAGGATGGCTTGAGTCCCTTAAAATCTCTTTTTTTCCCATGAAAACCTTCATCTGAATTCCAGGAATATCGGCTGGAATGGTCAGCCGGCTGTCATTTTCACTTCCAGCAAAGAAACCATCCAAGAGGAACAACTTCACTCATGCAGTCTCCAGGCGAATGATTTTTGTTGTTTTCAAAGACGGAGCACCTCAGCTCCTCTGGGAGCCCTGAGATTCACAGACTGTGATCTGTATCCTTTAATGCCGCAGTGGGGAGGCAAGTTCTCTGCCCCGCCTGGATTGAGGGCAAACTGTCTAAAAGTGGGCGATGGTGACGCCTTAGCGGGGCAGCTGCTCTGTGCCTCGCCGCTGCTGCGGCTGGTGTCTGTGCTCCGTCTCCCACACGGCTCTCTGGAGGTCAGTGTGTGAGTGCGTGCCCCTCTGCGGGCTGGGCAGCCGGATGCTCGGCTGTGGGAGAGGATCGATGGAGCTTGACGGAAGCGTTCTTGGTGGGTCACTCTCCGCAGTTTGCCTACTTTAATGGCAGCAATATCTCACACCATCTGTCATACTCTACAGGCCTAAGCGGGGGGTCCCACTTTACGGTGGCGGATTAAGGGCCGTAATTGTCAGCTCTTCCACCGGTATTCCTGCCAGCCGGTGTCTTATGGCATTGATGGACCCCCACTTTTTGCAGGAACACTCACATACACACACAAACACTGTCTGAGACTCCTGCCTCTCTGGGTAACTGGCTGAGAGATAATGCCCTGGGACTTTTTGGAGAGATGCTTCACTCTTTAATTACTTCACAAGCTGTGAATGCAATGATGCCGAGAGTCCCTTGGATTAAAATTATCTTTGTTTACCCCACTCCCCCTTTCATTTCAAGTTTGTTTTTTCCCTGCCAAAGTTTCCCTTTGTCTCTGTGCGATGATATTTCCATCTCTTTCCTCTCTTTTGAAAAACTGAATCTCTCAGAGGATGTCGTCAAAAGGTTTATCAGTTCGATTCAATTTCACCATCATCAAGGTGCAAGGCAACTCAGGCAGTGCAGTGCATTGCCATTGCTTTCAGCAGGGGGTTCCGGAGAAGCACAGCTTTCGAAAAATGTTTCTTTTCAAACAAAAATAAGGCTGGCAAGTCTGCTGCTGGCAAGAGGACAAAGTCATTACTTTGATGCAAGTAGAAACTTTACAAAATCAATAACAGAGGACTTTTAACGAAAATGACTAACCTTTCTGTTGCCTGGTATTGACCACTCTCCTTGTTCCATGGGACAAAGTATTTGTGAGCTAGTGACACATTTCATGTGAATCCATATGTCCAGTAGATTACATTCAGAGCAAAGACAATATAGATCTATGTGTTCTGTTTAGCTTTGACGATTGAATGGAGCTCTTCCTTACATTTCTATGCTGTCAGCACTGAGATAACCTCTCCCTCCCCCCACAGACTGACTGACGTGCTGCAGACAAGCCATGTTTCATCTCCTAGTACCTCCAAGGGATGGCACTTAGAGCTCCTTTCCTCTCCATATGATCCTGCCACCTCGGCCTTCCTCGGCCTATCTGCTTGTTTCTCATTCTCCCATCCACATACAGTAGTAAACACAGGCCAGAAAACAGAATGAACTGCTTGCATGTGACTTGCCATTAAAACGGCAGCAGCCCAAGAAATCACTCAGTGGTTCCACTTGCAGAGATGTCTTTAAAATTGTCTCTGTGTTACCTGCTGGGGAAGCCTCTCGCACCAGGCAGGAGGTTAATGAGTGTGGCTCCTGTGAGGGGTCAAGAACAGGAGGCTGCAGCCTCAGAGCACAGAGGTGCTAACAGTCAAGTGGGTGCAGATACAGAGAGAAATGGAAGCTAAGGTGCAAGTTCTGCCAGGAAAACTCAGTTTTTGTTCATCAATTTAATCAGCTAGTCATATCCTCTGTCCAATCAATGTCTTTCATTGTCTCAATTCACTCTGTCCAATAGAAAGTCTCACAGGTGTCTAACACCTCTCTCTGCTACCTAGAGTATGCTGACGTTGACATATCCTCCACCGCCATTCTGTTACTTCTCATCTTAACGTCTTGGCCCAGGATGCTTAGTGTTCAACTTCTCCCAGACGCTACTACCAGCTGGTTCCAGCCTCAATGCTCTGGAAGTACAGATGTTTCTCTTCCAACCACCACTCCATTAGTCTCTGGCTCACCACTCTGGTCATCCCCATCTTTAACACATCCTCTTTAGCCGCTGCCATCAGTTGGTCCCTGTCTCGACACTGGGGGAGGCTCCGCCCCGGCCTTTTTCATCAGCAGGATATATGATCAGCTCACTTCTACACCTGTCTACATCTGGAACCCACACCATGGACTGTCTACATCAGGAGCCCACACCATGGACTGTCTACATCAGGAGCCCACACCATGGACTGTCTACATCTGGAGCCCACACCATGGACTGTCTACATCTGGAGCCCACACCATGGACTGTCTCTATCAGGAGCCCACACCATGGACTGTCTACATCTGAAGCCCACACCATGGACTGTCTACATCTGAAGCCCACACCATGGACTGTCTACATCTGGAGCCCACACCATGGACTGTCTACATCAGGAGCCCACACCGTGGACTGTCTACATCTGGAGCCCACACCATGGACTGTCTACATCTGGAGCCCACACCATGGACTGTAAACATCAGGAGCCCACACCATGGACTGTCTACATCAGGAGCCCACACCATGGACTGTTGCCATAATGGTCCGATGACAGGGGCTTGCACCAAAGACTATATAGACTATATCCATAATGTTACAATGTCCATTGTCATGTTTGTACTATACACGGATTAAACCTGTTCACAGACCTATCTTGCTTACTGAGTCTTTACAGTAAAACTGATTCCCTTGCCATCCACCCTGCTAAACATCGCTTTTACACCTCTGTCTCAGGAACGATAAGTGTCGCAGAAAGTCAGCCAACAGAGAGGTTAACAGTGATGCAGGGGCCCAAGCTAACATACATCAGAGATGCATAGGATGATTGTGAGATACATATATGAGATGTGTGTGTGTAAGTGCCTCTTGGCAAAAGTCTGTTGTTTTGAGTGGATTGATTGCTCACACTTTCTTTTTTTCTCCACACACACACGTGTTCAACTCTGCTGCAGATTGTCACCCAGCATGCCGGTCTGTTCCGGCAACTCTCTTTCCCCCGCCTCCACCTCGCCTGGTATTAATATGTCACAATCCTGTGGCCAGCCCCATCTGCTGGGGTCCTGAGCCGAGCCCCAGCACTCGTGCAGGCCAAGCCCCCTGCCCCATCGCTAGCCCAGGCCCCACAACCTGGACACGATTACCTACAGAGAAGCCCCCGGTGGCTGTCATCTACGTTCATGTTCCGCTGTATTAGCCAAGTCACTTGGAACCTCCGAGGAATTAGACTGGGAGAAAGCCACGGTCTTATAGTGTCAGCCTTGTCATGGCAAACCAAATGAAATGGAACTGAAATTTTGACTGGAATGGGAAAGTCTTCCTCATTTGACTGTGAATGGATTTAGCTGGGTGTCATGTCACATTCTTGCACGTTTTGTGCTTCTATTATCCTGGAATATGTAAATCCAGGAGGCAATTAAGGACTTCAGGAGGATCATTTGATAGATTGTGTGGGTGGAAATTCTTGCTAATTATGTGTGTGAATGTTTTATATTGTGTTATTTTTGCTTGTAGGTGGCGCTGTGTGTGTGTGTGTGTGTGTGTGTCTGTGTGTGTGTTTGGAAAGAGCGGATGGGAATGTGATGTGAGATTTCTCTCGACATGTGTCCCCTTTCCGAGTCTCATTAGCATCAAGGGAGGGCAGGCGGCGGCAGCTTTAGATTGGCTTCTGGTGACAGGAGTAACACAGGCTGTTGAACAACACATGTAAGCCAGTCACTCAGCACCACAATGACCCTGTAGGTTTGTCTTGAAATGATTCAGAGCAATGCAATATGCAGAGAGAGAGAGAGCGAGCGAGAGAGCATTCTGGGGGAGCTGGGTTTTCAGTGTGTTTGCCTTGGTCGGAGTCTAATACATCTGCAGTGCACCAGACGTGGGTGGGAGACGGCTTTTGGAGGTTTCACTTGCTCAGCTGCAGCACCCTCTCCATTGCACGTCCTTCTCTTTCTCCTACACAATCATCATATGTGTTTCACACATATTCAGCACTGAACAATTTCCTTATGCTTCAGACATATTCATCTTAACAAATGCTCCATGGAGAAACAGGTGGCAAGAGCCTAGAGGTTTATATCCCTCTGAAGGTAGAGCTTTGGAGATTTAGGATATAAACCTACAATATGAGTGAACTGATGAAATGTTAGTAGTTGGCATAAAATGAAATGCTATCAGCGTAGGGAAATTGAATGTCTTACTATACATTAATATAGAAAGTGGAATGTTGTACTAGGAAAATGAAAATGTTTTAAAGAGTAACTATTTTAGCTTAATTTACCTTAATCTTACAGTTTAAGAGACATTGTGGTGGGTCTGTAACTAACATATGGGTTGATTGGTGGCTGTTTTGTCTCCCCCTACCTTATCTGGGAGGAGATAAGGAAAATGCAAGGTTCGGCGGCAAGACGCGGCCAAGTCTTGTGGAAGTCTCAGGTCTCATGAAGTAAACTAATTGCTTTATGGCAGTACACACAAACACGCCCCCACATAGGCACCAGCTAGCTATAAACACAACATAGTGAAGGGGACTGAACATATATCATGGAACAGCCAAAGAAAAAGAAACAAAGAAAACTGATGTCAGAGGAACAGAGAGAGAGGAAACGACAGTTTTTTAAAATATCTTGTCCGAAGCTAGTGGGAGCTCTGTAGAGAGAAATGCGAGCACAAACCTGGCACAAACTAAGAAAACAGTCAAGGAATGGCCTATCCTGCATAAGGAGAAATGTAAAAGAAATATGTAATGGGTCAATATGTTGGACAGACAACTACATGATTAGCTGAACTAACAGTGGAATTTGAACTGGGGGCCTTTGATAAGATGATGATGTGTGTGTTGTTCACTGACTCAGTGTACAGTGCAAATACTGCAGGCTACAGAGCCATGGTGTAGAGTTGGTAGGTGCCGCATGTTACTGCCGCAGGAGAGACATCTTCTGCTGACGGCCCTCTGCTTAGCTATTCCATCTGGCTGGGTCGGCACCGCACCTCGCCGCGCGTGACTCTCCCTCGCCTGCTGGGCTTATTAAGAATTGAGAGGCAGGTGTCAGGTGGGCTGGCAAACATATAAGAGGGGGGCATAAGTGCTTTTACGTTCCTCTGCATTCGTTAACCTCGCAAAGCTCACAGGCCTGAACCCATTGCTGCTGAGTCTGCTGACCCCAGGGCACTGCTCATCTGGGCCCGGGCCACTGTCCCTCTGACCCTGTGGCCCACAGATCCTATAGCCACCCTTGGAAAAGTAAGTACCTTGTGTTTGTTTCTGCAGTGCAATGCTTGCTCTCCAAAGGGAGAATTAAATACACATCTGCTAGCTCTCTGCTACCTCTATCCTCCATTCTGTTTGTGGTCAGTTCAGTCCATTTTCATTTGCAGATGTGTTACAGCAGACAGATACCCCGTTTAGAGAATCTGGAGAGTGTCTGCTGCATTCATGCCCACGCCTCCAGATTGGCTCCATAACTGCCTGTGAGTCGACAGTGCATCAGCATGGCAAGATCTCCTGCGGTGGACTTCATTCATTCCTCTTGATTCACTGGCAACAAAGGAGGCCCACAACCCAAAAGTGCCACAGATTGGGAAGTTGTGAGTACAGCACTCCTCCTGTGATGACATCAGAACAGACTGTCTTTGAACGGGAGGCCATCTGCACGCAAGCACAAGTGCTTTCACGAGGCGGAGCCAGCAGAGATGGGGGGGGGGGGGGGGGGGGAGTGTACTGAAACCAAGCCAATGCTGATGTGAGGCTCCAAACTGCAGTGTCCCCCCCTTCCCCAATACCTGTGGATCTGACTGCTGTTTGATGTGGCTCCTCTGTTCATGTGTCAGCAGCGGGAGACTTTTTCCTCACCACTTTAGTTTAACAGTAGATTGTGCCAGCACGAATGCAGGCTCCTAGAGGGCCATCAGTCTCGCACAGAGAGAGAATGAGGACAAGCTAGGATAGTCATGAGAAGATGGGGAAGAGCAGAGGATAGGTGACCACTTGGAAAAGAAAGATTGGTGTCTGCAAACCATTTGAGAGCCTCAAGCTCCTTTAAGTGGCTATGAATGCTACTCTCTAGCCTGAAATTGCAAGGTTATACAAATCATATGTTTCTCTTCCTTAGCCAGGATCACTTCTCCATGTTTTACGGCAGTATGCCAACCAATGACACATTAAGGCATTGTAGGAACAGCAGGAAATAAGTTGATTTGGGCTGAAAGCTGCTGTAATTTTCACTAAGTAAAGGTGATTGTAACTGTTTGTTGACTCAGTTGAGTCGTGATAGAAACTTGTAAGATATTGATATAAATATTCTCTTACATCTTTCAGTGTATATAAATCTTACTTTATATAACACTTCATTGGAACATTACAAGAGACCAATCTCACGATTAGTTTATTAGACACATCGAAGGCGGCTGATTCCTAAGGGGAGTTTGTGAATTTATTCAAATGCATTATTCTCTTCCTCTCTTCTCTTCTTATCTCTTCTCTTCTCCATTCTTCTCTTCTCTTCTCTACTATTCTCTTCTCTCCTCCTCTCTTCTCTTCTCACTTTGTGTCTCTCCATTCCTCGCTGTCTCTGTCTTCCTCTCTCTCATACTGCCTTTGCTTTGTGTCTGTGAGGCACTGAGGTTTGTTTTCCCATCATTCCTGTGGATAACATATCAATCGGCGGCGGCAGATAATCACTCTTCAGTGAGTGTGGGAGGGGGATAAAGATGTTTAATCTTCTAAGACTTCTGACTTAGTGCAGCGCTAATGGCAATCAGAGAGAAGAGGCAGAGAAGAGGAGTGTGCCCAGGTCTGGTCTCAGCCGGATGAGAAGAGAAATCCTGGCGGAGAGGCCAGGTGCTCAGAGAACAGCCGCACACTTATGTGTTTGCTGCCTGGGAGAGACGGCTCTCATACAAAGCATGCCTGTCTCCTCCATCACACCCCTGAGCCTGTGGGACACACGTCTCAACACACACACACACACACACACACACACACACACACCGTCTCTGTCTTTTCACAATCACACACTGATGCACACTTGCTTTCTTATACCTCTGATCTCTGTTTAAAAGCTGTGCACTCTCCTACCACACCGTCTACTGAGTCACAGGCCTTTGTGTTAAATATCGGACTGATATGATCACTGTGAAAATCTTTAAAGGGCACTGACATTCATCCACATCAATTGTGCTTGTGTCAGCTCATGGGCGGCTGGAAGACAGAGAAAAAAAAGAAAAGAACTACAATCGAGCTAGTTTGTTACCCAACCAGACGCTCTCATGTCTTCCAGTTACTAGGGACAGGTAAATAATGAAATATCTTCTGGAGTCAGCAGGAAAGAGCGCCCGAGCCACTCACCATGTGTTCAAGGCCTGGCTGAGAGCAAGTGAGACAAATTGACACGGTGAATAGACAGTGACTGAGGCGCCAGTTGGTTCGCTGTCGTTGGGCCTGTTATTTCTCCGACGGGCTATTTTTGGCAAAGTCACTTATTCGTGCCCATGGAGCAGTCGGGGGGCTGAGTGCGAGCACAGGTAGAGATTGATGGGGCCACGGCGTGATGAATATGCAGCACACATTTACGTGCCATCCTTTATCTGCACAGCCATCAGTCTGTCCGTCTGCGTCAGCTGGGATGAGCCGGAGTGGCTGGAAGAAAGCAGGGTGTTATGGGTAGGAGGCCCCCCACTGACACCAACACATGCGGTAATGCGGTGGGGCAGTGCGAGCCGCTGTCAGGGCAGATGAGTCAACCTCAGCGTGGACCTCAACCTGAGGATGTAACTTTTAGTGGTGCTTGAAGAGCGGGAGCAGGGGAGCCAACTAAGGGCTGTGTTATAGAATTAGTTCTGACCTACCTGACTGTGCTCCAAGAGTTCTCAGAATTTCTGCTGTCAGGTTGAACATGGTCATGCTGCTTTGTGAAAATCCAGTATTATATCTACATTATTACCTAATTGAATGTGCCTCACTGGTCTTATTATTCTGTTTGTCTGTACAAGGAAACAAGAAAATCTTATTATCACATGCATATGGTTGCTGAGTGTAAAAAATGCAGTGAAATCGTGTCAGTTTCCCAGCCTATTTGTGCATAAAAGGGGAGGGGAGGGGGGTAGTGGCAGGATAAAGTGCATAACGTGCATAAGGAGGGGTGGCTTAGGGCTGCATTAAGATGGGGGGGGGGGTGGATGGTGGATGATGTACAAGTGATGAATGGTGCTGACAAAGGGCAAGAGCTATGTGGCTTGCTTGAAGGGGGCAAATTACAAGACTCCCACACATTAACAGTGAACACCCAAGAGCAACAGGGGCAAGAAAACACACCCTTGTCCAAGGAAGAAACCTTGGGCAGATCCATGGCTCAAGGGGCCAACCCAACTGCCAGCGGTCATGCAGGAAGAGTGAGTCTGTGTGTGTGTGTGTGTGTGTTGGGGGGGGGGGTTACAGGATGTACAGGGGAAGGGAGGTTATGATGAAGTCAGGGGTAGAAGCAGTGTGCTGTTTATGTAGGGGTGGGAGAGGCTTGCTGATAAGGAGCAGTGGGTTGGGGTGGGGGTCAGTGTGCTGTGTGTATGTGGGGAGTGGGCTAACTGGTGATGCAGAGGACATTCTGCTCCAGACTTCCTCTAATCACATCATGTCTATTCCATTTGGAGAAACATCTCCTGTCTCTTTGTCAAATTTAGTTTTCATTCATTTGTACAACAGTAAATGCATAGTAATAAGACCTCATTGGTCTGGTGCTTTGTTCTGTGAAGCTCTTGTCCATAGTTGTGCTTTTTTTTTGGCTGTCATTATTCTGGCTCTACTGCTTCATTGAGAGTCACGTGATCTTTGATGAAGGTTATTTTCACTTCAGCCTGCTCCCTTTCTACCTGAAATCTGCTCTGTTAATTTCTCCTGGGTTGCGTGTGTGTGTGTGTGTGTGTGTGTGTGTGTGTGTGTGTGTGTGTGGTTGGGGGAGGGGGGATCAGGGCGTTTGCTTTGATGGAGGACAAAGAGTGTCCCTCCCGCACGGCATTCCCGTCAGGCGCCTCTCCCTCCCTGGCTCCCCTCAGCCCCTGCTAGCTGTGAGTGAGGGATGGCATCTGCTGACGGACTCCATCTGTTCTCTCACGCCGGTTTCTCCTCAGGGATCTGCTGCTCAGCTCACCGGAGACCCGGAACAACCGCCTTGGCGCATTTAGCCATCCGCACGCTGGCAAAAAACTCACAGCAAGCTCACAGGGAGGAGGTGCCGCTGTCGCTCGTGTCAACATCCCATGGGTAGAGGTGCTGCTGCTTGTGGTAGTGTGTGTGTGTGTGTGTGTGTGTGTGTGTGTGTGTGTGGTGGGGGTGCGGGGGCAAAGCTTGCGTGCACCTGTTGGTCAGGTAGCGACTGCGGATGAGAGGCAGGCAGGCGGCCACGCGGGCCCCAGGGCCCTTCTCTGATGAATATGCAGCACAGCCAGTTAGCCAGTCAATCAAGCCTGCGCGGCCGTGGCTGAGCCTGGAGCTGCGGCTCTGCTGCTCGCTCACTCGCTCATGGCTCTTTAAGGAGTCCCAGATTAATTCCCCTTGTCATGGAGCACATTAGGTTTGTTTTCTCCAAGCCCTCTTTGTTTTCTCCTCCGATTCCATCCATTCATAACAATTACCTCGCTCTCTTCCGTTCCCTGCTCTTGTTTATGAAGGCAGCGCTGGGCAGAGCCATGGATGGATGGCTTCTTGTAGAGGCAGCACAGTGAATGCTTGAAACGAAATTGAGAGAAATGTCTCCTGGTGGAAATTCACTCCGCACAAGGGACAGCAACAGCCGGCAGAGGAGAGCGTGACTTAAAAAGAAAAAAAGAAAAAAGGAAAACAGTTTCTGCAATGCAAAGATGGCTCTGGTTATATAACCTGTAAGCAGAAAGGACTATTACATCGGTATTCTGTGAGAGAGAACAGAAGGAAAAAAAAAACAAGAACAAGAAGCCCACTGACCTGAACAGCAAAGACGCATAAACAAGCTGCCATCTGTGGGCTGCTGTGGCCCATTTAGTCCAACCAGATGGGCAGAAACAGCTGGCCCTGGAGTCGCCGCCACAGATGAGCCTCTCTGGCCATAAAGGTTTCATCTCCCAGAATGATACATATGAATAAGAGCGCTGGCACATCACTGTTCTCCCCTGACGAGTGGAGAGGCGACTGGAGTGGGTCCAGGGATTTTTCCCCACCCTTCTCTCTCCTCTCCTCTCCTTTTCTCTCCTCTCCTCTCCGCTCCGGACTCCTGATGTTCGCACCCAGGCAGCCTGGGATACCTTTTAGGTGGGGATCACATCTTAATGGCCTGGAGATGTTCACAATGTGAGGGAGAAAAGTTCCTGACATGTCTTTTTGAAAGTGTCCTGCGGGGGTAGAAATGAGCTGCCAGCTCCACTGAACACTTTTTTTTTTTCCCTAGCGAGCTCTGAGGTGCCATGGAGCGACCGTCCTTTTACCACTTTTTAGACCAAAAAAATACATCCTCTCTCCTCACTACTGTGCTTTTTTGACAGGTGCTGAATTAAACAGGTCAAACTTCTGAGGTGGAATTGGAATGTGAGTCATAGAGTTTAATCCCATGGCAGGACATGGGTGGAAAGTTCCACAGGGAGAAGAGCTTACTCATTTTATCTGATGTTTCCCTGTAAATCAGGCCTGCTGGATCAAAGTTTACAGGGGTCGTTAAGGTTGTTGACCTGACAGTGATAAACAAGAGACATAGAACTAGGGCTCTTCAGATAAATGCATCAGGGATCACACAATGTTTTGACAAGCGTTGAAAGGCATGTTTTTGTTTCCTTCTAAGAGTGAATGCAATTGAAATTTCATCTCTGAAAATCCAGGCATGATGTACTGTCTGACAGAGATATCTCTGGTGGTCCTGAACCCCACATGGGAATGTAACATGGAGTCCCTGTGCGTACACACACACTCACACACACATGCACACACACACACACTCACTCACACACCACCGCAACTCCTCGGGCATCAGAGCTGTCAGAGTCTTGTCAGAACGTGTGTCAATTCCAAACATGTTCTCCATTCGTGTGCCAGAGGAAAAAGCCCTTCCACACTGAGACGAGGCGAAAAAGAAAGAAGGAAGCGGAGTAAAAAAGAAGACCCTCATCGCTTCTTCCTCCTCTCAGACTCTGATGAAAGGCAATCCCTCTTCTTCATTAAAATGGATAGCACACTGGTCTGGCCGCCAGCCTTGCCGCTGGAGCAGGGAAAGTTGGAGAGACTGGGAGCAGGGCATGAAAGGAAGGTGTCAGCTGCGGTGTGCCAGCTGTACGTAAGGCAGGGGCCTGATTGTAACACTGTCATGGCACTGAGCAGGAGGAGGATGCAGAGGAGACAGATGCCGACACACAGGACACTCCAAATGGAAGCATCAAACATACTGCCACCCGGTGTTAGCATACCAACTCCACATTTAACAGTCTTGGATCTATCTAGCTGTTTGCACTGTGCCGTCGAGTCAAGGAAAAAGGAGAGATGAATGCACATTTAGAATGTAGCAAAGGAAAGTGGAGGGGGGACTGGGGAGAGTGGGGTGGGGTGGGGAGGGGAGGATGGGTTGCTTCCATTTGTGCTTTTCTGTTGAAATGAGGGGCTATGAAACGTAGCCATCTGTCCCAAGTGTTAATGCACAGCATCTTTCTCTGTTTATAGACAGGCTGCTTCCTGACAGATACTGTTATATCTCACAGTCCCAACCCTGCCACCCACCAAGAATAAAAGCCCTTTAGATGCCATTGTGGGCTCAATGGTTGGGAAATGATTTACAGCAAAGATGTCACTTTGTTTGATTGACTGTTGCTGAGACTGATGTTTACAGTGAAAGCTGTCTTTGACAATTCTTTTACATTCATTGGACATGGGACCATGCCAGAACTACTAAATATTGCAGTCTGTGCTAAGAGTACAATGAGACTTTGTCTTTTGAGGTTGAGAAAATTATGACCGACTATACTGCAGTTCTCTATAAGATATGTAATTAACTCTGAAGATAATTGTGATATCTGCAATTCCAAAAAGTCTGTCGGGCATATCCACCGTAGCTGTGGACCTCTGATCAGGCAATCTTTCTCTGTTCAAATTGTGAGATTTTTTTTTGATCCCACTGCTTCACTCTTGAATGACAAGCACTTATCCTCTGAGAAGCATTGGCTTGAATTTCAACAAACTTCTGTAGAGTTCCCACAAAGTTAAAAGTATGGAAAAGTTTGTATTTCTCAAAAATGAGCTACCAAGCTAGCTGAAACCCAGAATATCTCCTTGCCTTTTGCTTCTTAACAATGGCTACTCTCCAGACTATCTCTGTGTGAGTCTCAGTTCATTTCAGCTCAGTATATCATGATCATGATCACTGGCAGTGCAAAAGCACCTGAGGTCACATCTATTATGTACAGCCTGGGCTGAGAGATGGTCTATAGGTCTTAGCTTTTACATTGGATGTTCTTTATGCGCACTTACAATATACACGACCGACTCAAATTGACAAAGTGCTGAATTCAATCCAGGGATACTACGCTCTCTCTTTGGGTGATGCAAGTGTTTGTTGGACCAGCGCACAGGGCAATGTAGCAAGCCCAAGAGATGACTCACACTTGTTTTATGTTTTCTGTAAAGTCTCCAGCAGAGCTGCATTTTTTGACCCCATTGATTTAGCCTCGAATTCTTTCTCTGTTTTGTTGCCTTTGATATGCCTTGAACAGCCTTTTTATATCTTGCCTTATGCTGCATAGCTCTTTGCACTGATGTGTCTTTGCAAAGCATTAGTTCCATTACATTCCAGGACCATTATCAATGGCCATATTCCCAGGACATGATGACCATCACCCATTTCATGCAGTGTAGTTAAAGCTGTTCCCTTCATTTTCATTTAATGAACATTTTAGGGACAGAATTCCATGATGGCTTCTTTTTGCTTTGCAACAATACGAAAAAAGAGTTCTTCCTTGGTTAAGTTAATGTGATGTGAGCAACTGTTGGCTGAACATTGAGCCATAAACCTCACCATTAGGAGTGCATCCAGACATGACAAAAAATATCACTGTTACAGGCCGAAAGTGACTCCTTAATGGACCTCTTTGATATCCCCACTTCTGCTTAAAGGCATTCGGAGGAGCTCAGGAAAATCTTTTAAACAGGCACTCATGGGGACGCCCCAGCTCTGTCCATCTCCTTGTGTTTACTTATGCAGTTTCAGCTGCCGACGCGGAGGCGCTATTTTCTGCATGAGAAAATGAGGGCAGGCAGTAACAAGATGAATAAATTAGCAACGAAATTGGGGGAAGCTGGGCGCGAGGCATGAAGCAAGTTGTTAAGGAGGTGAGATCGGACTCATTTGAACAGCAGTGTCTGTCCTTGGGGCTCCATCAGCGTGGCGGGAGGCATCATAAGCCCTGTTAATTTAACACGTGCTAATCTGCCTCTGAAGTCGAGTTAAAGAGGGGGAAAAAACGCCGGGAAGAACCTCCCTGTGTAGATGAAAGTTTCTCCTGGCCCTGCGTGCGTAAAAACCCCTGATCTGTGTCAATAAAGTGAAGCGTTTAAGATATCACTGGAGAGGTGTATCAGCTTGATAGCTCGAGCATTAATTAATTCCTTGGCATGCACGGGCGAAGCAAGGCAGTGCTATTAGAGATGAGCGTTCCCACCACGCGCCCACCCGTTCCCCCGCTCCACTCCCCTCCCCTCTCCTCTCTTCTGGTTTCCTGAGTGCATTTTCCTGTTGAAATTGCTGTAATTGCACTGTAAGGTAGGTCAGAGACAAAGACTTGGAGGTCATGTTTGCCAATATTGCTCTCATCAGTGCTCTTATGGTGTGGGTGTGGGGTGCTGTGGAGGGCAGTGGGGTGGGGTGCTGGTGGTGGTGGTGGTGGTGGGGGGTATCGGGCCATCCCGTCCACACGCCTGCTCACCCACTAATGGTGCTTTCTTTTGGAAAAGTGGGAGCAGGGGATTCTGGTCACCAGCACAGCATACAAGTTTGCAAGCATAGAATGGTTGCTAATAACCAGGTGGCTTGCCACTGCTCTCATAGGATTAGTTAGTCTCTCTCTCTCTCACTCTCACTCTCTTTCTCTTTCTCTCTGTGTGTGCGTGTGTGTGTGTGTGTGTGTGTGTGTGTGTGTGTGTGTGTGTGTGTGTGTCTGTGTGTGTGAGTCTTCCTGACACAATCCCCAAAGGATCTTGATCTTGTGAAGGTCACTAGAAAGGATGGGATGAACTGATTCTTTCATATCTCTCTTCCCTCTCTATCCAGGGAGAGGAAACGTGGCTAATACCCTGGGTGCAGCACACAATTAGCATTTTCACAAAGTGGCAAGGAGAAGAGAGCGGCGCAACGATGAATTCAGTGGCAGAGCCAGGCACCGCATGAAAACACTGCCGTAGAGAATATGATGGCACACTGACCTTGAGTGTACTCTACCAATAGTGCCCCTGGTCTGTGCCTTGGCAATGTCATTGGGAAGCTGGCATACAACACATCTGTTTATTTGTGTATTTCTGCAAATCCAATGGATGCTTGTTGTCAGTAAATGCACTTGCTTTGTAGAAAATATAATGGCCATTTGTTTTCGCATTGGGCCACTGTGCAATGTAAAATGCTTTCCGGTAGCCAGTGAATGTGGCAGCAGGGAACCAGGCATATATAGATGTCTGATGCTAATGTGTAATGCCACTCTAATAAGGAAAGGTGGCTCCCCCACTCCTGTCTTGTGAAGGGAGAGAAAAATGTTTGAAGTGAGCAGCGGCCGAGAAGCAATGAGTCTGGCTCATGTTGTGATTGGAGTGAGGAGGTGAGAGGATAAAATACTCTTTGCACCATAATCGGGCTAAAAGATTAAACTGGCGGAAATTGAGCCCTATTTTAACTTATCACCAACAATCTTTCCACTCAATCCTTGGCTCTGTCTATGCATAATATATGTGTGTGAATTAGTATTTGGCTTTGTTTGTTTGTGTTTGTGTTTGTGATTCTATGTGTGTGTGTGTGTGTTGCTGTGCGTATGTAGCACATTTGTGAGTGGCCATCCCTCCTGTCTGGCTGTAAAGCGTGTGCAGGTCTGCTGTGATGTGTGTCGTGGCGCTGCTGCAGGTGCCCATGTGAGTGTGTGCCTGGAGCAAGCTCTCATTAAAGAGGAGCAGTGCTGGCAGAGGGGGGCGGGGAGGCGCTGGCACACAGAGGTGTGTGGTGTGTGTTGCGGTGCGGCTCGCCATGGCTCGGTGTGGCACAGCACAGAGCACAAACATTCCCCTCTCCACGTCTAGGGGGAGGGCCCCGGCCTGCATACTAATGCCTCATTTCAAACACTGTTGCACCCAGGATCTATGAGGAGAAGGATCAGAAGTCGGCACTGCTTTTCACACAGCGAGAGAGGGAACACTTGATGAAGAGAGGGATGGGGGAGAAGAGAAGGAGGGAGAGAGAAGAGAAGGAGGGAGAGAGAAGAAGAGTGAGGAAAAGAGAGAGAGACTCCCAATGTGTTTTGGAGTGGGTGTACTGATGGCGGTGATGAGGAGCTGGTAGGGGGGCCAGAAGACTTGAGCCCCTCAGCATCTTCAAACACACCAGAGGAAAAAAAAGTGCCTCCAGCTCCCTGCCTGGGTCTGAGCCTTGTTAACCCTGCAGATCTGAGCTTTGCATCATGCAGGTTGTATAACTGATGGATGCTCGCTGTCAGCCAACCTGAGCCCTGTTCCACAGGAGCCTTCTTTCTGCTTATTGCGCAGGTTTATCAGGACCAAGCACTTGGATGGGGGAGGAAGATAGCGAATGCTAAAGGCTGCTTACCGCCCATAAAGATGGACTGCCTTCAATGGACCTGTGGTGTGATAGGAGATAGATGTTAATGCATTGGAAGAAAAATTATAACAAACTCTTTCAAGATGGCCTCTTTTTTATTTCAACCCACCTCCATTTAATCTCTTCACCTTCTCCTCTCTCTTTACGCATTTGCTCCTCCAGCCCACCCCCACCCCCACCCAACCCCCACCCTCGTTGATGTATTTTTGGCATATATCATTAGGACAAGTGCAGGATGCATCTTCACCACTCAAGAACATCCAAAGTGTCTTAGTGTGAATATCTGGTGCTCCTTCAAGGCCTTTTACACCCCAGTGAGTTCATTAGCGCATGCTACGTGACCCACAGTCTAGCAGTTGTTTATCTATCTATGAAGGTGTATCCTCCAGCAGGGCGGCATGCCTCCTGCATAGTTTGGGTCCTCTTTCTCGGGTTCCTTTGTCTTCTCTAGGGGCTCCAATCTCTCCCCTTCCACCCTGCTGTGCAGCTTTTTCATGATGGCCACGGTGCTCTCAATCAAATCACACCACCGGTGTCCCTCTACGCAGGTTTCCACCACAGCTTTTAACCCCCTGCCTTTCCTCCTCAGTGGCACTGGCAAATGAAATCAGTTTTATGTTAAAAGGATGCTGTGCATCGGCTGTTTTGTTTGTGTGTGTGTGTGTGTGTGTGTGTGTGTGTGCGTGTGTATGCGCGTGTGTGTTTGTGATAGCAGCAGCCCCAGAGGACATGCTTTCTGTTTCTCTCCCCTTACCAGCTATTTCATCCCTTCTCCCTCTTTCTTTCCCTGCCATGCAACAGGCAGTGCAGTGCGTGGAACTACGTCCATCCACAGCCCATCAGCTGAAATGCAGGGCTTTCAGGAGCTCTGCTAATGAGCTTTTACCCTCAGCCAGTTGTATGTATTATATATATATATTCAATATGTGTTATGCTGCCCACATCCTCTCCCTTTTACACAACACAAACACACACACTCCCGAGCACACATACCGCAACATACCACATGTTTGCCTGTGACCTCCATTCATGTCGCTGCTCAGTACAGAGCTTCTCCTGTGTAGCTATACAGCAGTTTCTCTTTGTATGTTTGTCAGTCATATACCATTACACTCTCTTTCTCTTCTCTCTTTCTCTCCACCCTCTCCCTCTTTCTCTTGCTCCCTGTCAGGCACAGATACTAATACCACTCCAATGCATTGGTTCCTTCTCTCTTTCTCTGCTGCATTTTTCCATCTCTCTGTCTGTCTCCCTGTCTGTGTGGCACGCTGTACGGTTCCCCAGGGTGCTTCTCTTTTTTTAAGGGGACACATTTTTGCTGTGGTAGATGATGCTGGGAGGAAGAGGGGGACTCTCCAGCTCCAGCCTCAGCCTCAGCCTCAGCCTCAGCCCTCATGCCTTATTCATGAGTGCAGCAGCGGCGCTCTGGGTTTTTTGGTCGGCGAGTTCAGAGGCGCACGCTCCACAACAATGGCAGACTTATTCCCATGTTTATTTATCAGTGCTGCCGCTGCGGTGCCATGGGTGTCACATCATTTATCTCTGGGATCAGCGTGAGGCCTGTCAGCTCTAATAGGCCTCACCAGGCCCCTGGACGGGGAGACGCTGCCACATCGGGGCCCTTCAAAGGCACCTTGGGCCGCTTAACGAGCATTAACTCCTCCCCCGTTGGGGGCCTGTAATTGCTGGCCCTGGCTGACCACCAGCACGGACAGACACGCTGTGCGCTGTGCTGTGGACATACGAGGGGGGCAGATGGTATCTGTGACCTGGGAGATCCCCCTGGCCACCTCCACTCCTCAGGGGTATTAAGAAGGAAGGGGGGGCGTTGACATGGTGGCCAACTTGGAGGCCATGATGCCAAACATCTCCCACCCTCCAACAGAGCCTGTTTCACTCTTACTTGCTTTTATTTCTCCAGACTGTTGATGCCACTCATGCATAATGCATCTCTCCTGTGGGGGAAAAACTCTGTCTGGAGATGTCATGTTGGAACAGCATGGTGGAATGCAACACTGAAGAGTAGAAGAGGAGAGGTTGGGGGTGAGAGTCTCTGTGTGTGTGTGTGTGTGTGTGTGTGTGTGTGCGTGTGTGTGTGTATATGTGTAGTGGGGTGGGGTGAGGGGACAGTGGGTGCAGGATGAAGCTGCTTTAAACTGTCCCTAAAGAGGTGGCAGGATGCTTGGCTCGCAACGGGAGGGCTAGGAACAGATCTCACTCGCACATTGTCACTTACTTCACCCACCGGAGACGAGTTCCCATGCAGCGCTGGAGCACAAACAGACGGAAGCGAGCGGGTGAGTAGGGTAGTGGGAGCGAGTGAGCGAGGCAGCGGGTGCCCCAAAGCCAGTGGGGCTCAGCTCAGCATCCCCTCGCCCGGCGCACCCAGAGCTCCACTGCCGGCCCATCTGTCAGTGTATTATTTTAAAGCATGTAAATTCAGCAGATCCATAATCAGCAGCGCAGTGAGCCAGGCTGCAGTGACTGATGGCCTCCGTCAGCATGCAGCAGAGGCTGCCACAGGAAAAACTTTCTTTGGCACGAGAAGAAGACAGAAATTAAGTGCATTCACATATCCCCACATACCCTCCTTCTTTCTCTATCTCTCTTTCTCTCTTCCTTCTTTTCCTCTTCTTCTCCTCTTCCTTTCTCCCCCTCTCTTGCTCTGTCTCTGAACATCGTTCTTGGAGTTTCTGGGCCATTAGGTAAGGTGCTTCATTCACTTCCCATTGGCAATGCTCTCTGCCTTGGTTGCTCATCGTTATGGAGATAAATTGAGACGTGCGGCGCGGAGGAGCTGGAGCAGGTGACGCTGGCGTGGCCCCGCGTGCGTCCTGTTTGCTCTGGCCCAGCGGCAGCAGCAGTCACTGTGGGCTCAGAGGGAATGAGCCATGGCTCCTGTTCAACGCGCCACAGCCTCCTGCCCCTGTCTCTGCTCGACACCAGATACAAAATTAAGCCTCTCTGAGCTGATAAAGATATGGACCTCTACCCCCCCCCCTCTCTCCATTTCTCTCTCTCTCCCTCTTTCTCTCCCAGTTTCATTCTCTCATCTGTCTGTGTGTGAGAGAAAATTATACACCTGCTCGTGGGCGCATGGCTAAATCTGCCCTGCATCGCTGGCCATGGTGCTTTGAAAGCTATATCAGTTTCCCAGGCAGACCCACCACAGCATTTGAAACTGATTTCTTTTTACGCTCTCTCGCTCTTTCTCCTTCTCTCCACTCTTCTCTCTCTATCTCCCCGTCTCACTCATGCATTCTCTCCCTCCACCACACCTCCTCTTACTGGGCTATCCTTGTGAAAGCTTGGTCAATTTTGTGATATTGTGCCACAGACATGCTGGTTTCTCCTCTCCTATGTGGCTAAATGCTCCAAAGGAGATTGTATTTGTGTTCCCAAAGAGTCATTTAAAGTCAGTGACATAGGGCTTACCATGGCCTGCTGCATCACACTGGCTTGGTCATATTATCCACTCTTTTACTTATTAACGTAAGGCTGGCACCGCTCCGCTCAGCTCAGCTCCTCTCTTCTCTGCTGTTCTCCTCGCCGCTTCCCTTCCCATCCCAGCCTATTGCCCCCCCCCCCCCCAATCCTCCTCAGCCCTCTCTCTGCTTCTCAGCATGTGGCCAGTTGAGGGGGGATAATCCCCTGCTGAAGTCTGTATTAAACTGGTGGATCTGTGATGTAATATGCCCTTTAATCATTGGCTTTGTTTACATGCGTGCAGTGATGTATGGCAGCGTTCTCTTGTTCCCTAGCCCACTCCCGCCTCCGCCATCCTGTCCTCCGCATCATTACCAAAACCTCTGGCTGGCGCTGCCGCCACCACAATCACTTACTTGATCAGGAGACAAAGAAGTCATCAGTTTTGCCTCACACTTTTGTCGTTTGGAGAAACAGCTTGACGAACGACGCGCTTGGGATGCGCTACTGAACAAGAAATCTCGCCTTTGCTTTTAGGGAGATTTTTCTGGTGAATAAGGAATCTTGCATTGGCTTTTAGGGAGATTTTTCTGGGAGATATTCCAGCAGGTGGTTCATTTAACCACTAGGCGGCAATGTTGTTACTGGAAATGCTCTCACACTACATTGTTTATATGCCAGGACAACAGTAAAAACAACAACACCCTGTATGCGTGTGTGTGTGTGTGTGTGTGTGTGTGTGTGTGTGTGTGTCTGTCTGTCTTTTGTGCAAACAGATGAGTGTGCATTTGAGAGTTTTATCCCCCAGGTTGTTGGTCTGTCTGTCGGGAGTGCTGGGCTTGATTGAAATGTGCTGGTACATGCAATGCAAGCTGTGGCGTCCAACCTCTTAATATTCCACAGTGCTTCTCTGAGCCACTGTCTGAAATAGATCAAATCATGAAAATTGCGATCGGAGGAGGACGTGTTGCATGCTGAGTAGAGCCGCAGTGGTCGGTCCAGTGTGACGGATGTGGAGTGACACCTGTGACTGGCCGCGAGTAACTCATTAGCCATTAGTGGCTTGTGCTAGCCAAACACACACACACACACACACACACACACACACACACACACGCCTACACACACACCCGCCACACACACACACACACACACACACACACACACACACACACACACACACACACAGCACCTCTTTAAAAACAACATTCACAAGGTCAGGGGTATCAGGACAGTGCTGACCACTTGCTCATTAGCTCAGCGTTAGCACCCTGCCCTGCAGGTCCCAGTGGAGTGGGGCCGCTGATTGACACACCTTGGGGGAAGCATCTGGGGAATTTGCATGGTTAAGCTTTTTCTTCTGAAGGCCTGAAGTGGCCTGGAGTGGATCAGATAGACAGTCTCAATCTGACACCAGTGTGCTGTGCTGCTGTCCAGAACATGTAATGCATTTGGCAATGTACTTTCATCCCTTATCTTAGATTCATACAGCATCCTGGGCCTGTTTCACTTTAAAAAGGCAAACAGCAGTGGCCTGAAAGCCCAGTTGTCAACAGGAGAGTGTGGGGTGGTTATGGGTTGTGTGTGTTTGTGAGAGAGAGAGTGAATGTGTGCGTGGGGGGAGGGGTGGGCATTCTGCTACACTTTTCACCACAAGTCCTTTTTTTTCTTTCGCTATCTGTAATGGCTTTTCAAAACTAGTCCCTTCATCACACTGTCAACGGCAGAGGAGGCCTTGACTTGTGTTCCAGCTCAGCGGTGAACACCCCCTATTAACGTTAGCTTCCCTTCTCTTACTGCTCTTCCGCATCGCCTTGTGTGCTTTCATGGCATGGCATGATTTGTGGGTTATGGAAGGTTTAATGACATGTGTTGCTTGGAGTCCGTCTGGAGTAATGATCTAGCGCAGGTATTAATGCCGAGGTTAAAGACAAAGCAAATAGACTGTTTGCATTAGACTTCACCTCCCCTCTCCTCATCTTTTTGACCATTATCTACTCCCATCTCTGTCTCTCTGTTTCTCTGTCTGTCTCTCCCGCCCTCTTTCTCTCAATCATTCTCTCTTTCTCTCTCTCTCTCTCTCTCTCTCTGTCTCTGAGTCAGGCGGGGAAGTGGTGAGATCTTGCACCTGTTATAACTGATAGAACAGAAGTCATGGGCCACTGCTGTGTTCTGTGTGACTCTTAACACCTTGTGCTGTGGTGGGATCTCTGTCCAGTTGTCAGCGGCTCTTTCGGCCTGCTCAGTCACAGGCCCCCCCCAGGGCTTCGATCGGAGCAACGTGACGTGTCATCAGCGGTTGCTGGAGTGACAACCTTGCTCCTCCTGCACGCCTACTGGCTCTTGATGCATCACCATCACACCTCTCCAAAACATCTGCTGTTTTTGCTTCCCCGTCTTTTTAATGCACCTCATGTTATCGCACCTCCATGAGATGGCAGCTGTTGAGCCACATTCCATAGCATGTGCTTTGATGTGCTTCATGTGATAGCATTCTCTTATTGGGATACAACTGCATGGCAGAGATGCAAGATGTCAAGGATGTGACAGTGCTGACAATGAATTGTTGTCTGAGAAGTGGTCAAGTGTATCTCATAGCATACAAGCTATTGTCAAGAATCAGAACACTTAAATGTAGAGACTATAACTGATTTGTGTACCTAGGAGAGACTGGAGTGAATTAGTTTTGGTCTAATTATGAAAATGTAAATTTGACACATGACAGGTTGTAATTGTATGCCTCTTCAATTTACCAGGCCGTCATGTTGAGCTATGTTTGCTTTGCCTACAAATGAAGCCGTCACATTTGTTTCAATCTGACCACCGTTTTAATGGACTTTCGTGCACAGCACACAGTCATGTCTCAATCTGGGACTCATCAAAGTGAGCGTGAGAGAACGAACTGATGCTCACTGCAGAATGTCAATACAGATGATGGCTGAGACCACGACTTTGAGCCAATACCCCATAATCATATGATACGTAGTCAGAACACAAATGCTCCTGTACTGTATATACTAACAAAGCTTGGATAAAAATGTTCCACTGAAGCAACTTTTAAGCTGAAACCCCATGAGCACTCTTCTCATTTTCAAATATTTTCCTATGTGTACAAAGCCTTTGTTGGTAGGTTAAAAGCTTTTATTTTTATCTTCTTTCTCTGCCAGAAGGCTACCTGTGCTAGCAGAGGTATTGTGTGTTCTAAAGATGGACATGAAGTGGTCGTGAAAAGAGAGAGCTTCTTTGCCCTGTGGAGTGTTTGAATAACCTGGCACCCTGTTCACTTGACTAGACGGGAAAAAAACCCCTGCTGTTCTTCTTTCAGAATGGGAGGAGACAATCATAAATCCAAAGGGATAACTTGTTTGATCCACAAAAGGCCACTGGAGGTTTACTAGATTACAGAGGGTCAGGATGGGTGCTTCTCTGTGTGTGCGTGTGTGCGCGCGTGTGTGTGTGTGTGTGTGTGTGTGCGTGTGCGTGTGTGTGTGTGTGTTCCTCCATGCTTATGCTTTGCGTGTATTGGTGCTCATCTCCGAAGGAAAATCAATGTAGGAGGCATGCCCTAGCTGACCTCTGGACATGATGCGCCCCTGCGCCTCAACTTAATAAATCAGCTTGACGGACAGTCCTGCTGCAGCCGGCCCAGTGCTGTGGCCAGAGCCCAACGGCACGTTTCTGTGTTCTTCCCCGCTGCCACCAATGAATCATATTAGGAGGATAATGAAGCATTTAATGACCTGTGTGTTGATTTATCAGACACAGTGGAGAGGCCAATTTAAAAATATAACGCCATAAGTCACCCAGGCGCTCTGCCACATGCCTCGCCATGGCTCACCACGCGGCCTCCTCGGCCTGGACGCTGCCCCGCCACCCACGCATTAATCAGCTCGTCGTTAGGGGACGTCAGCTGCTGTGACTGTGTGCACTTGTGTGTGTCTGTGTGTGTGATTGTGTGTGTGTGTGTGTGTGGTGGGGGGTGGGGGGTGTTGGGGTCTGCTGCAAGACCCACTCTTCATCCACGCTATGCTAGCACCCCACTTGGCCATCCAGCCTCCAGTCGCTGACATATGGGCTCCCTGAGTGTGAGGCAGGGATATTTCTGGCCTGCGCTCACAGCACACTTAAATTGACTGCAGATCATTAGACTGCTGTGGCTCAGCATGCAGCGCTAGCAAATTGGTATATTTCATATGATCTTTCATGAGCTTTTTTTTTTTTTTTTGGGGGGGGGGTGCAGTAGTGCTATTGTTTCTCCCTTAAATACAACAGAGTATGCCCACTTCGGTAATGTCACTAATGATGCACCAAGCTATCTGACCTTTACTGCCGTCATACACATGAGTCATAATGCTTTGCTCTTGATTTAACAAATAATTCTCTGAGCCATGGAAAGGTCATATCCCTACTTATATGATTTCTATTTCTGTTGTTGACAATGCTACTGGTTTATTATCTGTTTTGGCATCTTTTCTTTTAATAGATACTGTTACCCACTGACCCATATACCTTTTATACCTTATATGGTTTCACATATTGTAAACTGAACCTGGAGGCTGAAAAAACTTTGTATCTATTATTCCTTATTTTATATTTTTCTCCGCTCATTTGATTAGCCATGTGAACAGTGGCAAATCTCCGCCTTTGTCTTTGTAAAGCCTAATAAGTGTGATCAATGTCATTAAATCTTTCAGAATATTTCATTTTTTAGTTCTGGTCACTGGAGTCCATCAAAACAAACTCGATGTAGGATTTGCTTTAAATCTGACAGGGTCTTGCCTTAATAATGCGGCCACATAATTTTCCCTGGACTAGGAAATAGATGGGCTTCTTCCAGCTTACTCAGGCAGACAGCATGGAACATGGACTGCCCTGGCACTGCCGATATCCCCAGCAGTGTTGGCCACACCCGCCGTGCCATGATTACCCTGTGTTAATGGCATTTGGAAATCCAGAGAAGCGGATTTGCATCTGAGTTCAGCCAAGGTGGCATCCATTTTTTACCATTTCTCAGCTCTATGTGAAAAATAGAAAAAAAAGTAATCAGCATCTTTGCACATCAGTGTAATCTGTTTCTTTGCTCTTTGGACCTATTCCATTCTCTGTCGCTATTGTTTGGAAAAAGTGAATCAATTTGTTATTTTCCCCTCCAGGGTGTACTATATAATGCAGTATTAATACACTGGTTTTCTAAATTCTGCTAGCCAAGATGAAAAAAAAAATCTTGCTGAATTAAGCTAATACCTAGCTTAAAAAAATAATAAAAAGACTGCCCACTGAAGACCATCAAGCCCACCGCAACAACCGGAAATTCTAGGAACAGAGGCATTTGTCAAAATGTCTATCTAGACCATTGTATTTCATCAGAAATGATCAGAAAACAAAAAAAAAAACAAAAAACAAAAACAAACCTGTCCTTTAAGGCGACTGGTTCGAGCCAAGAAAAACTCACAGCACAGCTTAAACGATTGGAGCCAAGGAAAGCAATGAGTGGAGGTGGTAGATTGGCATATATCTGAGGTTAATACTGGGATATGTATTGCTACATTCACGTTTCATCTAACAATGCAGGATAAACAAACCTAGAGGACATAAATATAGTAAGCTTGCTTTCAAAATTTTTAATATGTAATTGAATATTTAGTTTCCCATGTGTGTATTATTTACTACCTTCCTTATCAGGCACACAGCCTCAGCCAAACAAGATGTGTAGGCTCACTACTCACTGTAGACTACAGCGATTAAAAGTAGGCTTGTGTGGTTGTTGTTGTTGTTGTTGTTGCTGTTGTGTTTCTGCCAACTTCTGGCCTCCCAGTGGCATTCAGGAGTGAGTGGGGACAGGCGGCCACGGTGTCCTCTGGGTGACCTTCTCTGAAGCACCATCTCCCTCTGCCTGGATCAATGTCCTGAAATATCACCTGAAGATCGATGCGCTCGTGCTCAGTGTCCCTGTCTCGGCAAAGTGGCCCGGGTCACTGGCCCTCGGAGGTGACGGTGACAGCATGTCACTGCCAATGTCTGTTTCACCTCCAGTGGAAAATTCCCACATCGCTGCAACATCCTCAGTGAATATGGGCCTAAACAGTACTGCCATCATGTGTAAGTACCATATACACAGGAATAAGCAGGATAGCGAATCAACAGATCCACATCGGTGGTTTTCGCTTCCTTTTAAATGAACTAGATGTGTTATTGTATCTGACCAATTTCCATTTCACAACTATGAAAATGGAGCCAAAACATGCTTATTTACAGCCTCCTTTGTCCCCTGTTTGGGCTTGTTGCAGGTCCATTTGAGACGGGTTACTTTTTCACAGAGCAATTTTTGTAGTGGCCCCCTTCCACCTGCAGTGTTGCGGATGATAATAATAATGCCTTTGGAGGAGGCAGGAGAAGTGACACATGGGCTGATGCTATGTGAGTCTCAGCACTTACTCCTGCTAAGAGGTCAGCATGGCAGGGCTGGTCATTACGATGTCATTACACAAAGGAGCCGCAGGTTTCAAAGGTTACCCAAGGATGCCATAAGTAACTGTCACTAAGAGCATGACGGAGTGTTCTGGAATACACAAGGCCCAGAGAGAGTTATGATGGCCATGATTAAAGCTGCAGAGAGTGTTGGTGGAGGGAACATAATGCCTCAGTTGCTTCTGGTCACATAGGACAGAATTGTTGTGGTAGCACTATAAGTTTCTTCATTTTGAAAGGAGACTCTAAATTATTATTTTTCTTTTGGTCTTTGGTCAGATAATTTCTGTGGAAGAGATGTTTCTGGAGTGATTCTTCTGTGGGCCTTCTAAGGGTTTTTATAAATGATCCAGCAGACCTTGACATCAGAGGTAGTGAGCAATATGCATTATGCAAAAATAAAGCAATAGTTTCAACATTACAATAATGTTATTATTATGGCCATTGCTATTTCTGTTCATTCTCTTCCAGTCCACAAGCACATGAAATCTTTTCAGGATTTGATGACTTGCAGTTCCCTCAGGTCTGACAGAATGCCCATTCAAGGGCAAATGGAGGCGTCTCCGTGAGGAGGCTTGCACCGAGGCCATGCATTATGACACATCATGAGATGGGCTTGACTGAGCTCCACAAGATGGGCAAATTATGACACCCTTCTCCCCGCGGAGCTGCTGCCGTGGCAGTGCACTAGGTCTGGAGGAGGGCCGGCAGTTATTGTTCCCGTTATTGAAAACATATAAAGCAACAGCCATGCCACAACACAGGGAGGGCTGTTTTCCTCCTTTTTTGCCCTGGTTCCTAAAGAGAATTCATCAGCACGTTCACAGTTACAAAGGCAAACAATGCGAATGAGCGAGATAAAGCAGAAAAGAGTGAGGACAGTTAAATCTCTTTTGTAAACATGTTGGCTGAAACAGAAGCAGGCCAAAGGAGCAGCGTCTGCTGCAGAATGCATGATTAGGGGGAGTAGTTCAGGCCAGGGTGGGCAGCAGGGAAGCACACACACACACACATCCCACTGCAATTGTGCTGCTTTATTTGGAATCCTTAAATCTCTGTAGTCCTCTCGCAAATTTCACCTCCTGCTGCTTGTCCACAGACAGACCACAAGGCCTTCCCTCTGTGCTTTTATTTTTCATTGTCTGAGCAAAATCATTTGTCTTCCTTTTGAATCCAAGCTTTGAGGACAAACACCTTGGGTGTGCTTTTGCTTCCCCTGGCTGTGTGGCTATGCCCCAATGAATGGGTAGACCCCATATGACCCACATAACACACCTACCACCCAAGATTTGATAATATCAGGTCAGTGTATGTCACTCGTATTTGTTGTCCTGACAGGACATATTGTCTGTGTATTCAGCATTATTGCAAGCAGATATTTTTTTGCTCCATGTGCACCAGCAAACAGGAAAAGCACATAATGTCATAATGACAATAAGGAACATCATTATTTTCTACCCAAAACAAGTGCAGTTACCAGGATGGTCCAGTGACTTAAGGAGCATAACAGGTGCAGAAAGGTACTGACATTTTGTGTTGGTGTTTTAAAAATAAAGCATTGACAGAACAAGGTTTTTAAAGAATTTTTAAAGTAGAAATGTTATTGACTTTTCAGACATGTATATATCATAAATTCTCTTAACCTACCCGTTAAGAGCCTATTGCTAAAACCATATGCTCATCCTAGCAGGAAATACCGTAATCTAAATAAATTAGTTGGCTTAGTTGAAGGACAACTGTTGAGACACTCAGCTGGACTGGCAAAAACATTTTGATAATGTTTTTATCAGATTGGGAAAAGGTCAGATCACAGGAAAATAGATTACAACTGGGGCCATAATTAACATGCAAAGGCATTTGCCAAGCCCCAGCTGACAGCATAATTAAAAATTGATAAAACCCATCACCAGTATCAGTTGGTCTAATCACAATTTACAGCTTCCTTTTAAAAAAACTTGTAAATCATGTTGTGAATCAACCATAGTGTAAACAATATTCAAATTAATACACAATCTGTACGTCTTCAGTTTATAATAGGGAAGGAATAACTGGAAAGGCCAGTTCCCTCGCTTGTTCTCAGTATTCCTCTGGAACTGCATTGCAAACTAGTCTTTTGTTCTCTCTGTTCCATAATAGAATGCAGCCTCTACACATTGGAGAACATTTTGTGAGGTAAGGAAGAAAACAAATCTGAAGCAAGTGTAGAGTGCAACTCTTCCTTTAATATACAGTGGTTCACAATAGCTTGATATTATTTTACTTTATTTATAAAATCATACATAAATCACAGATACTGTATAATTCAGAAATGTAGAAAGCAACACCCAGGCACTTTATATGCTGGTTACATTAACATGAGGGGTTTTACTCTTGCACATGTTAGATGGCCACATGTCGGGGAGAGCCTGAAATTGCTCTGAGTAAATGAGTGATGAGTAAACCCCCTGCCAGGAGAGGCAGCCGTGAGAGACAATTACAGAGCTGTACATTGCAATGAAAGAACCAAGACATGTTATTTTTCCAATACGAATATTTTCAGAAGATACAACATTGCATAGAGACATTTATTTTTTTATTTTTATTTATTTATTTATTTATTTATTTATTTATTTAGTCATAGTTATGTAACTGCTTAGTAGGCTATATCAATATTAATATAGTCATGACATGTGTCATAAAGTATTGTCTAATATGGTATATTATGAGGCATTCAGTGTAAGGGTTCAAGAGTGTTATGCACTCACTTGTTAAGTAATGTGTTGGCGAGTTTTTTTTTTCTGTCTGAAAAAGAACTGGCCCTACTCTTTTATAGCATAACTTCATATAAACTTAATTCCTGTATACAGAGAATGTGATTCAAATCAGTGCTCAGGTGAATTCATAAACAGTAAACATAAGTACACTATCTATGTATTTGTTGCATTTGCACTGAGAAAACATGTAATACGAGGTATACAAACACTGAGTGTCCCTTGAAATACAGTTTGTTTTATTAGCTCTAAATTGGCTTGAGCTATGAGCTTTCCCCTTGTGCTTTTTCTTTGTTGGCTGAGGCCACAGTGTGGTCTGAGGTTCACAGATTGTGGACAGGCCATTCTGCTGCAGTGCCAGTTGGCCTGTGGAGGCTCACCATGCAGCTCTTGGAGGGACCACATGAAACCTGATTCCCATTCATCTGTAACCATAGAGCAGACCTATGGTTACTTGTGCCAGTGTCCGAATGACTCCCACAGGGCCAAAGAGATGCTATCCAGAGGTCAGGAAGAGGGGCTTATCCAATACCAGCCATCAGCACCCAAAGGGCCACAGACAAGGAATGCTCCCTAAGATAGCTTTCATCATTTGAGCGTTTTAGTTGCTCGTGGCCAAGGCTCCATTTATTTGGGGTTGAGAGTTTTGGAGTTGTTCTGAAAGAAGAGAAAGTGAGAACATGGAATTCCTTACAGAGACTTAATAGTACTCATTTAGCAAGGCCAAAATGCATGTGTTTCCTGTTAGCTATTTTTGGTTTGTCTATAATGTATAGAGCACAGCTTCCTAATGCCTCAGGTGAAACACAGATCGAAGAAAGGAAAAATGACCTTGCTATATTTGAAAACGCTATATCCACAATTTTAATTAATTTTCAGAAATCGTTTTTCAAAATTTAGTTTTTCAGATATATCAGTGGATCTGCAGTTGGGTTGCTTTAACTTGATTTATGCATAATAAAATCAACATAATTGAGGTAACTGAAATACACAATTTAAAAACATGACTTCTGAATATTTGGATCCAAACTCTTCATTTCTTCTGGTATATGTTCCTATATCTGTAATGAATTCCATTCTCATGCCATTGAAAATACAAACTTTTCATACAAGAATGTCTATGTTTCAGTCTGGGACGTGAGCAGCACACACACCTGGGCAGATCAGTGTTTCTTAAGCCACTTGAGGACTTGGAGGTGCCAGTAGCCAGTAGGTCCACTCATGAGGCTGTGCTGTGGTGTTGTTTTCCCAGTCAGTTCTCAACCTAAATTTACCCTCTCCATCTCTCCCTATCTATAATTAATGACGAGGAGAGTCTCAGAGGAGGCAAAAGGAGAGAGAGAAAACAGAGATGCTTAATTTCCCTGATGCTGACTAATAGATCAACCTTGACCCTGAGTCTCACATCGATATATCCATAATGACACTCTCTCACTATAAAAAATGTAGGATTTAAGTCACTCCACGTACACTTTGTGAGCTACTGCTTTATAATTTAGTGCCTAAAAATAAATGAAAACAAAATCAAGTGTCTGAGGTGATGACGTCTCCCTTTCTAACATTTTCTATTCTTGAGAACATACGCAAGTCTCCAAGACAGTAGGCTTTATGTGTATCCTCAGCTAAGGGGTTGCCATGGAAACCCTTGGCTTGTGGTCATCTGGGAGGATTTTCAAATTAGTAACACCAAAAGAGCCCCTTCTCTCTCTCTCAAGCTGTCCTTGCCTCTGAGCTCAGGTCTATTATTGTGTTTGGCCTACTTCATGAGATTAAGACGGTGTCCAACCAAAATGCAAATGGAATACTTATCTAGCAGGCTTCACACGTACCACTATCAGGCAATGGTGCTTCTTTTACATTTGAACAAATGTCACTATCACCTATCACTAACACCTACATGCAGTCTATCAAAATGTACTAGTTGTACAGCATGGACTGGTTTTGCATTTGGTACATTCCTTGAGAAGACTGATAATAGTTGCATTGTAACTTTGTGACACTGGAAAGGTCTGTCAAAGATGTTTCTATCAATTTTATAGATTATGAAACCAGCCATCACCAAAACAACCAAAGATCCCCATTACTTCTATGATTTATTCATTACTTCTTTGAGTTTATTCAAAAGTAAATGCTATCACATAAATCAGAACATTTCTTGCTTGTGTTGTTGTATGTGAACATTTTCCAGAGCATGTCATCTGTAGTTTAGTCGTTCTAATGACTGTAGAAGGAAAATAAAGAAATAGCTTGCCAACTTCTAAAACATAGCCTGTCATTTTTCACAAGCAAACTATGCTAAAGCTTGTCAAATGGTATTATGTTAATTCTGGTCATATTTGACTCTCTCTGTATAAGGAACTGTAATGTTCTCTTGAAACATAGTTATAACACAAAATAAAAAAATAAGACACCTTTTAGAAACTCAGGAGTAGCTTTTTTTCTAAGAACCTTTTTACTACTATAGCTAAACATTTCTGTCTTAATATTTGCATCAACTTGCCAATTTCATCCTTAGCTGTGGTCACTTTTGTCTTTTAGAGGACAATGATCTTAGTCAAGCTACTCAACAGGGACCATTCAAAGTGTGCTTTTAACCTGTGCTCAACTGACCTTTGATTTTTTCTCAGTTTTACATATTACAAGTCAAGCTGAGGAAAGTCTCACATTATATCAAACTCAAGCTCCTCACCGACATCAATATTGAGATGACATTGTTTGACAGGCAGTCTCATGTGAAATATTTAATATATTTAATATATACGAGGACAGTGTATCAAACCTTTAATCTCTCTCTTATCACGTTGGGTGACATGAAAGAGACTTTGATGGAGTTGTGGAGGTCAGGTGATTGGCTCCAGCACCATGCTAATTCCCATCAGAACTGACGAAGGTGGAATGTTGTCATTCTGAATGCACCCTCCTGCAGCTTTGATCACTCACCTCTGTCATAGCACCACACCCATCCGAACTGATACTGTGCCCATGGATCCATGCTATCTGACCTTAGTTAAGAGTCATTTAAGAGACTCTGCAGATACTGTAGAACAGAACCTTTTTGCCCTTGAATATTTTGAAATGCTATCGCCTGTTTCTTTGCCTCTTACAGAGAGCATCAAGATGATTCTCATTCAGGACTCACCTCTTTGGATATTTGGCCCTGTGACGATAGGGTGTGAAACCTACAGAGGTTTGCAACTGGGTGAGTCCTGAGTTTTCATGATCTAGGAAGCGCTCCAGAGCTCGCCCCATTGGGTATATGGACAGAGGAGGCAGGCTAAGCTTCTGTCTCGCTTCTCAGAGCATGTCTCCCCAGTTTATGCATTCTCTACCGATTCAGCAGATTGACGTTCATTGCCTGCAGCATTTGTGGAGCTGAGTTAATCATATTTAGATAAGGGTTTCAGTGTGCAAAAGCACTCCCATTTATTAGGCAAGAATGTTTTCCTTTACTCTCAGTCATAGTTAATGTTCCAGTCTAGCAGTCTGGACGTTTTGCAGATGGGAGGGGGGATTCAGGGTACCGTGTGATCCTTCTGCACTGACATTGAACTCGACTCCTCCGAGTTCATTTATGAGCTGTGGTAAAAGTGCCACATGATAAACACATAGTTACATGCATCACATTTTCTGTCTAATTAATGACTGCAAATATTACTATTCAAATGCTCTGCTCATAAATGTCCCAGGATTTCTGCTTTATATCTGCATATTGCTTTGACAGAAACTGTTCTCCTATTCCAAGATGGAAACTTGTATGTGGGGCAATAGGAATATTTATGGTCCAACATTTTATCTCAAATATTAGATAATCTAGATAGATCTTTATTAGATAATTAGATCATCTTTTTAATCTAGAAAAATCTGCAACAACTTTGGGCCCTTTTGACATCGATTAAGGTAGTGTAATTAAATTCCTAAAGCCACCCTATTCCTATCTAGCAAAAAGATGAGTACACTGTCCTCTAAGTAAACAAGTGTATTTAGCTGGAATAGCTTTGAAAACCTGTTACACTAAAACTCTAGAAAGACATGACTCTACTGTTTATGCACAAACAAATTCTTACAAGAGTGTTCTTTTTTTCACTAGATGAAATATTCAAAGCAATCACTGCGGAATCATGCGAACAATAAAATGACAAAGAATGGATGTCTGACCAAGGCCATTTGCTGGCTGGAACAGTGGGACATGTTTTCAATACTCACAGTTTCCCCTCCCACTTCCTCAATGGTGTCTTTGTTGTCCTGTGTTTGAAATAGCAGATGTGGTTTAATAATATCATTTTCCAAAATGTCCTTTAACCGCCTGCTCGTATTGCACTGTTTTGGAAATCAGATTTTGTTGAAGCTATTCAGTGCCTTGTAGTGTAATGGTCAAGCCAAATGCTCTATTGTTCTGTTGTCATTCACGAGTACTCTTGTTTAATGTTGATTGATGTTGAATGTGTTTAAATCAGCCACATGGGTCTGAACAGACAAAAAAGCATTTTCATCTTTTAACAGCATCAATGAACACATTTACCCAATATTGTCACAAAGTAATTTCCAACTAAATAAACAGTAAAAAAGCCATAAAAAGGGTATAAATTAGTCATAGATTTTAGGACGTAAATCTTCAAAGATATGCAAGCTAACTAAATCTTTTTCTTATCCTGTGCAGGAAGTCCATTACAAGAGGAACACATCTGTCATCCTGAAGGCAGTTCATCAGTGCCATTGAGGCTGAATTTATCCTGAGACTGCAGCCCTGATGCTGAGCTTTCATCAGGCACCAGCCAACTGATCATGTGATTCATGGTATGGCAGCCCATGTGCATGTCCACTTATAGCAGGATGAGGAATCTTAACAGGTTCTGAGATGGGAGCATAATGCGTTTGATCATGGGTCGACCTTGGCTATCACCACATTACAACTGGTGATGTGGATATGCCACTGATGGGTTTGCCCATAATGGGTTTGAGTATGTGCATGCATTTGCATTTGTGGGCACATCTGCATATATGCATGCTTATCACCCGGAAAAAAGAAATACTGTTTTCTGATTGGCTGATGGGGTGTCCGTTATTTCCCGATAACAGGACACCTATGACGTAGAAGTGCCATTCCATATCAATGCTTTTTTCTGGTAAAAAGTAGCCTGTAACTGTAACTGAATTGCAACTGAATGGTAACCGTAACAACTGAATAAACTAGAGCAGCCTTGTGGATCTACTCCCCCACAAAGTGTTAGACTACAACAAAGCTACAAACTAGACTTTTGTTTTGTAGATTGGTGCTTAAAGAAAATGATTAAATTAATATAAAAATAAATGTGGTAACCGGGTGAGAAGTGATGAGTGGGATAACGGCCTTCAAAGTGTCCCGACATAGGGAAATAATGGACTTGGTCGTAGGCAAGCGGCCTTTGCCGTTGTGCCATTCTTTGCCCGGCCCCGTCCATTATTCCCCTATATCAGCACACCTGGGCGGCCATTATCCCTAACGTATATGTAGGCACGTGCAGTATGTGCAGGCGCAAGCTTGATGAGGACCACATTCCTCTATGGTCACTGCTAATGGCAAACGCATAGTGCTCAGCTTTAATTTGAAAGTACTCCACTATGAATTATGTATGACTGCAGCGTTAGACTCTGCAGAGTAACATGGAGTAATTGCCCTGACCTCCCACCGTCCCACATTCTCCTAAAGCCCCTCTTGCTGCCTGGGGGGTTGTGTATGTTTATGTGTGTCAAGAAGGGAGAGGCCTAGCTGAACCACAACCACTACCAGCCCTTCCTGCAGTACCCCTGGCATGCCAATGCAGTGATGAAAAATACATGATTGTCAGAGTGTGGTTGCGTGTTTCAGAGGAATCATCCTGTTGGGTGCTATTTGGGAAGCAGCTCAGCGTGGTGTTGATTCATGTTGCTGTGTGATAGCAGTTTTGACAATCCCTCTGAGTCAACAGCACTGTGCTGGAGGTGCAGGGGGCTTGCTGCACTCTCAGACCTTTTGAAGAAGCCTGCTGCCACATGGATCCTTAGTCCCCTTATTCCAAATAAAACATCTAACCTGATGGAAAAAATGATCTCACTGCTGGAAATTTGAAAGCTCATGAGGTTATAAAAATGACCATTTGTTATGTTTCAAATCATATACTCATAAATGCAAATTATCAGCAATGTAAAACTTTGTGCTTGAGCCACCTCAACTTGTTGATACAATATTGGTTAAATAAAAATCATTTTCAAATCATCAAGTTGTTAAATATATATAAATAAGTATTTTGAAGTAAAATGTAGAATAGAGTTTGAAGTAGAGTTTAGCATTCTGTTGGCCTGTCTCTGAATCTACTGGTACTGGTCCAAATGTTCTTGAACCTTCTACCAGACGCCAGAAGGGTGTAGAGGCTGTGGCTTGGAGGTTTAAGATCAGAAAGTACCTGTTTGAATTTTCCCTCGCGGCGCTGATTGTAAGGTTCACCATTGGTAGTAGCTCAGTCTGGGTGATATGCTGGGCAGGTCTATTGTGTACAGTGCTGTTTTATGATATTGTAGTGCAGAGAAGAGCCATAGGTTTGCTGCCTTTGTGACCACACCTACAGTACCGTAAATTTCCAGCACTGCCCCTGGAGCCCCCAAGGTGCATGAGGGTGTGCACACCTCCCTGCCTTCTCCTGTGGCTCCTTTGGGTTGTCTTTGCATCATATCAGGGCCTTCATCTGCTTAGCTGAGGCAAGCTCAGGCTTACTTGTTGCTGTCAGTAATGCAGCCAATACAAGCAGATAAAAGTAAGTAATTAATGCATCTCATGAACGTGTCCAATCCAATATATAAACCACATACAATCCCAGTGAGTTAAGTTTGTGAAAGTTAACATCAACATAAGTGAGAATTATCTTAAAGATAAACCATTGGTTGATAATGAATAGATTTAACAGCATAAAGAAAAGATATTCTTGAGTGATAATACTCCCTCAGTCATGTTGTGTGGCTAACAAGCCCTCTGGGTAATCTACAACATAACATAACACCACTGTTGTTTATTGCTGAATCAATGAAAACATATCACAAAAGCCCCTGTAATGCTTGCTAGAGTAGGGACTGTATTGGATTTGTTCAATCAATGTGCTTCTTATCATCAGCTCTGGGTATTTATAAACATGTTCCACTGAAATGGGATTGGGAGATTTTTCAGCTGTAGCTGAGATAGAGTAAAAGTAGAAATTATTGATAGGAACCGGAACCTTGCTTGTGCTGGGCTGCTCTAACCAGGACTTAAAAGAAGTTCCTCCCCTTAGGTTGTTAAAAAAGAAGTGGGTCCATCACAGGATGTCCAGGGCCAGGGGAGAGAGAGAGAGAGTTGAGGACCCCCTGCAGCAGGGCTGATAGGATAAATGGAAGTGCTTTAATAGCGGCCATAATCCAGCCTCTCCCGTGCTCAGCGTGAGCTCTCACAGGCTCCAGGCAGGGCAGGACTAACACCTGACGACTGACTCTCCGTCCACTCTTTCATTCCGCTGACCCTATTAACTCTGGAGATAAGAGCGCACTGTGGGACTTTCTGTCACTCACTGAGCAGTCCAAGGGTGAACTTCAGTCTTGAAGGAGCTTCCTCAACTATTCCACTCCAATCAACATCACATTACCCCCTCTATTCTTCAGCTGTCTGCCTCTTGATGAAGCTCCCTAGATTTGATATTAGTGACCTTACCACATCTCAGAGAAAGTAATTCTATCATTGAGGCCTATTGCAGAGCTCTGTTTAGTTAGTCCGTGAACAGATATTTCTATACAAGCTTGGTAAAAAAAAAAAAAAGAAAAGAAAGTGTTTTTTTGTGTGTGTGTGTGTATGTTTAGTAAGCACTGTAAAAGTTGAATTTGAATTAATTTTTAGCTTTATATCATTATCATTATTTCGCAATATTATTGTTTCAAAAACACATTAGTCTTAGGGATTATGTCTGTCAGTGAAATAAAATATCTTCATTGCCTGCTTGTTCATTCAAACCTTTTGATATGACGCCAGATATGAACCCACGTAAATCTCTTTCATCACAATCTACAGCAGTTTTAGGTGTACAATATTAAGTCCAATCCAGTCAAAGGCAGTTGTACCACATGTACGTACAACTGTCAGTATTTTCTGTCTGCTTTCATCTAATTAACAGTAAGTCAGTTTAGAAATCCATATTATCGTCTGTGTGTAGTGCTGTCCTTTTGAATAAAACCCAGCTTTTAAGACTTAGTGTCTGTGTGTTACTTGTAGCATGTTATTGGTGTCTAAGAAAAGGACAGCCCCTCTGTAAAAACATTGTTTTGGGTTCTAACCCTCCTAACGTGTTTGCGCAGCCCCTGTTTTCCCCACACAGTGATCCCATCCACACCCCTGTATCTCAAATGTTTGTTCAACTGGACAGATGCCACAGTGTGTGCATGTGTTTCTAGTGGAACTCTCTGGCACAGATGTCCTCTGCCTGGCACTTGGCATCTGTAAACAGGGTCATGATGAATCTAAAGCACGAGGCTTGTCCTGCTGTCTGTCTGTGGAGACAGGGGTCAGTGAGGCAGGGCACAGACCAGTCTCTCATTACAAGAAGAAAAGATCAACTGTCACTTAAGCTGTTTTCTCCAGATGATTTAAGCACACCAACAAAAAGGCGTATGTTAATACTTATATGCTAAAGATTTGTTTACAAGTAGACTCAAAGCTGGTGACCATGTTCTCTCTTGGACATCTTGGAGAGGCAGATTTGCCATACATAGTTGCCTATTGCAGTAGGCTTGTTCATGGCGGCTCATTAAAACTAGCAAGCGTCATAAATGCCATGGAGGAACGTGAGGGGAGTGAGTGGGTCTGTGATTTAAGTCCCATTCTGAAGGGGTACTGAGCTCCCCAGAGACGAGCCCCATCCTCAACCCCTCCCTCAAAGGTTATGGAATAAATATGCCTCACCAAGTTATTTTCCCAAGCCTGCTTTAATGATTGACCTGTAAAAATGTCAAATGGATTTTATGACGCTCTGAATTAATTGTCTCCTCCTAATGTCATGGTTCAGCCTGAGTACAGGCCTCTAGAAACAGCAGTATCAAAACTTCACAATCAATTTTTCCAATTTTCTCTCTTTACACATGCGGCTATGAAACCAGTGCACCATTGCCTTGTCATCTTGCAAGTCTTAACACAGTGGAGTGTTCGCAACAAATAAGAATTTATGGCGAATGACTTTAGAGTGTCATGCAAAGGTCAACACAAATTTCTGCTCAGTGCATTTGTTATTATCTGAATTAAATCTAATTTTCGAACAAGTTAGATTTGTGAGGTTCTTTCAAAATGTTGTTCTCATCCCTTAGTTTGATCAAGTTGAGTAGGGCTTGATATCATCCTTGACCTATCTTTTTTTTCTCTGTATAAAACACATTCTCACAATAGTAGGCAGCAGACATTACCCTTTGTTGTCCCATCGGGCAAAAAAACTGGAACCATTTGAGAGAGAGAAAAAAACTGACAAGAGAAAAAGTGTTATTAGTACCCTCTGTTTGATGATTTAAGGAAAGGCAACTTGGAATAATTAAGCATGCAACAAGGATAAGAGCACAATAACAGCAATGTCATATGAAAATGGCTGTGGATTACACATAAGCACCAATGATTTCCAACCCATCTGGACACATAAAATGGTTGAGATTATGATATAAAAAAGCAAATGACAAAAACAAGGATAACAGCACAATACTGAATTACTGTATATGGTCAGTAGAACAAATATGTAAATAAAAATAGCATTAACTTGCTAAATGACTTATATTCCCTCACACTTCCTCCTGATTAATATTTGTCCATAGTCCATAGTATTACATATATACAGCTTTATTGTGAACAAGTTTGCTAGGTTTGAAGAACACTCAGGTGATATAGAATGCCGGGATAAGTTCCCACAACCAGTTAGTGAGAAGAATGAGAGTGCTAAAACATCTCAACAGAGGGAGATGTCCCCAGGCCCAGATTACAGGACCTGTTATGATGGCCACACTTTGAACAGGAAATTGGATCTTAAACATGTTCTCTGGCACATTTCAGAAATGACCTCTACTTAGTAGCAGTACATCCAAAACTTCTGCTGGGGAAAAAAAAAATCTTGACTTCACATCATGACACCACATAAGCACGAATGAATATGTAAGACAAATGTAGCAGGCCAGAATGCATTTGAGGGCGGTGTAGACATATAACCTTGGTAACGCTTTTGATTAGGGTACACATATTCATCATAACTAGCATCTTATTAGCATGCAAATTAGTAACATACTAGCCATTTGTTAGTCATTACAAGTCACTTATTAATACTTTATTTTGCATGAGCTTATTCTACCCATGGTAAACCATTAACATAGAATTTCTCCAATATAAACTCCTAATTACTGCCTATTTATAATGAGTAATCTATTTGATGTATGTGAATTGTGATCTTAATATGCTCTGGTTAGTATGGGGCTTATAAGACAGTAGTACAACAGCAATAATTATTCTTCAATAATATTTAGATAAGATGGTCTATACATAGGAACAAAACCCAAAACTACGAGTGCCTGATAGTGTCCTAATAAGTCCTAATTATATCTTATTGACTGAGAATAACTGCTGTATTACCACTTTATAAGGCCTTTACTGAGCAAAGGATACTGAGATCATAAAGCATATACAACAGCTACCGGATGTGACAATTTGCGTGGAATTGCCTATATATATATATATATATAAATAAATGAATAACATAAACCAAGAGACAAAAAGTATTCGTAGATCTCAGTCTGCTTGATTGCTGCATCACCTACAAATGTCTTGAGTGGCAGGCTATAGTATACCAGGTACAGATCTTGGTTAATGAATTTGTGTTAGCTTGTGTTTTCTTTGATGTATTTAAATGCATGTCTGTTCCATGACAAACCAGAAATCCCGTCCAATCAGAATCAGTTTAGAGTATGGATGATAGTAACTTGGCTCTATGTGAATGGCCATATAACAGAAATTGGCAGACCTCATATGCCCTTTCTTCGCTGGAAGACATTAATGTCATGGCAAAAACAGAATTTCAGTGATTATTGATCAGTGATCAATTTATTGCATACCAAACTGACAAAGCTTCGTTAGTCATCTCTTACCAAGATTCTTGGCCAGCATGTTGATAATTGCTGTTTGCATCTTTTGGATGAAGCAGTTGGACAAGATGATGCCAGTTAGGGCCACCACTCTCTCCAGCTCTTCCAATTTCCAAAAGGAAGTTACCAATGAGAAGACAATAACTTAACATTCATATGTACTCATGATGCATTGGCACACTGATCAAGCCAATAGACACAAACACAAAGACACACAGAACCCCCCCCCCCCCCTCCCCCCAAGCCACACACACACACACACACAAATGCTGACAGCATGCATGTACATGCAGAAAGATCTCAAACAACACAGAACTCCTGGAATTTCTCCAAGGCAGACCTGATAGTAAGTCTAAAAATGATTATATGAATTATATATGAATTATATGAATGAAATGAATATTTTTATCACTGTGTTGCCTGTGCCTGTCCATCCTAACCTAGCCATGGCTGGGACACACAAGGCTTTCCTTAAAAAGCTATTCAGAATCAACGCATGTTCCCAGGATTCATTTTTAATAGCAAGGTTTAGAGCCTCCTGCAGCACAACATGCATCATCCTGCTTAATATTAGTCATACCACTCCATATCTCTACACTTCATATCTGACCAGTGTCTTTGTATTCTCAAAATTTTAGATGATCAGAACTGGAGGAGCTCACCTCTCTTTTGTCCAAAATTAGCAGTTTCACAAGGTCTTGACCACGGCTATCTGAAACTCTTGTTCCATGCAGTTGCCATAGCAGTTGAATGGCAAGGTCCTGACTAGACATCATCTGTGAAGGAGAACAGTCTGTTCTGTATCAAATACATGAACTATTTGAAGTCTTACACAAACATTACATTATTTAACATCAATGGGAATTGCTTAACCAACCTGTTTTACTCTCCCAAGTTACGCTTACGCCATTTTTCCTCCACATTAGAGCCAGCGTACACCACACCATCTCAACTCCCTTTTTATCCTCAAGAGAGTCATCATTCATACCGCGCAGCCATTGTACGGCTGTCAGAATACAGCGGTACAATGCTCTATAGTCCATCTCACCTCTGCCGTGTTTAGACAGTATGTTTCAGCACTTAACAAAGGCTAGAGTCAAGCTGAATTTATGTACAAGTTCGACGTTGGCTATTTTTTATTGTCAAGAACTCACCCCACAGCATCTAAAACATGCTAAAATGTGAGCATATTATTATTGAAATAGTGAAATTGAAATAGAAGGAGTCAATATTTTTAGGTACCATATACTTTACTGGACACACTGGACTTTGTGTTTATCAATGACAAAACATTACGCTTCATTTGACAACATTTTTTTTTTTCAATTTTTCTTTTCTTTCTGTTATGAAACAAACCATGGCTGCACATCTGCACTATATGGCTAAAGCATTACGTTTATGACTTAAAAGTAACTGTGAATATTAGCACATCTGCTACCATCATTGTATGTGTGTCATATAAACCCCCTGTCTGGCGCCCTGGAATTGTGCCCTTTTGCTACCAATTGGTTCAATTTATTTTTCAAGTCAGTCGGTTTTTAATTAATAATGCTAACAATATTAATAATGTATTCATATACTTTTGCTAGTATAAAGAGCTGATCAAGACCTTTCATTTGATATATGTATAAGTCTCAATTTTGACCAAGATGTCCTTATGCCTTATGCTTATGCCCCTATGGCTCTCAACCCTCTATGTTTTTCTGAATATATTTTGAAAAATGTTATTCTTTCTTTCCTCGGCAGTGGCTGCTGCTAACTCTTATCAGGTCTGCCTGTATCATATCTTCTTCTTCTTCATAAAATATATTGTTCATGTTGCAGTCCAGGTAAACATGATAATTGAACATAAACCACATTTCAAATCACTAGTAGCACATAAGCCGATACCATAACAAGAAAGCAATTCAATTCAATTCAATTCAATTTTATTTATACAGCACCTTTGACAATAGTATTGTCTGGTGTTTTACAGCAAGGAGCACACAAAAACAACAGGGGCAAGGAAAAACTCCCTTGTGGAAGATAGTCTTGGAAGAAACCTTCGGCAGATCCGCGGCTCACAACATTATCCCACAACATTATATGGTAGTCAAGCCATAGGTAGCTGTCAAAAAAGTGCCATTGTGAGAAGGAGTCAGTCATGGGGCCTCTAGAAGGAGAGTGGGTCGGTCCACATGAAAATATGCTATACGACTAGATCTAGAACTAGATCCACCAGGTCAAAGGGAATATCCTTAACTGTGCCGTGCAGAACCGACTGAGTGCTTTTTGGCAAAATTGTTGGAAAATGCATTTAACAATATGTGCAATATAGTATTCCATTAGTGAAAGAAAGTTAATTATCACAGTGGTGAAATAGTATATCTAACTTAAAGTTCTTTTAAGCATGGGTAGTTGTTTATAGTATCTGTGTCCTCTCTTTACCTGCTGAAAGTTACCTTGTGTGTTATGGAGTCAATCTGCTCAAAGAAAGCTTCATACCTCTCATAGTAGAAAGCAAAATACACTTCTGAATGCATTGTACTGTCTGCAACATGAGTTTCTGACAGAGGTGGAAAAAGTACAGAAAAATTGTAATTAGGTAAAAGTATCTTTACTTTGCTTAAATTCTGTAAAAACAGAAGTACCATACATACATATACTCATAGACTTAGGTTATGCCCCCAGCATTTTTTTTAAAACATGCATAGATGCTTTTTGGTTGATATAAATGGCCCACTACATATTACAGTATAGCCGAACGAAGCCTATAACTTATTATAAAACAGAAGTCATTATAGTCTATTCAATAGCCTAATGAATAATAATTAAAAAAAAAATGATAATACTTAACACAGATTTTTTGACAGTTACAAAGAAGGATTCTAAAGTGCAACGTGCTAGATGGAATACGTGCCAAGACAATCAAGTGCTGCTCTTTAGAATTCTCGGTGATACCCATCTCTATCTGTCCTTTCCACCTGACAACTCCACGGTGTCAACACGGATCTCGGACTGTCTTTCTGATATATCTGCATGAATGAAAGAACATCATCTCCAACTAAATCTTTCCAAAACCAAACTGCTGGTCCTCCCAGCCAAACAAGCCATAAACCACGACATCAGCATCAAGATCGACTCCCTGTCTGTTTCTCCCACCAAAGTGGCAAGAAACCTTGGTGTCATGATCGATGACCAGCTGACCTTTGCAGATCACGTTGCCTCTGTGACTCGGTCATGCTGTTTCTCCCTATTCAACATAAGGAAAATCAGGCCAAACCTAACCCAACATGCAACCCTGCTCCTGGTACAGACCCTGGTTATCTCTCGTCTTGACTACTGCAATGTCCTCCAATAAGGTCTTCCAGCCTGTGTAGTGAGACCACTACAGATGATCCAGAATGCAGCTGCACGCCTGGTCTTTAACCAGCCAAAAAGGGCACATGTCACACCTCTGTTCATTGAACTCCACTGGCTACCCTTGGCTGCTCGCATCAAATTCAAGGCACTTATGGTGGCCTACAGGGTGATAGATGGCTCTGCTCTCATCTACCTGAATACTCTCCTAAAGCCCCATGTCACCCGCCGACCACTACGCTCCTCTAAGGAACGTTATCTAGCACGGCCAACACCTTGTGCAGGTCAATCCAGACTCTTCTCATGTTTGGTTCCATGCTGGTGGAATGACCTTCCAAGTGCAACCAGATCAACTGAAACCCTCTCCACCTTCAAGAAACTCTTGAAGACCCAGCTCTTTCCAAGAATATCTCCTGGCGTAAATTTTGAGAATGCACTTAACAACTTATACTTTATTTCTCTTTTATACTGCACTTTTTATACTGCACATGTTAACATGTGTGATCTCATATGATCTACGTCATTGCGCACTACGTGATGGTATGTATATATACATGTGACTGAAATAAAGATGTTCTCTTTTCCGGTTTCCATTAACTGATGTAGAGCGTGATATGTATCCTCCTTCATTAGTTACAACTACTTCTAACTTCTCTATCAAAGTGAAATGGCTGCGCCAACAGGTTATGGGCCCAGGCATCGTGATTTAGGGAGTAGGTGGAGTAGATTATGCTTTGACGGAGATGAAAGAAATTACGAACTTTGGGAGACCAAGTTTTTTGGTGAACGAGCCCACCTCGGACGACGATTTCGAAGAAGACAGAAAGAAAAATGAGGTATATGCAGAAATGATTCAGTTCTTGGATGATAAAAGCCTCTCGCTAGTCATGAGAGAAGCTACAGACAATGGAAGAAAAGCTCTTCGAATATTAAGGGACTATTATGCAGGTAAAGGCAAGCCAAGAGTGATTAGCCTGTACACTGAGCTAACATCCCTGCAGAAAAGTGCAGACGAAAGTGTTACGGACTACATAATTAGAGCAGAAACGGCAATAACAGCACTTCGAAATGCTGAAGAGAGATTAAGTGATGGACTTTTGATTGCTATGATACTGAAGGGTTTGCCAGAATCATATACACCATTCATTATCCACATTACCCAAGGCGACGACAACTTAACGTTCGCTGAATTCAAAACCAAATTGAGAAGTTTTGAGGACACTGAGAAATATCGTGCCAGCTCAGACGACAACGTGATGAAGGCGAGTGCTACGGTACGAGGGAGAGAGAATGCTACAAGCTCCGACATCGTCTGTTACAACTGCGGAGTGAAGGGACACATGTCCAGGGCATGTCCAGACGAACGACAGGAGAAGCAATGGTGCAGACATTGCAAAAGTGCAACACACAAAGAAAAGAAGAGACAACGTGAAACAGGTGGCTGATGAACAAAGTGATGAACATGCATATTTATTCAAAGCAAGCCATCTCCAGCCAGGCGGACTGAAACACGAAGGACTGATGGTCGACACTGGAGCAACGTCGCACATTATTACAGACATTGGAAAGTTCAGGAAGTTCGACCCCACTTTCCAGCCAGAGAAACACTTAATTGAATTGGCGGACGGCACCAGGGCGAATGGCGTGGCACTGAAGAGGGGCGACGCGGAGGTGAGCCTGGTGAGTCGCGCGGGAAAGAGGGTGAAAGCTACACTGAGAGATGTGCTGTTCATCCCGACGTATCCCCAAGACATCTTCTCAGTGAAAGCGGCGACAGCCAACGGAGCTTCAATCAAATTCAAGCAAGGCCATGACGAACTCATTCATGAGAGTGGTACTGAGTTTGACATAGTAGAACACAATAGACTTTACTATTTGGATACTGTAAGTAATGAAAGTGATGAAACTGGTGATTTTTGCAATGGTTGTTATGACATTCAGACTTGACACGAAATACTAGGCCACTGCAATTATGATGATGTTTCCAGGTTGCAGGATGTTGTAGAGGGAATGCAGATAAAGGGAAAATTTGACAAATCCAAACTGAGCTGTGAAACCTGCACAAAGGATAAATTTATCCAGAGCAGAAACCGAGAACCAGATAGCCGTGCAAAAGCACCACTTGAGCTTATTCACACAGATTTAGCTGGCCCAGTTGACCCAGTGGCAAAAGATGGATTCAGATATGCTTTAGCATTTACAGATGACTATTCAAGTGCAGTGTTCCTATATTTTCTAAAAGCTAAGAGTGACACCACGAAGGCCACAGAGAGCTTTATGGGAGTGTGAAGTGCATTAGGTCGGATATTGGCACTGAATTCACAGGACAAGAATTTCAGTCTTTGCTGTCAAAGAATAGCATTAGACACGAATTCTCTGCACCCTATTCGCCACATCAAAATGGCACAGCAGAGAGGAATTGGCGCACACTTTTTGATATGGCAAGATGCATGTTAATTGAGAGTAACTTACCTAAAGAGCTCTGGACATATGCCGTGATGACTGCTGCAGTAATACTTAAAAGGTGCTTTAACAATAGGACGAAGCAGACAGCATACTACATGCTTACAGGGAGGAAACCAAATTTGGCCAGGATGAGAGTGTTCGGATCCGTGTGCTACGCATACAAACATGACAAGAAGAAGTTGGACTCGAGGTGTGATAAGGGAGTGTTTGTAGGTTATGACAAAAATAGCCCATCATATCTAGTCTACTATCCAAACACACGAAAAGTTCTTAAACATCGATTAGTGAGATTTGTTACAAAGAGTGTGGCTGAAAAGGAAACCCAGACAGACTCAACGATTGATGATTTTGCTGAGACAAGATATGTATCACCCAGAGCCAGCGTAGATGCGACTAGGCAGGAGGAAGAGAGATCAAAAGAAGTCCAAAGAACTTCTGATAGGGCAGATACAACTGATGTAACCCAGACTGAGGATAGTGAGCCACGTTACCCTAGAAGAGATAGGAGAGTGCCACAATACCTCTCAGAGTATGTCACGAATACTAAGTCTAATGATCAGGTGTCAATCAGCATTGATTTTTGTTACAGAATGTGTGAAGTGCCACAGACATTTAAAGAAGCTATGAGTTCACCAAAAGCTGAGATTTGGACTAAAGCCATGCAGGAGGAAATTGAGTCTTTGAAAGAGAATGATACATTCACCCTGACCACCCTACCAGAGGGTAAACATGAAGTGGGGGGAAGATGGGTTTATGCCATTAAGGCCAATGCAGATCAGTCAGAAACCTATAAAGCCAGGTATGTTGCCAAAGGTTATAATCAGGTGATTGGTATAGACTACAAGGAGACCTTTTCTCCAACTGCCAATCTGACTTCAATTAGGATCCTGATGCAAATGGCTGCACAATACGATCTTGAGTTGCACCAGATGGATGTCAGGACCACATACTTGCATGCACCTATAGATTGTGAAGTGTACATGGAACAACCAGAAGGATTTGAGGTGAAATCTGCCACAGGTGAAAAATTGGTGTGTAAGCTGAACAAGTCACTTTATGGTCTGAAACAATCTGGCAGAAACTGGAACAAAATGCTTAGTAATTACGGAAAATGAATTTGTGCAAAACCCTGCAGATCACTGTGTGTACACAACACAAATTGGGAAAGAGAGAGCAATACTGGTGATTTGGGTTGATGATTTACTTATTGCTGCCAGTAGTGATGAGTTGTTGAATAAGGTGAAGAAAACACTTGCAATGAAGTTTAACATGAAGGATCTTGGAAAATTGAGACATTTCCTAGGAATTGATTTTAAACAGAATGATGAAATGGTGAAAATGAGTCAGACACAGTATATATCAAAGGTGCTAGAAAAATTTGGCATGTCACAATGTAAGCCAAGGTCAACCCCATGTGAACAGAAAATTGAATATAACTCTGAGGCTGATCCTGTTGATGCCAGAACTTACCGTGAGGTTGTAGGAAGTCTCATTTACATAATGACGTGTACAAGACCTGAGTTGGATTGTGAGTAAGTTGTCCCAACATTTGTCAGAGCCAAATGAACAACACTGGTTGACAGCTAAACATGTAATGAGGTATCTGAAAGGTACAATGGACCGCGAATTGTGTTACAAGAAAAGTGAAACAAATCTAAAACTTATAGCATATAGTGATTCGGATTGGGCAGCAGATTTGAATGATCGGAGAAGCACAACTGGCTACTGTTTTAGCCTGACTGATGATGGTCCACTGATTTCATGGAAATCCAAAAAGCAGGCCACAGTTGCTTTATCAACATGTGAAGCTGAATATATGGCGTTGGCTGCAACCACGCAAGAGAGTCTGTATCTTATACAGTTGATGAATGGGATTGAGAGAGATTGTCAGTATGCACCAGTGAAAATATTTGAGGATAATCAGGGAACAATAGCTTTGTCAAGGGACCCAGTCTGCCACCAAAGGTGTAAACATATTGACATCAGGTATCATTTTGTCCGAGAAGCAGTTAATGATGGGAAAATTGTAATTGAGTACTGCCCCACAGTTAATATGGTGGCGGATGTTATGACTAAGCCAATGACACAGTTCAAAATGAAAAGATTTATGTTTTGTGATTAAAGGTATGAATTCCATTTAGAAAAGAAGGAATATGATGTTATGCTGGTGTACATGTTCACTGTTACATTGGTATGTTATGAGTTGTCAATTCATGATTTGAAGGGCATGAGATCAAGTGGGGGTGTTAACATGTGTGATCTCATATGATCTACGTCATTGCGCACTACGTGATGGCATGTATATATACATGTGACTGAAATAAAGATGTTCTCTTTTCCGGTTTCCATTAACTGATGTAGAGCGTGATATGTGTCCTCCTTCATTAGTTACAACTACTTCTAACTTCTCTATCAAAGTGAAATGGCTGCGCCAACAGCACACTATTGCACTTTCAACTCAAAACAGTGCAGTTCTATGTTAGCAATATGCACTCTTTGTTAGTTTCTTTATTGTGTTGTAGCTTGAATGTTATCCTCTTTTTGTAAGTCGCTTTGGATAAAAGCGTCTGCTAAATGCCTAAATGTAATGTAACACTGCAAAGAGCTATAATCAGTAACCAAAATATTAGTATTTATCATGTAAAAAGGGATATTGTTAACCCAATTTCTCTTCAATCATGTACACACTATCCCGAACATAATAAAAACCGGGATGAGCCTCATATTCGGGATACTTAATTGCACTAACTTATTTTTATTATAGCATTCACCAGGGTCTGTTATCTGATTTATTTTCTTTACCTGTTTCTCTCTTCACCTAACCCCCAGGATAGCCTGCATTTTTTTTTTTCGGTTGTTGCGGTGGCACCTCCCTACCTACAGAATGGCTGCATAGACCTACACAGCTGCAATCTTTCCCAAAATGCATTAAACTTTAGAATGACTCCTTAACTACAGACTCTCCACTGTGACCATTCCAGTCCTTTCTACAGTCTGTATTAATCAAACTATCATACAAATCAACTGCTGAAACTTGTTTAGTAAGTTATTAGTGTTTTATCAGCCTTTTAGTACAAAATAAACAATAGTTGACCAACTGTCTACCAGTATGACTACCAACTTCCCCTAGCAACAGCCTAGCAACTACCTCAAGTACCCTAGCAACTTCTTAGCAGCCACTTCCACAATGACAACCTGGCAACTGATATAATCAACGTCCCAACCAGCATAGCAACCACTACACCCGCCCTAGCAACGGCCTAACAACTGCCTCAGGTACCCTTGCAACTTCTTGCAAACCAGGTCCATAATAATGATCTAGCAATCAACATAGCAAGCAACATGATTAACCTAGCAGCCAGCATAGCAATCACCATAACCACCCTAGCAACAGCCTAGCATCTACCTCAGGTACTTGCTATTTCCTGGCAACCACTTCCACAATGACAGCTAAACAACCAACATAGGAACCAACTTTATTTACCATATGTCACTGTGTGAGTGGCTCCGTCCAACCATCTCTACCAGTTTAACTACTGAAACATTTTTGTTAATCAGTTATTAGTAGTTTGATAACCTTCAAATACAATAAACAACAACAGACAACTTGGCTAAAACAATGAACAACTTGTTAAGCAACCATCAGTATTGTGACAGCCAAAGGCCAGCAATCTCCACCAATTCAACAACTGAAAATTTTTAATCAATTAATAGTGGTTTTATAGCTGCATCCAACAAACTTCAACAAAAAAGTGTAAACAATAAACAATTTTGTGCCGTTGCAACCACTTTAACAATGATGACCCAGTAACCATGGCGACTACCATGATTACACTAGGAACTAGCAACCTCAATTTCTTTTTTCAGCACCATGAACAGCAACCTTGGTGGGAGGGCTGTGGGACCACAGAAAGTTTTTTTTACAGTCTGCTCTGCACAAAAATGACAGACAAATAATCTGTGCTCATGACACTAAAATAGGTTATGTCAGGTAAAGTTTTTTTTTTTCCACAAAAAACACTAAACCTATGTTCATATGCACGTTGCTATTTCAGCATGTAACTTGTAGCTGACTATAAGACACAGACTACTATTTTGGATTTTCTAAACGAAAGCTGGGATGCCTCAGATACTGTGTGTAGGCTTTTATTTTACAAAATGTCAGTCATTTAAAATGAGTTCTCATTTATTTATTTATTTTTAGCTTGGCATAGGCTACCCAGAGTGTGCATGATGGGGTATTGGTATAGCTGAGCCAGCAAATTCGAACATCTACAACAGTATATTATATGAGGCCTGTATGCTGCCACTATTCTTATTTAGAAAAAAAGGCTTTTTTGCCATAGGCCTTCCTATAATCTGCACGACTGGGCATAGGTATATGATTTTTTACTATTTTCAATGAAAACTACTACATCCACTTCTGGAGGATCATTTTGCAATTTTTATATATCTATTTAAAGATGACATATTTACTCTCTCTTGCCCTCTCTCTCTCTCACTCTTGCACACACACACACACACACACACACACACACACACACATGCACACGGACACACAAACACACACAGCAGTAGCTGCAGCTGCCTGGGTCTGTATGATAAAGGAAAGGTCTTTAAGGTTGGGAAACCTGCGGTTGCCTGTGAACCCTTGGCAATAAAGACGCCCCATAGCCCATCTGGGCTCTGTTAGATTAGCGACAGATGCTGACTGAAGAGTCAGAGACCATGCCCCAGTCTGCTTAGTGATGCTAAAAGCTTGGCTAACATTACATTTTATCCTTGGGAATAATCACATGCTGCTCTGCTGCAAATTAAATACATAGTTCAATGAAGGACTGCAGTCACAGTTCCCTTACTGGCCAATATAGTCTAACTATTCTCTGTGTGATAATGTGCTGGAATTCCAGTCATCCACTTCTACTGTATGTGAACTTGGAGTTTTGCAATAACTCATTTTCAGGCATTCCTTTTACACTGATCTCTTTAAATCAGGTTTTGACGTCACAATTCTGTACGCTTGTCTTCAGCAGATGAAATGGGGGTGAAAAAAGCAAGGGAGTGCATATGTTTTGAACATTTTTTTTCTTCTTTTCCTCCTCCTGTACCACAGAGGGGATGCTGGAGGCATCTATTAGGCATGTCAAAAATTGCAGATAAAAAAGAAGAGGGGAAGTGAGGGAGCACCCAGCAGTAGTAAATCTCTCAGACGTCAAACCTGTAATTTGAGAGACGGAAATTATTCAGTCATGCTTGCTCTCAGAAATCTTGCCCTCATCAAATTGCATCTGGGTTTGCTGAGCTCCAAACAGAAATTGGTTTCTGCCAACTGGAAGATAGTGTCACTGCAGGGGCTTGTGTTGTCTCACGTGATTCTTTGGGATTCGGGGGGAAGGCACAATGGCAAATAATGCCTGGTCAACAAACATTCTTGTATTCCACTTCCTGATTTACATTTAGCTTGATTTACAATGTTTTTTCTACTGATTTGAGCCCAGTCATATGCCAGCATCATTACTGAGGGAAATTATGGGACTGATGGGGTAGTAAATGACACTCAAAAAAAGTCCTAAAATAGACAAATGTTCTACCTGCCACTTATACAACTACAAGCCACACTCCATTAATGCCATATCTAAAAAATTAAACATTATCACTACACCATTTTGTATGCAATGAGCTTTCATATTTTTAGATATTTAATATTATATTAAAGTTAACTATGATGATTATCATAATCCTATGTTGTTTCATGCCGGTCCTTTTAGCTATTAGCAACCTGCTACATCCCTTTGGCTTTAAAAGAAAAACACAGGAAATTTTTAAGAAAAGTAATTTGTGTATGTGTGTTTTTTGAGTTCTTCAGGGAATACCAGGCAAGCCTGTGATTTTTTTGCTTACAGAGCTCCTGTAGCCACCTTCTTTTTAAAAACCAAAACCAAACCAAAGAATAGGAACCAGTGATGACCATTTGCAAAGATTTATATTCACTGACAAGGAAATAAACATGTATTTGGTTTTATTCAGTTTTGTTTGACATTGGCACGCCATCATGAACTTGCATGTGCTGTAACTGCACTAAGAAAGTAATAGCTGAGACAGCCTTCAGTCATCCCGTAATGAGCCATTTAACCATCAAAGTGACTACGAAGCTGGTAAATTAAACTAAAAACAGCATAAAATGTTCTATATGTAGTCTGTAAGGGATTAAAATATACCACCATCTGACACCATTAACACTGAATATTTGAGAATGATCTGTATTTCCCAGCAATTGCGTAGTTGAAGTCTAAGATTAATTTGACATCATCAAGCATCATTAAATAAGGATTAGGAGATTAAATACATCTACACAGTTGCATGAAAGACAATATCATGCAGAGAACTCTATGGTCAACCTTAAAATAGTGGTGGTTTATTTGGCTGTGTCTGAAGCACTTGGTTTAAACAGCTGATTGCTCATGACAAGGCAAAGTTGGTGTGAGTGCAGATCTTATCTCTTTTTCATCCCTTCCTTTGGGTGTCTCTTCTCCATCCAGAAACTAATCAGAAGTGTTTATCAGGAGCTCTGGAAATAGCTTTCATCTCTGTCGCAGATACTGAGGGCCGATGACCTTTTGTTTAGGAAGGCTAAATGGAGGAATTTCACAGCTCACCGCTCTGGGGTAAGTGGCTGAGAAATGTGTTGCAGACGTTTAGTCTCAGTGATGCTCTGGGCAGATTATGCATAGCGAAGGTTTGCAGGTGTTAAAACACATTACTCAGACAAAACCTACATGAAATTTCATCAGCTGTAGATGTATGGAACTCACCAGTGTGTGGCTATCAGACTATTTATTCTGACTCCAATCTTCCCACATGTTGACATTTCACTGGGATCCACTTGTGCTTACCACAAATCTGAAGAGATGATGGGTGCAGTGAAATGAATGACAAACATTCTGTGTGTGTGTCTGTGTGTTTGTAGTTTTCAGACTGTGCTATAAAGGTTTGAGAGGACACAGGTGTGTAAGCAATTCTGTAGGAAAAGAAAGGGAAATGAATAAAGTAGTGTGGGGAGCTCTTGAGATCAGCCTTATTATTAAAGTGTAGATGGTGCAATCAGAGGTGAAAGGAAAGCATGGAGGTTTACTGTGCTTAGTGGGACAGGAGTTGGCGGGCAGCTGAGCAGCAGTTGGGCTTCTTGCAGACGTTTGTGGTCTCTGAGGTTAAATGACTCAGCCTTTATAGATCAGCCTCAGAGCAGGCAAATGTGTGTGTGTGTTCTACATGGAGGATCAATTGCCGTAAGGTCTCCTCCATTATCTGGCAACATGATTGTCTATAGACCTGCTGTTAAACAGTGAGACCGGCCTTATGCACACTGCAAAGACAAGATGCCTGTTTCTTCCCTACAGGAACATGCATATCTAGAGGTTAAAATAGTCAAAGAATGTCCTCAGAGTTCACGCTTTGAATGAATTAATAGCTCAGTCTCTGAAAGTCCCTGAGGACATTTGGAGCAGGTATGTGGTCCAAGAAAATTAGAGGTATGTCTGACATTGTAATAAGGGATCAGCTTTCATTTTTACCTTTTTCCCACCTTTCTTTCCTTGCTCAGTAATTGTGCTGCCTGTTCTTGTATGGACTTAAGAGAGTTTCTAGCCTGCAGGGTGAAAGGCCAGGAGCACTATACAAAATGAATGCCCGGGGAGCTAAAGGATAGCACAACAATCTTGATATGAAAGTTTAATGAGACCCCTGCCTGACACAACAATTTCTCTTCAGAGAGCAGGGCCAGAAGTCATATGTAGATGAGGGGAGGTCTGGGCGGACAGGCAGCCCAGAGAGGAGGGGGCCAGTGAGATGGGTGTGGCGGGCAGCAGCCGGTCAGGGCAGCAGGGGAGTCAGCGGGTGATGAAATAGCGCGTCTCTGCTAATGCGAATGGAGAGAAACTAGCGAAGCGCACAGCAGCACATCGCCATGAGGCCAGGGAAGTCAGGCGATTTGTTGTCCTGTCAGGGCCTGTCTGGCCCTTCTGCCTGTCTCTTATTGGTCTGGACAGTGGGGAGGGTGTCAAAGGTCTCATGTAATATGAAGAGGTGCGGTGGTATTGCAATTAATTTGGCGCCCTCCAGGCTCCGGCTAAATGAGGGACTGCTGTTGTCACAGGTGCACGTCTCTGTGGTAACGGCCATTAACATGACTAGCCTCAGGCATAAAAGATGAAGACGCACACAGATTCAACTTTTCAAAAAGTTTATTGGTTTACAGAGTGCTTGCAATTCTGATTGCCTTGCTTTTGATATAGGTATGAAAGCATACTTCATAACCTGAAAATATTTCATAAATTAAAAAGTGCAGATTTAAAAGTAAATCTTTTTTATCTGTGTTTATCCTTTAAACGTGCATAAAAGAAAATGAGAGTAACTTTCATGCAGAATGCAAATCAATGCTCTGAAAATGCACACTTTGGAAACAGATGAACAGTGCAACCGATTTATCTAGGAAGCTGTCACTGATGTTTACAAACCAAACCCAATTGCATTCTTCTGGGACTGTGGGATTCTGTGGGATTCTGACCAATGAATTAAACATGGCATGAATAAACACATTCCAGAATCACTTGAGGAGAAAAAAAAGCTGTAAATCATTGCTCATTTAACAGAGACCCATTGTCCACTTCACCAGTCAATTTCAGACTTTGTCAGGAAAAAAACATTGACATTATATGGAGACATTATATAAATGGATATGTACAGTATTTGTATGCATTATTATGTACATACGTTGTTTGTTAATAGTTTAATTGAGCATTTGCAATAACCTGTTGGCACACCTAGACGGTATGGGCTAGATTACTTTGAAGTATTAGATATCAGAGCAAAAGCAATTACAAATAAAAAGGAATAAGTAGGATCTTTTCTCAGTTTCAATTCCTGTATCAGTCACTTTCAAAAGACTGACCAAAAAAAAGGCAAGGCTGACTTGAACAAATCTCCGTGTCATGCTGCATAGTTTTAATTATTACTAAGACTCAAAATTTATTTTCTTAAATACATTTCTACAAAATCAACACATCAACACTGGTGTAATAAAAATACACATTCAGTGAATCTGCTATTGGAATCTGCTATGAGAGAGAAGTTTGAGGCGGCTCAAAAGGACATGGTGGTGCTGAGCAACCTCCTTCACCGTCGTGACCAACCTCTGAAGTCACAGCAGCGGCAGCACCAAACATCACCCGACCGTTCCACTTCCGCCCAGCCTTGTGTCTCGGAAGCAGGTCACTCCCCAGTGGCCTCCCCTGTTGGAACCCCTGCCGGCTGGCAGGGGATGGGTCCCGCAGTGCAGACAGTTTCGCAGGCAGAGCACCGACAAGTGCTCCTGAACTCTGATTCCACCACCGTCCGCGTTCACACACACTAGTTGGCTCACCCCGCTGCACAATAACCAGGGCCCACTCTGTTACACAAGCACCCCACTGTCAGCTGCTCACACACACATGCACTTCCCGATGTGCCCACATCAATAAAGGCCGTGAGTTAGTGAGATAGTTCTGTGACAAGCAGACATAGGCAGTCCTGTGGCAGGGAATCCACATCATGATCTAGACGTCTAGACGCCTGGGCTATCCTGGGGACAGACCCCATGCTGGTACATCATCACGTGACACATCCTCACACACCTGAGCTAGCTCGGTCTCAAGCGAACCGAGACAAAAGTGCATTAACCCCCAGACAGCAAGCAGTCTTTCTGGGGCTCTCATTGAACACAGTTGCAAACATCATCCACTTATCAAATAGCAGACAGCAATACAGAGATGCTTAGTGCAATTCTGTCTGGGAGCGTGCATGAGCGTCCGCCTGTGTCAAAGGTTGCTCTGGCAGTTCCGCTAGGGCTACTGCACGAGACCATTCCAGAGATGGTTTTTGAGATCGTGTCCACCCCAAGGGGGACAGGCATATGGAGCTAACTGTCTCGCTCCAATGCTGGCAAGCTTTAGCTCAATGGAGAAACCGCGACTGGCTCGTCAGGGGTGTCATCATGGGTTCGCTCCTGAGGAGAGCCGTCGTGGTGACGGATAGGTCACTGATGGGCTGAGGAGCCATATGTGATGGAGAATCAGTCAGAGAGCTGTGGACAGTGTCCCAAGCCTACCTGCACATCAATGTCCTGGAACTGCTGACGGGGTACTGCACTGAAACATTTGCGCTATGAATTATGGCGCTGTCCAGGGGCTGTTTAGGGGTGGTCTGAATTCAACAGACTGGAGGATTCATCCCCAGGTGGTGCAGATGATATGGGTCAGGTTCGGGACAGCTGAGGTGGACATCATTGCATCCGAAGATAACACCCACTGTCCGCTGTGGTTCTCGGAATTGAGCAAAACCCCCGTAGCCACAGATGCATTCGCGCATCCATGGCCTCCCACACTGTTGTATGCTTTTATTTTGTTGGCCCTCCTTCAGACAGTGCTGCTGTGGTGTATGTTCGCATTGTGGTGTGTGGAAACCAACCACGACCCATTCACTTGCTTTTTTGAGGCCATTCTAGCTTTCCTCAAGCATATGTTCAAGGCATCACCCCTGGATACACACCCCCTAACTAGCTGTTTCATCAGAAGTGTGAGGCGTCTTTGGCCTCCCTGCTCTGTATCAGTTCCCCTATGGGACTTGGCACTGGTGCTGAGAGCGCTATCCAGTGCGCCATCCAAGAACGTTTGTCAGCATGCCAGTTGGGCCAGTGGTAACACTTTTGCCTGCTTCTATTGCTTGGATGTCACAAGCATGAGTGTTGCCTGCTCAATCCTGTCCACTGTCAACAGAACCCGCTTTACCCACTTCTGTGATTGGGATGTTACAAGTGCACCTGCAGCTCACTTCATCTTGTTCTCCATGTGACTATGGTATCACTTGCTCACCCCTATGGCCTGGATGTTGCGTGTGCACCTGTGACTCACTCTATTCCATTCTCTGAGGACATTTGCCCTTCTGTATCAGGATGCTGTGGGCACAGCAGTTGCCTGCACTGTCCTATACACTGTCGACTGGGATTTTTGTGCCACTGTTAATTCAGATCAAACTGTTCTATGGGACGTACCGCACCGCGTACAGAGGCAGCGTTGTATACGTGTTCTGGTGCCATAACCTTTCGTTTCTTATATTAACACTGACTATCATTTTTTTAAAAATGCAGTCACTATTTTCACAGTGGTGGTATAACCCCAGAAGTCTAGAATACTCATGTAACAACTGATACTATTCATTGCAGTAGTCTTGCCATGTATTCATGAAATATACAGCCATTTTATGATATGTTTGGTCTTGTCCAAAGTATAGAGGCCTGTTCATTACCTGCATCTTTCTTTCTTCTCTGGCCCTGCTGCTGACAGACCCATTGCAGATGTTTGCCTCCGTAGTGCTTTGCTTTGACATTCTTGTAATTGGAAACGGGATTGTGTTTTACTTGATTGCCCTAACTTCCTCCCCCCTGCTCCACTCTTCACCTGCCTCTGTTATCAGGACTTACACCTTGACTCTGTGTTTCGCAACCGTGCTCTGGCCCGTGTTCCCAGAGCACAGGTTTGGGTGTGCTCATGCAACCCTTGTCACGCTCTACCTCTTTGCAAGTAATTAATTTTAATGTTTCTAATTGTCAATCCATATTTAATAACCTCATTCTGTATTTTAGTTGTGAAAGATCCTCACCAGGGAAATTGCCTCATCTTCAGGAGATACTTGGATTACAAAATTTGCACAGTTGTCATTTCTACAGTTGACTGTGCTTTCACCAAAAATTCACTATATTAAAAAGCACAATGTTGATTGTTGAATTAAATAGTTTGATATGCATTACAATAAGCTGAGACAGTGAAATTAATTCTTTAGTTTGGTGAAATATAATCTGAATATACCAACTGTATTTCCTTTCAAGGCATTTAGAGACTTCACAACTACAACTTTCTAAATATGCATCCATGTCAAACCATGTTTTTAGTATTTGACAGATGATGATATTTGAATGTACAAAATGGTGGTACAATTTCCATGGCTGATCGAATTGTGATGGATTGGAACATCTTGGCTGTTTAACCAAGCAAAGAAAAGAATCAAAAGAATCAAAGGCCAGAGTCCAATTAAATTAATAAACACAATATGGTAGTTTATTAATGCTTGTGAATACTTATTCATTTTGTGCAATCCATGGCGGAGTATCTCTGTTTGCAACTATAATTTGATTGTATTCAAACAAATGTCTCTAAAACTGTGTGATTTCTCATGACAATAACCTCTCACTGGATTTTTGCAACGCTGAGATCTTAGTAGAGCTCATGCCATTTAACCAGAAAAAAACTTCCAAAATTATTGGAAGTGTTGTAGCATAGGTGCAATGACAGCTACTGAAAAGAACTATATCCAGGAAAAGTCAGTTCTGCTCCATGACCTTTTGTCTTATGTTGTCTCCACATGTTTTTTCTGCGTAAGACTTTTTTTTCGGAATGAGCTGTGGCACACCAGGGACAGATTCCTTAATAGATGGAATATTGCTTTCAACCTGTCCTAATTGGCCAAATGAAAAATGGCTTTGCTGTTCTTCTGCCGGGAAGAGGAACAAATGAATTTGAATCGCCCTCTGAAGAATTGAATCACTATCCAGCCATTTTCAAGACCTCTTATTATGTTTGAGTCATTTTTAACTTACAGAGTGACAAGGTCACCTCTGCATACACAAAGCCAGTTGAGTCCACGCTAGTTGTTCTGTCCACAATGCCACAGACTAATCAATGTGGACCAGATCAGCCCAATATTTTAGTGCCGCTTTCCCAACTAAGGTTACTGGGCTGTAATGTAGCATCCCCTGCACTAATTTTTGCAGTAGATGGGGAGCAAATTCTTGATTACAATGCAAATAATAAAATCATTCCTCACCACAGGCTCAGTTCAATTATACCCTTTTTTGTTGGTACATTGTCCACAAAATAGCCCATATCAAACAGCTGCTTGGAATGCACCAATTTCCATTTAATAATCCATTTATACCTCTCCATTGCCAGTACAAAGTGGACTTAAGACACATTACATACCAGCAGGGAGGAAAATCAGGTGGCAGCAATGAGGGGGGCAAGCACTGAATCACGCTGAAGCTGCCATGGCAACAGAATGTAGTTAGGTCAGAGAGATGGCCATAAGCAAATAAGAAATTTCATGCCAATACACCAAAGTTTGGCTGAGATATAAAGCCATTTTCTGTTTGGCGGGTCACCATCGAATTCGATGTCTGAAGCTGCCCAAAAAAATCATATCACCACATGTGTCAGGGATGGTCTGAAAATCATCTGTGTCAAGTTTCGTGACGATCGGTCAAAATATGTGGCCACTGAAAACTCAGTGTTGATTTAGCTAAAATCCAGTAGTCATGCTGACCTGAAATGACCATCAATGGGACAACTCACAGTATGACCAGACACTGGAATTTTATTGCTAACCCAACCACATCATGAGATATGAGCCAAAACCGATTATAGCACCTCCTAGAAGCCAAACTGCACCAAATTTCTTATGCTCTCCTAGGATGGGGTCAGTAGTCCAGGTACCATCGAATTTGATTGACAGTTACAGCCTAGGCTATATGATCCTGCAGTCTATGACGTGTGGCCTGCGTGCATGTGAGACAGAGCGGGGAAGAGACAAGGAGAACATTTTATCCTCACACAAAAAACAACCCAATGAACTGATACATATAACTCGAATAAGTAAAATTATTGAGATTTTGACCTAACTGGCCAGCAACCTGCATTTTCCTCCTAAAAAATAACCCACACCGCCCAACCCGCAGGCCTCACAGGCTAACCCACAGGCTTTGGGTCAACCTGCGCATCACTAATACAAAGAGATGAATTTACTACTCTGTACTTTTATGCACTATTTACAATGAAAGTACACTCACATTTATTTTAAGCAATAAGCAAGCAGACAAGTAAAAGCTAATTGCTACTTTTGAAATAGTGGTGCCTTAATATGAGATAATAGTTGCACACTTTTAATTAATGAACCATTGGAGTCTTTCACTTCACACTTGGAGAGAAGTACCAGAGAAAAACAGTTTGCTCACTGCCCCTTCAGGAGCCAGTGAGTGGTCATAATCTATCAGATTTGCTTAATTGCTCCACCACTGTTTTTATAATGAGGGCCCATTAAATTGTCAAATTGATAACACAGATGACCCTGCCTTGAGCAGTGAGAGATTAGCACTCATGAAGTTCCCTTCCCGCTTGTCTGTCCTTTGTCACCTCCTGTCATCCCCTCAGCCGGGCATAAAAAAGAGCAATAGCCTTTTGGAATCGAGGGGACAGGTGCTTCAGCGTCAGGAGGAGAAACAACACATTGGCAGTCCATAGGAAGTGCCTTTTGTCCTCAGCATTATCAAGGACGAGAGCTTTGGTTCTGTTGTCATATCACCATATTCAGAAAGGTGGAAATGGCAGCACAACTTTTTTATTATGACAGTTGCTATTTCGTTAATTAGATATGAACCTTAATTATGTTATACAGTACATCCTGTCTTATGCTTTCAGCAGGCCAAAGCATTTAAATAGTTCTCGTCCTGGCCATACTGTAATTTATTGAGCTCATTTTTAATGCTTTACTAAAGCACTCACCTGTCCTACTCAGCTATACTGCTTCTGCTTGTAAACTCTGTGTGACATGGTTTGCTCAGATGTAAGAGTTATGAAATCAATGTTTAGATGTAACCAAAAGTGACAAGCCAAGAATAAAATAGTCTGAGAGTTTTATGAACTTTCATCTGCTTATTAGGCTGCCTAGTGCATCCTAACAGAGAATGAGCTCTGTGAACTATGTTTTATTGACTTTGAAATGTTTGCCATAAAAAAAGCATGGTCTATGTTGTGATAAATTTTGACCTGTCCATTTAGATAATGAAAAGGGAAGAGTAGTTGGACAATATGGATCTACTTAAATAAACGGTGGTGCAGGTTTGGACCTGCACACTTTGGACAGTGCTAAATGGCAGTGCTGAATCTCACACAGAGCAGGTCGACAAGGTTATTTCATTAGAGCAATATATCTGAGGTGAAATAACATTTAATCCCTGTAATGAAAGACATCTGCAGTAAGTTCTGTTTTTTGCATTTATTACATTCTGAGTGACATATTGATATTGCTTACACTGGCTAGATTTTTGTTAGGGTACTCTCCATAGGCTGTGGTTTCCCAGACTAAATTTCTTAGCTGACAGAAACTGAGGCAGAACCAATAGTTTCAAAGTGCAAACCCACAATGAAGTAAAAGTATGCCTATCGGTAGTGCCCAGACTCTTTGCACGAAGTGAAGTGAAGGAGTGGTCCACCACTGGACCAGGCTAAGATTTTATGTCTGACCCTATTGAATCTAAGATTTGATGTCTGACCCTATAGAATGTATGTGAATTGACTTTCTGGCCACTTGAAAAGAAGAATAGTTGAATATGATTGGTCATTTATTGTTTGTTTCTCTTCTCTTTATGAATCATTCACTAAATCAATCAATGCAGTTTATGTTGATGATCCACTAATGCTCAACAAAACTAATTTCATCTAGTCTATCTGTTGACTCTTCCATGATTGTGATGCTCCACACACTGTCATAAACCAGAAGGTCCAATCCCTCAGCAAGTATTGGATGTTGCGGCAGCTTTTCCCTGGTGTCCTGTGCAAAGTGACAGGCCTTGGAGGCCATAGCTGATGGTAAATGGTGTCCTCTGTCACCTGGGGAAACTCCACACCCGCTGCCAGCTCCAATCAGGCCTTGGGCCATGAACCATCCTTACAGGGCAGCAGCATCGCCACGCCTCCATATGTCCTCTCTCACCAATGATAACTTGCTCACCAGGCGTAGGAATATTATGTAAAATTAGCACAATTATCTTTGACAGCTCATTACGATGCACATTAGTCGACATCCTCTATCCTATTCCTACCAGCCACAATCACACCTTTTCTTTGGCTGAGGTGAATCATGATTAGCATGATAATATTGCACTTTTAAGGGGTGGAGGGTTCTGCATTTGGAGGGTTGAGGGGTTAGTGCTTTTGTAGGCCATAAGTTCATTTGCAAGCTCTGAACGAGTGATGCTCCCTTCTTAATGTAAATTCCTCATTTAGATTGTGTATTGGAGGGTATCGGAGAGAGTTAGAGTGACATAGTGCTCTATTAAATATGATTAATTCAATTAAACAGACACTGTGGGTAGCTTTTTTGTAGGTGGTTATTAATGACCTCTTTCCATGTGGTGATTATGAAATATAATGAGGAGCTGCTATAATCCACTGACTTTCAAACTCTGAACTTTGTAGCTATAAATGTTAAATATGCTATGCTCGATCTCCCTTGTTTTACCCATGTGAATATATTTAACTGACCCTGAACTAAACCTTTCTCACCTTGTTTATATTTTCAATGCCAAAGCTCGTCTTTATTCAGGAATGGTCTGAGTAACTACTATATTAGCCTGAATATGAGACAATATTTTTTTCCTGTAAATACTTCTGAAAAAAGGGCAGCTGTTTTATATTTGCGGACTAGACAAAATAGTGACTATATATAGGGGGTGCCAAAGACATTTTTTTGTGTTAAATGAACCAGCAGCATTGGCCTACAACTGCCAGACACGATGAAAAGGTAAGAGATTGTCTTGAACAAATTCAAAATTTGCCTTAAGCGGTGTGAATGTGGTGAAGAATGACTGGGTTTACATGCACTTCAGTATCCCTTGACCTGGTGTTGATAGTATTCGGGATACGGTGTTGAAATGCGCACAAAGCCAGCACTTCATATCCGATCATATTTGGGATACAGAAGTCTCTGATGTGGCGCAATGGACTGACTGTGTGACTGAATGAGTCTTGCCCAGCACCTGTACAGACTTCGAGGAGAAGTTGTCTTTTCAATGGTAATTTATTATCAAAATAAGAAAAACCCGCTCATACAGATAGGCAATGCTAAGCAAACATCAATGTTTTTTGACATGTCAACACCTGTTAGCCTGACAAGCCAGACTATAACATCAAGGGTGCATCTAGATCTGGTGCATCTAGATAGGTGCATCTAAACCTCTGTTACTGTTGCAAAGAAAGGTTGAAAATTACAGTTACTGTGCAGTGGAAATGAGAGAAGCGAATCACCGTGTCTCACATTTAGGGCTAACTCTCTACGCAAGGCTGTAGCCTCTATGCAGACCTCTACTGGTAATGCTGTGGTTTTCTGCCTGATAGATAGCCTACAATTTATTGTTTGCACTTGCACAATCATTCATATGGTAGCCTACTATTTATTCAATTTAAATGTGACAAATTTATCCACATTAATTTGACCTCATACTTTGATTTATAGCAATGATCTTCAAAAAAAATGCTAACTTTTAAAAATGTTGTCCAATACGTTTTCACCAGAATTTTCAAATTTAAAAAATAATTTACTAAAGAAGGCAAAATTTTGTCAACAAAATGTCTTTTTTCCTTTTTCCCCAAAAATGAGTCTAGAAAAGGGGGGTCACCTTACATTCAGGATCGTCTTATATTCGGGCCAATACGGTAGCAGGCTTAGTAATAATTATCAGTGTTACTACCAGTAATGCTTGATGACAGTTTCGAAAAGTGGAAATTAAGTTAGGAACGGCCGCCGAGGTGTCCCGATATAGGGGAATAAAGGATGAGACATGGGTGAGGAAAAGCACGACGCCTTAGGCGGCACCATGTCCATTATTCTCCTATATCGGAACACCCAGTTGGCAAAATTATTTTTATATTTCTGTAATTATTTGCTTGAAGCAGTAGTCTAAAAAAAACAAAACAGACTGGTTTGTCTCATTGTATTTATATCTGGTGTAGGCTTCGTGGGAAAGTAGATCCACAACGCTACTTGCTGTTGTCATACTTACCACTCTAAAGAACAGTGATATGATTAAACTTTTTTTTTTTTTTTTTTTTACCAGAAATACATCATAGGAGTCCAATTATCGGGGAATAACAATCAGCTAAACAGTACTTAGTTTCTCCGGGTGATGCCAGTATTAAAAAATCAGACCATTACAAACTAGTTTAACAGCATAACAGTGCCTAGCAAATCCTTGCCCATCAGTGTAGCCCTGAAGTGATGAGTGAAGAATTAGTAGCTGCCAGGAGTCTTATCAAGCGCTCTATCCCAATTAGGCTTTCATTGTTTTAGCAAAATCAGTACTGTTTGTCAAACTGATTTGAGCACAACAGTGAAGTTAGACAGTCCAACCTACACAGCCTTGATCCCCAGATTTTGCAGTCTGATTGCAATGCCAAAGAACCAGAGTTCTTAATGACAGTTAGAATGCATATGCAACCATCGTGATGCCACACACAAAGCACACTCAGGAACTCTATTTCGCTATCTGTGCACTCTTTTATGCCGTTAAGTTATTTTAATGCCAGAGGATAGGACAGCTTGGCATTGATGCCGGCATTCGGCCAGCCTCTTCCTTTCTTTAGGGATAGACCAGATAGCGAACCAGCAGCTAACGCTAACTGATAGGGGCACAGGAGAATATGTTTCTGTGCCCCATTCAGAAAGTGTTTTCATATCAACAGCACTCTGTGACCTCGTGCAATAAGGCTAGGGCTGACAAGGTCTGCTTTCCTTTTAACAAAACATGTTAGAGAGAGAGCTCACATCTCCCCTCAGTGTTCCCAGAGAAACTCTGTGTCATTGTTTAGGGAACAGGCCAGCCGCCCCTATTTCGTTTGTGTCCAGTTTGGTGCGCCAGGGCATTGTTTTTTACGTACTATGTCCTGAGAAGAAATACAGAATGTTTCAAAAACTTATTTACAACTTGTTTACTGCTTAGCGTTGCTGAGTGTGCCTTTACATACATGAGCACAGCGATGCTAAATGCAGACACAGGGATGATAATGGTACAAATACATTCTATATCACGTCATAAATGGGGCCAATATTCAGCTTGTAAACAATGCAGTATTTCAGCCAACTTGGTAAACAATAAAGCATTAATATCATATGATATCATGTGATGTGATGTATCTCTCAGCACGATCAGTGGCATATTTTCCCAGAGGCCAAGGGAGGCATAAAACCGCACCCCTGTCACACAGAGAACTTTTGGAAAGTTAATGCTAGGACATTCAATGAAGAAAATTGTAGGTTTTGGTCCTGCATTTGCGAAAGACCCCACTGTTGTCAGCCTAAATGGAATGGGCCGTTTTTGTGTGTGTATGTGTGTGTGTGTGTGTGTGTGTGAGAGAGAGAGAGAGAGAGAGAGCACACTTGCTGCAATGTAGTCTTGTAGTCTAGTGTAGTACTCTGTAAAACTCCCAAATGTCCCCCCCAACGAATTATTTAAATAATAAATACATTTTTCGGCTTCCTCGGAAAGTCACTTCACGCGCCACCACTGAGCACAATAAACATGATCCACAAATCGAACTTTAATTCCATACACTCTACTTGCATGGAAGATTGAGAGGTCTCCATGGCAACCTTAATGGGAGGAGGATGAAAGAGCAAAGATCATTGAATACACTCTGCTTCAACCCTCTCTGGAATAAGGTTTTCAGTGAATTGACACCCACATACAGACATCAACCCATACTTCAGCCCCCTCTGAACAAAAATACACTTCAGGAACTGTAGCTGTCAGTCAGAACATTTGTGAATATCTAGTCTTAGCACCTTTCCTCACATCACAAAGGAGAACTGGCATGTTATAATCTCTGCAAATTGTGAGGATAAATGCTTGCCGTAAAGTCATCACCATCATCATGGAGCTTTAATTCCCACTTATGTTTGTGTCCAAATCGTAGACTGAGCGATACATGCTGGGTGATCATTTACCCAAAGAGAATAATGAATCGGTGAACTGTGTAATTACATTGCGCACAATACAGGTCACTTTAATTAGCAACCTCTGAGATACGTGTCAGCATGCTGTCGCCTCGCAGGGCTGATGAATGTTGGGAGAGATGTAATTTATGAAATAATGGGGCCAGATCACTCTTTTATGGCCCCCGCTCTGCAGGTTTTGACTTGACTTCATTACGGTGGCACCACGTCTTTTATGTCGAGCTATGGTTAGCAATAAGCAGGCACATTTAGTTTAATGCAAATGACCTGTTCTAATGACCACATTAGGGATTTGCAAACTCTGTTTAGGAAATTATTAGAATAAATAGATGTGGTTGTGTTTGAATCTTGATTAGAGTCAGTGTTTTTGAGCCAGAGTTCAGCACCATGCTCACACCTTTTGGACATAGAAAACAAATTGTGTGTCAATTATTAACTCATTCATGTGCACAGAGGAATTTCAACACTTCCTTTTACAGCACTTTAAGTAGTAGCTGAGCAAACCACAAATAGTTTGAAAATCTTCAGAAGGAATATGACACACATGCATCTTAGATTACCAGTATTAAAGACAAAAAGGTTTGCCAAATTCCTACCATTTACAGAAAACAAAATCTGGAGCTATAACAGTCTTTAGTCTCTTAGGGTTTTGTAAAGAGTATATATACATTTGCTTGTTTAAATGTGTCAAATTGCACATTTAAACATTGTCAATTACACTTTGGACTTTTAGATTGGACAGGGTGTTCAGAAACATTCTGCCAAATCATTTAGAGTAATCCTTGATAGATATTGAGAGAAAACATGGGGTGCATGTCAGAGCAGATGCATAGGCAAAAATAGGCACTGCCATTTTATACATGTGCTTACCAATCATGCGACTAGAACACTGGGTCTACACATAACAAGAATGGTAAGCTTTTGTAATGCAAAAAGGACACAAATTTTACATTTTTCTGTATGTGTATAAGATGTGTTTGAGCAGACCATGGGGGCTGTGTTAGCCAAACTCCATGGAAATGCATCTGTCCACATCATTTAATGCACACAGCCTAACGTTCTGGCCTCTCCCTGAGACTAGCTTTATTTATTTAGAGTGTTTTGTGCTCTCAGGAGGCTCTCCCCTGGGTTGGGCAGCAGTTTTGTAAACAAGCACATCTCTGGAGGCTGCTAAGTGTATCTGTCTGCAAAGGTTACAGCATGCTTACTTTGCTCTGACTAACTAAGATAAGCTGCAAGTTTGACTTTGAGCAAAAAGGTGCTCTATCAATTGTGTTTCACTTTTAAATAAGAAGTAAACCTATGTGCGTGATTGGAGGAAAGCTGTCTCAAAGAACAATTTCTTCTTACGACTCACTACTCATAACAATACCATATCAGTTGCCTGGATTCTTGCTGGACAAAAATTTAATTTTTGTAATTTATCTTTGAACAAGGTGAACACACGCACACATACACACACACACACACACACACACAGATGCACACAATAGCAGAACACAAAAAAATAAATAGAGAAAACTCTTTGATTGTCAGACTGTTTGGGTCAGAGAAACTCAGTGACCCATTAGGAGCCATCATAGTTTCCTCTCTTCCAAGGCAACCTAAAGCTTGGGACCCTACATGTAGAGCTATGGCTCTAGCTAAATAGTAATGATGACATTCTTAAAGTGCATGTATAGCCTGTCTGCCTGTCTAATTCCAAAGGCATTTGCATGCATTCAGGCATAGCATAAGTCTAGCATCAGTCATTGCATGTTTGTTTACTGTCATCAAACTTACATAACTACCAGGATTGAACATTGTATGCACCATCTTGTTACAAACAATACAAACAATATGAAAAATACATATAGGCTACAATATAGACTACAAACAATATGAAAATTTATTTCTACTGTTTCTGCGGTCAATCATAACAATAAAGTTTGAAAATTAAACAGTACAGAAACGTTAAAATGAAACAGTTTCAAACATAAGCTATTGAGACATAGAGAAATAAGGCAGTTATGTGGTGTGGGAAACAAGGTTATAATGCTAACAAAACAAGTTACAGAAGCACATTCCCCACTAATTTGCTAAGTGCACAGTAGAGATTACTATGAGCACAGTTACACTGTTGTGTTATCTAAATTTAATGTTCGCACTGATAATGAATGTGCTCCAGTCCTTGTGACACTGTGACAAGGTAGAGCCATCCACTAAACATGGGATACGCATACCAGTGACTGTAAAGTTAGAAATGTGTGAGGCTTGCATCAGAAGGGTTTCAACAAAACCAAACAGACATAAATGGATAGTATAGTATGGGGAGGTAAGGTGGAGGTGCACAAGGAACACTCTATTACAAGGTATTCTGGACAATGAAGTAAGCTATTCTGTCCCTCATTTTATTAGTTTCCAAGGACACATGGGGCCTGTCCAGCCTCTGTCCAGCTGTATCAAGCACCCTCCAGCCCATTAGTGATGGGTCCTCAGCCACAGCAAACCAGCCAACTATGAATTCCAAAGCACCATAATCACTATAATCTCACTATTAGAAATTCCAGTCATGGTCTGGAGCAATATAAGCACAAGAATAAGTGGTGAATGGAAAACAAGCAATTACATTTGACATGACTGTTGCAGACCAGACTGGCCAAATTCAGATTTACAAACTGGCAGCAACACATAGCCTGCTTTTAATCATGTACTTATAAATGTACTTTTGGGACAACATTGAAAATTCTTGACATACATGCATTATAACAAGGGCAGGTTCTCAGTTTTGCCACCATATGACTGATGTCAACTTCAGGCTTCCATTTGGATATACATACATAAATACCGGTGATTTTTTTCTGAATCCTGCCTAACTATAGCCTTGCAACTGTGTGCATTTTGGTGAAATTATTTTTGTTTTCTTGTTTGACTCTGAAACTCTGTAGGTCACCAACTATGTTGAGGACCTCACAGACAATGGAGTGAACAGATTTATGATGGATTCCTTGATGAATAATGACCAAATGAAAAACAAACTGGATGAAATGCATGACTCCATGCTGCTAAGTGTACCAACTAAAGTGATGTATTAGCTACCTGGCTCCAAGGTCAAACAAGGGGCCTCATTTGGCCTCATATAATGGCATCCATCATGGGCTTTTTGGCCTCTAGACATGCCTTACTCTTGAAAATACCCTCTGATTATCAAGGGCAGTGCAGAGACCTCATGAATGTAACTGAACTGAAGATTGGAAAAAATAAACAAGTTCCAGATTTTTACCATTTTATGACTTAATGAGGTAGAAATCAGAGGTACATGTATGTGACCGACAGCTTGTTTAACTGATCAGGTATAATCACATTTCACTGAAAGAAAGAAGTAGACATTAACTAGTAGGAATTGTCCTTCATGACATCACCAGCCCATTGTCTCCAACAACCCCCTTTCTTATGGGCAATTTCAAGTACTCCATTGCAGGTGCCAAGTGTCATTCAGCCTGTAACTTTTGAAGCGCATTTCTAGCCACACCTATAGGCCCTCATTAACTAAACGACTGAACGACAGAAAACTGTGTGTGTGTGTTCATTCCTACACAAAACTGAGTATTTATCAGTCTGAACATGAGCTAAAATGAGCGGTATTGACGCTCAAATCCATGTCAAATCCGGACATGGTGTACACACAATTTTGAGTTAGGGGCTTGCAGCACAGCACAGAATTCCTGTCAGAGAACTGTAAATTATGAACTATATTCATGGTACATACAGTAGCTTAGCTAGACTGGACAAAACTACTGCTCTCCGTTTTTCCTGAACGTATTCTAATATGATTGAGGTCAAGTTCAAGATGCACAAAACATAGCAACATGGTTAGAGCAGAACATCACTTGCTATTTGCGGGCTTTGCATACACATAAATGCTGATAGGATGCCCATCAGGACACACCCATCTATAAAAAGAAAGCAAAGTGTTGCACAACGTTGCGTCCAAACGCCTTGTTCAATCAAAAAACTGTAGCCAAACAGTGCACCGTTGAACTCATGCCAGGTTTCTATATTTGTTTGATAAATGAGGACCCTAGAACAGAAGAGAGACTTCTATGTTATCTCTCGTTCTCTCAGAGGCTAGGTTATAATCACTCTCTTTCAGTTGAGCTACATCATACCGTTGCCAAAGCTCTGTCATTACATTGGGTCCATTGAGAGATTCAGGGGAACTTCTAACCCAGTGAGGTTGTTGTGCGGAAAGCTCTTGATGGCAGTCATAACTTGCTTCTGGAGGATCCTGAGGTGAGGTAGGTGGCCACTGCACTCTCAACTCCCAGCACTCTGGCACTGGCCATGGATGAAAAGGCAGAATAGCCTTGGATGGGAGTTCCTGCAAGGAAGGGCATTTCCACCCAAATGCTGGATTTTTGCAGCGTATTGCTTTGTGGCTCAAGTTCTGAATCGAGCGTCTGAATCTGCATCGGGGATTGTCTGAAGCTCATGCATTGCTTCTTTTTTAGAGTGAGGTTAGTCTTCAAAAAGAGTCTCCTGGAAGCTTGATAAAGCCCAGACTGAGGATCTTTCCAGCTGAAAGTCACTGAGGGAGGAGAAGCTGAATGATGTGTGATCATGTATCCCCTCTTTATACTGTATGTTTACAGAACCTGCAAACTTGCCCCTAAGCAAGGACGTTGTGGGAGAGGGTTCAAGTTGATGTCACTGAAGATGATTCACATCGGTTAATGTCAAGTACCTTGGCAGAATTTTATAATTTCTTTATAATTACAGTTGAACAGACATAAGGTTACTGCTTGAAAGTTCAAAAGCACTCTAATAACCTTAAAGTTAAATATAAATGAAAGACAAAAAGGTTGGATTTTTTGGGTTGCACAAGTAATGTGTTATCTGTGTATGCATATTTCTTTATAAAGATTCTTAATGCTTCAGAAAACCCCCATGTGAATTTTTTTTGACCCTATGAGTATAACAGATAGTACAGTGTGGGCTTGTAATCTTCGTGCAGTTTGATATAAAAGCGACTGAAAGAAGGCTGTGGGGGTGGCCAGATCTTCTGTCGTGCAGTAGTCTAGAGCAACACAAAAGTGGGTGGAGAAAGAGAGTAAAAGGAAAGTCGGCTGCAAGAATTTTAAATTGGGCATAGGCATCACAGGGCATCACACGGGTCCAATTGTTCAGGGAATTAAACTGTTTCCTGAGCAGACCAAGCGCCCATACAGAGTGGAGGAATAAATGGGTGGTGCCTACTGAAAACACATGCCTACTGTAAAGCAGAGGGCAGAAAAAGGTTGTTGATGTGACAGTTGGGGCTGCCAATTAGGCAATACCTTTGTAATACATGAAAAAAATATGTGGAATAATTTCACCACTGTTTTTTTCAATTCTACATTGCTGCATGCAGTAATGACATGCCATAGTATTAGCAGTAGCTGTTGATTGGCAAATCTTAACCTATAAATCCTTATTATTTCTTATTTCACAGGTTTCAGTTCACGCTCACTGACATGACATTTATAGATATGCACAAATTTGTGGACATTCTATAGCATTCTATAGCACTTGGCCATCACAACTCACAGGTGTGGTGTGTGATAATTACAGATTAAGTGAAACTCTTTCATGCCAAAATAATTAGCTAATTTTTATCACTGTCTTTTGAAGACCACATCATGTTTTTCAATTTTTTTTTACTTGGATCTAAACCTTATATTTTTACTCTTGATCTTGTCAAAACAAAATAGCCTTCAGATATCTATACAACATGTGAGGAACTTCAGAAAGTTTAATTTCCAGGGCTTTGATCAGAAAAGAGATCTATCTCCTTCTATTAAACCTCTTGATGCACAAACAGGTTTTTCTCATGATGTATTTAAATAAGAGGACCATCGCTAGTGTCCCAATCCCTAAGTACATTTACATTTACATTTATGCATTTAGCAGATGCTTTTATCCAAAGCGACTTACAAAAAGAGGATTAACATTCAAGAAACAACACAATTAAAAAACCTACTAACTACTAAGAGCGCAACTTGCTTAAAATAAATTGGCAGGATATGAAAGTGCAGTAGAGAGAGAGTGGGGGTGCATTATAAGTGCATTCCTGGTAGTTAAGCCAAGAGATACTCTCAGAGGAACTAGGTCTTTAAGAATTTCTTGAAGGTGGAGAGGGTATCCATTGCTCTGGTAGCACCGTCACCCATGCAGATATGTCAGAAAAAACAGTCAGAGATTCATGTTGACACAGTGGAGTCATAGGAAGACAGGACAGAGAGAGCTTGGTGTCATCTCTACAGCAGTGATATGAGAAGCCATGCAAGTGGATGATTGGATCCAGTGAGGTGGTACACATGTCAAAAAGAAGTGTCTTTAAGCTCAATATCAGTGACTACACAGACTTCACATTCAATCTTAAAATTTACTGGAACCTCCTTTAGTTTTGCACTTTTGAGTAATGCCATTTTCATATGTGTGGCCCTAGTTTGATTTTGTTTCAAGTATCTCATTGGTCAAAAAGAGGCAGGCTATGAAGACACCAGCGGCAGACAGAACCAAAAGATGACTTGAGATCAAAATGATGATCCATAACATCTCAATGCCCAGGGTTGTGCAAAATTCAAAATGGATTGAGAATGACTCATGAATTGCAATTCAATTCATGAATTTGTGTTGAATTTGAATGGCGGTAGCAATCGAGGATGTAGAATTACAGTTCAAATTTGAATTAAAGTAAGTCGATTTAAAATTCACTGAAATTCAAATTCATGCATGATATTAAGGTCAAAAATATATTATTGTGAATATTATTATTAATAAAAATATTAGTTAACAGTAAAATGTCCACAAAAACAAAGTGAGCATCTTGTAAAATGTAATTTTATGGACACAAAAAGTGAGTTCCTAGAATGAATACTGTAATTCAGTTCATTGATCATTTTCATTATCATTTAGTGTAAATTAAGAAGCATTCATTTCCCTAAATGTTTTAACTAAAGTCTTCAAAATGGTTTCCAGAATTAGCATTACATAGTTTTATTCTATCCAGTTGAGTGCACTGGAATCAGAATGTATTTCTATTTTCATTTCAATTTCTATTTTCCATGTGCAGTTTATGTCGGTATGTTTGAGCTAGGCCTGACTCAGCTGTCATTGTGTAGCCTACACATCATGATAATGAAAAATGTTGTATTACTTGTGTTGTGCATACAGCATATAGCAGTCCTAGCTTATACACAGGCTGAAAGACAGAAAGAAAGAAAAGGTTATATGTGTTTAGTTAATTTTCATTTTCTGTGCTCTGATGTTTTTTTATGTTTGAAGAGAACAATTTTACCATGGTTGACAAACAGCAGTGCTTTTATGGAGAAATGTTTAATAGCCCTCTCAAATGGCAACATCCTAGCTAGCATAATGGTTACATTTAGGAGGAAGTTGCTTATCACAGTGATAGCATTCCATTTATACTCAAACTGGGCAGAAGCTTATAATATTTTTCTCATGAAGCAGTTTAAAGAACTGTTTGTTTCTGTTTGTGTTTAGCACTTTTGTTAACAGGAGAGCTACTGCAGTTCATGCATGTTAGAAAGTCTTGCTACTGCGGTTTCCCACATGTGACCGATTATAGAATTTAAAGAGGTGCACACACCGTTGTCACTGCTTTGAATTGATACCTAATTAGTTGTTCTTAGGGACCCCCTTTTAAGCTAGGGCCTCCATGCAGTTGCTTGGTTTGCTTACCCTATTGCAACAGACCCTTTTCCTATATGGAGAGTCATGCAACTAGTGTCCTAGTGTCTGTGAGCAGTACAGCATGTGTAGCAGAGGATGTTGACCTTTTGGCCTATTGGAAAGAAGAAAGTTTACGTAATGTAGCTCAACTTGCATGCAAATACCTTGCTATACCTACTTCATCTGCACCTGTTGAGAGGATCTCTAGTTTACCAGAAAAAATATTTAGACCAGACTGGTGCTGTCTCTGGGAGAAGACATTTGAGAGTCTTTTGATGATTAGATGTGAACATATTTCCCAAAGAGTTTCCATGCTGGAATAAAAGATGATTGTATTTGATTGATCTTTTGACTTTCTGACTTTGTGATTTGTTTAAGTTTTAAGATCAATTCTCATTAATCACAACTCATTATTGTACTGTACATGTCCAGGGTGACTGGGAAACTTTTCCAGAAATGCTTGTTTTAATTACGTTAAATTATTTTTTATTTAAGAATTTAAGTCCACTTCTTGTCATTCTAATTCAAATTCCAATTCAACATCCTGTGGGGCAGAGCCAATTCAATTCCAAATCAAACTTATGCACTGAATAAAAATCAATTCTAGAATTCTGAATTTCACAGCCCTGAATGCTACAAAAACACACAGCTATGTACAAGCGTGATTGTTGCATGCGTGATAGTCGCAGTGCAGTAGTCGGAGGTGTAGTTAGCTTTGGACACCGGGGTACAGATAATTTATGTACACCTCTCAGTAGTGTCACAGTAGACTTTATATAGTCTCTGGTGGTTGCATCAGTTAAAACCACAAGCTTGTCTGGGACAGGCAGATCCCAAATCCAAGTTACAGTCTACTCTATCCTGTTGCATCTCTTTGGCAATAGAGTAGCCATGACTGTTTGCTCAGCCCCCCCTCCCTCAGGAGAGAGAAATACTGTCAGTCTGCTATCTAGCCTCAGCACCATCTGGCTGCTTACCAACAAACAGAAGCAACACAAGTCCTTTGTAAAAAATCACTTTGTATGTGAAGGCACTAGGGAAGATTGGTCATCCTGTTTCTCCAAATGGGTAATTCCATGTAAAGCTGACTTTCTGTCACATCCATAAGTGGAGTAAAATGTCATGGTATATGGAATATTTGTGGTATTTGTGGTTATTATGAAACTGAGGATTTACTGTATTCAGCTGTACATATTACATGACAAAAAGTACAAAATATTATACGTATTATACCTTTTACAAAATATTATACATATAATACATTTTACAAAATGGATATTTCCAGCTCTTGATTTTGAGATTGTGACTGATTCATGTTTGATGACACAGTAAAACCCAATGCAATGTTAGCACTTCATGACATTGAGCATTTCATTTTATATTACTGTGCCATGCATTTGTCATATGCACAGTTAAAAAAACAGTTTTCCTGCATAATGAAATTCTTGTCATTGTAATGAATGCCACATGTTTATTAATAAATAACATTTAAAAAGTGAATATAAAAACATATGCCTTTTAAGTCCTTATGGCCAGACAGTGGAGTGGGTGCAAGGGGGCAGAAGCGGAGGGTCACTGATGCAGTCTCTCCCCTTTCCTCGTGTCCCATATCATCTCCTTGAACTTCTCAGTGTTAAGAGACAAGTTGTTGCTGTCGCACCATTCAACCAGACAGGATTACCTGACTCAGGTAAGCTTGCTGGATGTAGGCTAGGAGTATCCTCTCAAAGCACTTCATTATTATTGGAGTGAGTGCAACTGGTCTATAATCATCAGTGATGCGTGAGTGAGTGAGTATAGAAATGACACTTTATACTATAGGATTAGGTATAACATTAGGTATAGGATTTTATACCATACTAAACTCCTATTCAGCATACTACAAATGAGACATTTTGCCTGTTATCTGTATTTCAAGAATATTCTGTGATCACGCATAGTTAGGACTTTGTGGGGCGAAGATAGTATTATATTTTCACATGCACAGTATAACTTAAACTTGTATAGACCTGTCATATTTTAAAAACAACAGGTAAAAACACAACTAGTTCTTCTGACACAGTCAGTGGCGGTTCATGAGCAGCCTGAGATTGAACAAACCCTGCCTGTTGCATTGGTGTTTGAGCACTCAAAACAGGGGTAGAGTTTGTTGAGCTCCTCTAGCAGTGAGGTGGTCATTTTGGCTGTGTTTGTGACTGCACCCATGCTGTAGGCCGTGCCACATGTGCCAGATCTGATCTAAAATATTCTAGTGGGAAAGTTCACATGCTTGTGTACTTTGGTAATACAGTCTTTAGAATACAGTGATTAAATCCCCCCACAAGAGACAGCACAGATATAAAAGTTAGAGTTGCTGTGTCTTTGTGTTGCTTAATAACCATTCTGCTAGAGCAAATATATTTCTTCACAGAAGAATGATTTATGAATAAATTATTATAGGTTCTGATGCTATGTTTTCGTTCTATGAAACCATGCCAAGTTTATGTAGTAACCCTTTAAAAAAAAAGCAATAAGGCCCACAAGTCAATAGGGTCCAGTGATTTTAGACCAGCTAAGAGGGGTGATGCACTCCATTTCATATTACAGTGCCCCTTAGCTCATCTAAAATCATTGGAACCTGTTAGTTCTTCGTGCTTAATTGGCTTTGGTGAACACAGGCCACCCAGTTAGAAAATGTGAATGTGCTTTCCTCTGCTTTTCTTAGCCTGGGTAAACTCAGAATGCTTCTCAGATTGAGAAGATGGTCTGGCATTGGATCATTATCCTCCAATTCTCAGGCTAATAACCAGCATCAATATTAAAGTTCAATTGGTGCATTTACCTTCAATTTCATCCAAAGTGTAAAAACACTTATTTTTTAAGGTAAACACTTATTTTTTATTTAAGGTTTTTAAATTCAAAATTCAAATTTACAAAATTAAATTCAATTTTAAAATTACACAATACCCTATTTTGTTTGCACTCTACATTTAACTGTTCTAAACCTGACAGGAAAATTCTGGGGCATTTCAATCAATAACACTGTTGTTGAAGGTCACTGAGTGCTGTCAGTATACAAAAGAACAAAAAAATTGGGTTTTTACTCCTAAAGTCACTCAGTGATACTCTTTATTTGCTGTAACACCAGAATATTCATCCAAGGTGTCCTTTCTATGTGCCTCTACTCAGTCCTCTCCTGTGCTTCAACGCCCAACACAGACACACTAGAAATGAATCAAGTCACATCATCTTTTGATTGTGTCACTGTCTGCTTCATCACATTTCACTCAAATAGTCCCAGCAGAAAACTGGAACAAAAATGAGCTTTACTCACTTTATCACTCTTCCAAACTTCTCATTTCACATCATTTGAACTCAGATGACAGAGATTTATATTTTTCCTGCTGTGGCACCACAGACTTGAAAGCAGACATAGATTTTTTGGGTCAATGGTATTGAGTTGCACACAGATAGCTGCATCAACAGCTTCATAAGCATCCTGCAGAGAGCTGAAATAAGTTCTTAGGAGTATTACAGCATAAAAAGTGGATGAGGTAAATAAATGCTTGATGGAGATGGACCAAAGGACCATGTGTCTGACCATACTGTTTACAGCGCTGAACGGTTCTGCACCACTTTGACATATACATTATGGACATTGTTTAGGCCTACTCCAGTCTATGCCAAATCATCCCAGTAAGCCATCTGACAAATACTATACACACAAGTGCCAACCAGCATCCTGGTTTGTAATTAAAGCTCTGTGAGTCAGCCTCTAATGTAAATGGTGATGAGACCATCTCTCACACCTCCCACATCTCCTTGGTGTGTTTTTGCAGTTTTTGACCCTCGGCTCATTTAGTCAGGACAGGAAAGCCCTCAAATAGAATACAACCGTAACAGCATAATCCTCACTCTTCCTGCTGACACAGAGAGGAGGACAGGATTTCACCCAGGGTGCATTATTGAGCCCACCCCAGCTATGATTTGAATTAAGTAGCAATGAATTCTTTAGTCTGCCTTGCCATATGCCCCCTGCCACTGTCTTGTTTCACTCCATTGTTCCTGTTGCCCTTGATGGTCAGATCTTTGGTACTTTGAGACTTTGATGAAGATGTAGGTTTATTGATTTAGGTTAACCAGATTACCCTCTGTATTGTCATAACTGGAATTATTAGAAGAATTGGTTTCAGTGAAGGCACAGAGGCCACAATAGGCCAAATGACATATAGCTTTAGGGGATAACCTAGATGATTGGTGTATTGGTTTCAGACATCCTTTTATGGTCAACAATGCACTTACTTGGACGCTAAAGTGCAGGCTAATTTTATTTCATGTAAGCCACTGAGTGCTCTTGGTTTTGAAATACAAAGGTCATTACTTGTCATTGATCATGGTCATTGGTCATTGATCATGTTCTAAACAAAACAAAATAAAAGCTGTTTAATGACAGTTGATTATTCGGTGTATATCACCCACTAGATGCAATTCACATTATGACTTTTTACAAATTTGAAATCAGTGAAACCTGACGTCTGTTTTTTTTTGTTTTTTTTTAGTACATATACCTGGCATGGTCTCATTAACAGAGAGAGCAGAACAGAGACAGCAATGACAAATGAATAATGTGAATTCTTCCACATAGTAATATAGTTCAAGGCAAAGACACAGCAACTGTAACTGTTGTATGGTGTGGTATGTCCTCAATGCGTACAGTTGAGTTAGGTTTTACAATGGCATTGAGTGCCTGATCTATCAGTTTTAGAATGCCAAAATTGGCAAGATCCATAACATCAGAAATGTATCATACTGATCAAAATATTTGGTTTTCCCTTCCCCATCACCCCTCTGCTTGTATTCTGTAGATATCAGATATGCAGTACCGTATTTTCCCGATTATAAACCACGGTTTATAACGGTACGGTAATGAATGGTAATAAATCTCTACTCTGGCCACTGGGTGGCGGTAGTGTACTGGCTCTGCTGCGCCGGACTTTTGGTGGGTGACGTACTAATAAAATACATATATGCTAATTTTGTCTTACTCAACTGTATGACCACACAATCCTATGACCAATTAGAATAAATGAAAATGATAACTATAAATGACATCCAGGCAGTTTCATATGAGCATGCTGAATGTTAATGGTACTTAATGTAAGTACAGTCAAGAAGCTAATGCTAGCAGATAACATCATATGATCAGATCAGAAATCATCATTTTATCCGGGGACGCTGGGGACATGTCCCTGGGACCTTCTGTCATCACAGATTTTGTCTCCACCACTTTTGACGATAGAAAATAAAATGTCGTTAACAGAAAGCTTGCATTTGCCACTTTGCCAATAATGACATAAATACACAGAGAAAAAGTTAAAGCTTAGATTTCGGTGGACCCAGTGATGTGATTTATCCCTCTAGAAAATAAATAGGAGAAGATTCTTTTAAAACATTTTGACAATCATTTGGAAGACTCATTGATCCTCTGGATTACAACACACCTGACTATGTGGTTACAGACTTTGACTTTGGGACTTATACAGCATTGAGCTCAAGAGAATCATTGGGTTTGTTTTTCGTAAGGTGTAATGCAATTGAAAACTGTAGACTTTCTCAGCCACTCCCTGGCCAGGGTGATTGTAATTTGCTTTTGAATTAGGCGCAGCCTATATCTTTACAAAGTGCATTTTCTGTCTCTTGTATATTTTTTTCATTAAGATATAAATCTTCTCTGGATTATGGTGTGGTGAAATTTAGGCGTTAGTGTCAGATTTGGTAATTGTTACACAATATTCACACTTAGAGCTGGATTAATCCCGGGGTTTTATGGGCATCCCCAGGGGTCTCTCCTGTCCCGTGATTACTCTAAACAAAATGATATCAGTCTTTAAAAAAAAAGGACATTAATAACGCATGGCCGCGCCTCTACTGTCGGTATCATAGGTCAGTTTACAGGTGTCAGTTTTAGGTAGGCTATCTCTAAGACTGCATGGGTAATCAGGAGATTCAGTAGGATCTCCCACTTTCCCACTATCAGTAGGATGGGCCCACTTTCACCTCTCTTTTTGGCTGTTGTGAGGCAAAATAATTCTGGTCTCATTCGACACCTTCTCCATTCTGTAAATACAGCCCAAATGTTGCAGTGGTTCTGGCTATCTGAGGGGTTTCTCCACTCCCAAATGCATTGGTTGGGCATGTGGGGCTTTCTTATGTCCAACACCACTATGAAAGGTGCTTATATGTCCCCTATAATATTTGTTTGTTATTCATGCAAGTAATTGTAATTGTAATTGAGCATTGACCACATAGAGGCTATGCAGCGTACGTCTGACATGACTCCCCACTTGCGCACACATTACAGCCAAGTTGATATTGGACATTACTAGCTATTGCTTCCTCTGATGAAGTCTGTTTTAATTTAATTTGTCTAGGATATAGTTGACAGAACAGTCCATGCATTTTGTAGGTCTACATATTTGTGGGTTAAACGTAAGATTAGCTCTGCACTCCATATATATATATATATATATAGGTTAAGAAAGAGAACTGTAGCTTTGTGCTAGCCAATGACATATTACATTAATTTATTCCTTCAAGGATTCCTTTCCCTTGAATTTTGGCTGGGATTATGGTCCTTATATTATATAGGCCTATAGGCATATGATATGAATAGAACTTTCAATTGAACTTTCCATATGGGATATTACAATAAGAAAGGCGACCACCAGACCACATTGACTATTAGAGGGGCCCATCACACATTTGTACCCAGATGTCTTTGACTTGTTAATCCAGCCCTGTCCACACTATTAAGCCTTTGTTTCGGTGCCCTCCCGTTATTCCCACAAGTGACATGAAATTCATTGCTCCGAGACGACCGTCACTTCACCCATGGCCTGCCTTGGTAGGCCTACTTCCCAGGGAGATCTCATTTGCATTTGACCTGCTTCGTTAATTTTGTGAGTGAGTCTGTGATTGACAGAGCATTGGACTCTGAGGGACAATTATAGCCATCAGTTTAACATCAGAGGTTCCAACCAGTGCTTCATGAGCATGCATGATGTCAGAGAATTAGAACAATAAACACAACTACAATCCCTTTCATTTTTGGCAACTGTTAGAATATTCACAAAACACTAAAATGCACTGAAATAGCCAAGATAATGGGAAGGCAAGCTGTTCTTTGATAGAATAAACAGAATAAACGACCAATAATTTGTTTCACTAATTCTCATTGTCCTCCACTGCTCAGAGCACATTTTTGAATAAACTTAGCCTACGGATCTATGCTGTTCAAAGACTTTTTTGCATTTCATATAGACATATTTGTAATATCCCTATATGTCATATAGGCATATAAGTCTATTTGTTATAGATATAGATATAGATATATTGTTCAAAAAGTTGACACCATTGGCCATGGGTTTTATGATGATTTTGGAGGTTTGACAATTCTGCGTGGAACTCATATAATTCAAGATTCAGAAACTCAGCGGTAGATTTTTTCTGAGGGTAGAGGCGCAGTGAGTTGGACATGGGCGTAAGTATTGTATAGTGACAGTCATTTTTTCCATTTTGTTTAATTTGTCCTGGTGCCTAGATTTTCCATTATAGCCTAAAGCTTCATCATCGTGTAGCAGGGTGCTGGTATGTGACCATTCATTTCTGATGTTACACAGCCATGGGTTTAATTTGCATACTTGTAACCATTCGTTCTGTTTAGTGTGCATGATTTATGCTTAAGTCTCCAATCAAGGTATAGACTATTCATTCATTGGAATTAGGATTTAATGTCTTGCTTGCTATCAGATTAAATGTTGATATTCCCGTTTTCATGCCAATGTGCCACAGTTCACAGGAACAATAATAAAAAGATATGTCTACTAGTAGCATCCATTTGCATTTAGACATAAAGCATAGCAGAGTCAGAAACGCAACAGCCCACAGTAGCGTTAAGATTATGTAAAATCTGTCCCCACTTCAAACCAAGCTGTCAATCAGTGTTTTTGTCCACAACACTTTGAAAACTAAACGGAGACCCTTGGTTCCAGGTTTGATCTTGGATTTCTGGCATATCAGAAATTTTTGTCATTTGTCTTGCAGTGAGAGCAGTCAGAAATGAATTATCATCTGTGATTGAAATGTATATGTTACTATGTATGTACAACTGAAAAAATCCATAGTGTCCTCTTGATATAAATGTACCATATATATCAATAAAATATAAAGAGACAACCATATCGACGGAATGTCAAAAATGTCCACTTGGAATAGCATGTAAAGCTGGTTCCTCTATAATGTCATATCCTACTGTAGAATAGTATAATGGCATATTCTACTGTAGAATAGTATAATGGCATATCCTACTGTATGTGTTGCTGTATTCCATGCAGTGTAAGGGAATGCAAAAGCTGTGTTTACGTATTGAAGCCAAAAGTATATGCATCAAATTTCACTTTTAATTGTAAGCATTTCAGTACATATAGCACAACACAACTGACATTTCAGTACATACAGCACAATACAACTGACATTTCAGTGCATACAGCACAATGCAACTGATATTTCAGTGCATACAGCACAATGCAACTGACATTTCAGTGCATACAGCACAATGCAACTGACATTTCAGTGCATACAGCACAATGCAACTGACATTTCAGTGCATACAGCACAATACAACTGACATTTCAGTGCATACAGCACAATACAACTGACATTTCAGTACATACAGCACAATACAACTGACATTTCAGTGCATACAGCACAATACAACTGACATACAGTCGCAACTGTATCTGATGGCCTGCTCACCACTGGTGCTCTGAGTAAGGGATAATCCTAAAAATGGCATACAGTAGATTTCCTAGTGATAAAATGTAGTGGGAACAGTTAAGGGATGAACATATATCTAGCAAAAAACTGCAGATAGTACCGTACATGGAAGTAAAAGCCAAGCACCCGGTCCTTATGGTCCTACGTATAGAAGTAAACTTAACGTCCATGTTCAAATTTAGTCTGATAGATGCAATATCAGTTTTCACATTCAAATAATATTCAATATAGTACTGTTCATTCTAATTCTCAGACGTCATAAGTACCTTGGCAAATTTAATCCTAAATTCTCTTATAGGACAAGGGAACCAAACAGACATAGTTTTACTGAGGGATAAGCAGCTACCTTTCTCTAATATGAAAGCATATTTTGGGTAATCTAATGTAATGTAGGAAGATGGCTTGGTGATTGTCTGTAGAGGCTACAGGTACTCCCAGTGGGAGATGAGTGTCTGGTTGAGAATTCTGTGGAGAGGAGATTCCTGGTTGTCTATGCCCTTCTAAACATCAAACATTAAGTGAACAGCTGGCTGTCTTGACAGAATCACAATCTACAAAAATATTTTGCAATTGAGACTTGGTACTCATTGCTCTTTTCTGTTCAGAGAAATGTATCAAAGCGAAATATTATTGGTGGATATGGCAATTAAAGAGAGACTGTGCATTTTCCACTAAAACATCCAGATCATGCTCTATGAATTCAGACAAGGTGAAATACAGGTGGCTTTGATCTATCTGAGTGTATAGAAGATAACATTTGATCTGATGTTAAGGTTTTCCTTCTGCCTTGTGTGAAAGAACACAAGGGAGTTACAACTTGTCATGTTGCCATTAAAATAAAATGAATCTAATCTGACTCTGCTTTGAGTGAGCCTCTCCCGTAACATCTGTGCTCAGCTAAAAGGTATTTGATGTACAGATACACTATTACTTAGACCAGGAAGGGAGAGCGCTATGTCATCATTTCATGTGAAAGGAAAAAAAATCATCCAAAACACTTCCAAGGTGCATCAAGTAAGAGGAAGTGTCGGGGAAAGTGCAACTAGGGCTGTCAAATGTATGTTATGTTCTGTATGCACCACAGTATTATGCTTAACAAAGGGTGAAAGAGTATAATGTGGCATGTTCCACTATTAATGGACATGCATGATTAAAATAAGCATGAGTTTTGTAAAGTGCATGTAGTAAATGTAGCTAATGGTGTTCACAGTAACCTTATATATCATTCAGAGAGAACTGGCATTTTGATGTACTAGTGAAGTACTAGACTGCATGTGACATATCCTGCTTTACAAAGGACACAGACAGCAGGTTTACACATCAGAAACAGAACATATATCACAAAATACATAAACATATATCAAATACATATATCAATCTAGAAAAGCACACAGACACAGGAGACCTTCGCCGAGGCAATATAGGGTTGCTGACCCAATACAAATTCCAGACGGTGTTCCGGATCACCACCAAAATTTAATCATCTGCTCCTAATACCCACGTTTTCCGAAAATTTCATCCAAATCCGTGCAGTACTTTTGAGTTATGCTCACAGACAGACAGACAAACAAACACCGGCGAACACATAAACTCCTTAGCAGAGGTTGAGTTTGGCCTTATCACAGAATATCTCATTACAGTAGAACATCCTATGGACAATACTAGTGCAACAAGAGCACGATATGAAATAATTTTGGACACCATTTGACATGTTTTCAACACCACTGCTAAATGAAACATCTTACAGTTCAAATTAACCACTATCCACTGTGTTGACCATTGTTGCAATGGTTAGACTGTTCATCTTTTGCAAGGCAAGGCCACACAAACAGGGCAGCCATACGAACAAAGGCTTTTACAGTAACACAAAATGATATGCGTGCATCATGCGTCAGTCATGTTGCATGTGTAACAACCTTGGTTTAAGCAGGTTAATAATTTTGCACATACTCCATACTCCAATACACAAGTTTTCTCTTTTTTTCCTGATTGTGCAGCACTTTACTAAAGTGTGAATCAGATTCAAAAGCGGCAAATCTTCATGGCTGATCTGACTGTCTGGTTCATGTTATAAAATTTGGTTTGTGGTGATGAAGAAGAGGAGGGGAGCATTTTATGCCCCTCCCCTGGAGCCTCTTTATGCACTCCTGATAAATGGCTCAGTTTCAACTCCTCAACAACAGGCAGAAGAATGGGAGACCGGAGAGCTTTAAGATCACTTATGCTCAATTATGAAAAGCGAGTGAGCTGTTAGACCATTAATCAGCCAGTGAGTGCTATGAGTTGTGAGTCACACAGCGGACAGTGGACACTGGAAGATGAGTTGCCCCACAGCTGCAGCTCAGAGTAAAAGCATTTTGCCAGTCCCCCTTCAAGCCTCCACTTCAGAGCATCAAGCCATAAGATGTACTCTGCTGCTGAACAGCAGAGAGGGAGGAGGAGGCGATGATGACAGAGACAGTGAGAGGAGGAGAGAAAGAGAGAGAAAGATAGAGAAAGAGAGAGAGAGACTGATATCCTTGTCTGAGCTCCAGTAGAGGGCACTGTGACTCCTGACTCTTGACCACACAAGGGGAGTGGCTGTTGGCTGTGGCCGCCATTCAGGCAGGTTGTATTTGTGGGGATAAATTTCTCTTTGCCATTCCGCACATGACTTCTGTGACTGACATTGCAATTATAGGTTTTGCATCGCTGATACCTCTTGGAGGCGTGACCACATACAGACTTCATGGAAATAAAAACATCTGTCCATGTAGCCATTACCTTTTTCCCCACATGCCCCTGCCACTCCCACTTGCCCTCTCTCTTTTCAAACCTTTGAATATCCACAGTGCAATCAGCTGCTGAAATAGGTAAGTTTAATTGCAATTGATCAGTGGGTGTCACATGTTTTCAAGTTGGTTCCATAAAACAGCAAAGGTTTACAATGACTACAATAAGTATTTGCTTTTAAAAGTAGAATGAGCAGAGAGACTTCAAAATCAAAGACAGAAGTTAAAATAAGTGACAGAAAATGTGATGTGTTTACCCTTTTTTTTAGCACTGTGAGTTTTGAGTAAATCTTAAAGGAATACTTTACATCTGGCTAGCTTCCCAAAAGTGTATGTCTTTCTTTAACACCTGCAGGAAGCCACTATAGAGGCAATCCACCAAAGTCTCTCCTATTCCAGTGAATGACTCAGAATGTGTTCATGATTCTGTAAAATGACTTGAACAATGGACTGTGGAGAATCTAATTGATCTAACAATAACATGTAGTGTCACCATGGTGACATCTAACCATGCCAAAGCGTTTCATGAGTGGAACAAGTTCAGTGCTGTCCACTGATGCATGGGTCATTGCACTATTTCATGGGAGAACCAAACATGCTAAACCTGCTATAAAATGGAAAGATTCTAAAAGAGCATGTCTGAATAGCAACCCAAACTGCTTTTTTTGTTCCAAAAATGGTTTTGCCAGTGCTGTTCAATTGTGCATCACTTATGCAATCATTTCAGCAGCTTCATAACAGACAGTTTAGCCTACTGGAAGCACTCTCTAGTAAACAAATGCAAAACAATGCACACACACACAATTAGTCCAACAAACGCTAAATGAGGTCTGACCTGTTTAAATTCTTTACACACATATGGCTACACACATGTCTTTACACAAATACTGAATGACTGTCATTTGGTCTGTTAACAAATAAATCAAAATGCTATTGAAGAAGAAATGTATTTTTTAAAATCCTTATTTTGAATTCCTATTTTCAACCTGACACAGGTATGGCAAAAAGCATGCTGCATCATCTTTTGATTGGAGTCAGCCGACCAATGACATTTTATAAAATAGGGACTTTTACGTATATTTCAGTCTTTAGGTGATACTTCATTAATACACTTTTTACTGCACATCACTGGCGCCATCTGCCTTTGTGTGTGTGTCTAAGCAAAAGAGCACACGCTCAAGTGAGCATTCTGTGAGTTACAGAAGTTTTAGAAAACAACAACAAAAAAATTCCATAAAAACTAGACCGGATTTTCTAATTGAGACCTGCCTTTATTTGTCCAAACCTATGGCCACACCAGACCAGTAAAAGAGATCTGTTTAATTAGGACTCGGCTTATAGTCAAGGCTTTATGGTTCTCATAAATGAGACATAAGAGATAACTGAATTTCTGCCCCTCAATGTTCCTTAATCAGCCCCAGCAGTGTTCAGTGCAGCTGCATGATACACCATATCCATAATAGAAGGGCAAGCTCCACCACACATGACAGAGACAACAGAATCATTTCAGAAACACAATCTGCTCTTCTCCCTCCCGTGTGTCATCAGTTTTCTTTATTTGTCCTGCGGGGGGGCTTACCCTTCCTTACTGCGCCTCTGCCCTCTCTCCTTGTGGATGCAACAGTTTGCGAATAGGCTACAGCAACCCCCCTGAACACATTACCACCCTAGTTAATATGCAGCTCTCACTCCTGTGTTCTCTTCAGGCCACAGAGACCAGGGATTTCTCCCAGACAGCAATAGCAATCGGTGGCTGGGCACCAATCGGCCACGTTTCTGTCCTCATCCCATTTTTGATATTTTCAGCCTTCCTCATGTTCCTCCAACTGGTGCATTGTGAGTCTCATCGCCTGGGCAGCACCAGGACATGAATCCAGAGCTAAACATGCACGCAGGGCAGATTGATTGCAGTATTGAGGCTTTTTGGTTTGAGCAGCTAGGCTGCTCTCCCTTCTGTTTCTGTAACTGACTGTATTAGGAAGTAGACCACACAGATTTACACAGGTCACCTTTGGCACTTCAGATCATGTATCTCATTACAAGAATGCAAAATTTGATCATTTTTACATTATTTTTGCTTAACATACACATACAGTATACCAAAATATTGAATGACTTGACATGAAGTCCCTCTCTCTGACCTGTCACTAGTAGTTGTAGTAATCACAGGAGGAAAGGAGTGCTTTCCTTAGTTTTCTTTTGCATAAACATTCATTCCTTTTATGTGTCTACATTAATTAATCCAGTGTTGAGCCCTCCGGACTCCACTCCCTTTCAGGTTGCAAATTGCTAAATATTTCAATGACCAGTTTTCAATCTCATTTTTCTTGTGTGATGACACAACCTGTAATATAAACTGCTCAAGCAAGTCACAGATTCACTGCTTCACACAATAAATATTTTATTGTTTACACAATGCAGTATTTGGGAAGGCCAAACTTGTGACCTGTGAAGCCAGGACTGAAGGGCTGACATTTATTTATCCTGATTAAAGCCCTTGCACTTTTTCATTACAATAATGTGAATATGTGTGAGAACATGTGGTGCTCATTAGAAGACATTCATTATGTGGTTTTTAGAAATAATCAAGATCGAAAATACTGGGTAAAGTGTCTGATAAAATAAATTAAAAATGAATTGACTGAACTGTATAATCCAAAATGGGATGGAACATAGTGCAAGCTCATTGTGGGATAGAACACAATGTAGCTGTCCAACATGAAAAGCAGCTTGAAGATTATACAGCTCGAAAAGACTGGAATGTTCTGTGGATGCATGTAGTTTAAATCTTATAATCCCAGTTGAAAGGAAAGAAACAGGGAGTAGATCCTCTTGTGAGTAATGAAGATGAAGATGAAGAGTAAGTGGTGGTAGCATGGCTTCCAGAAAGGTCATGGAAAACCACCCAGAAAATAGAACTGCTTTCAGCAATGCAAACTCAAATTCAGTCATTGATTTCCTACATGAAAATACAACAATACCTGAACCTGAAAATAGTGCTCCATATATACATTTGTGCTCATATCAGTTCAAAAGTTCTTGCATATAGTAATGCAGACAACCCGTATCTGTGTGTGTGCAGCAATTCAGCATTCATTCTGATTGATTTTAGATTAGCTGCTTAATGTTTATCATTGCATTGGTGAGAGCAGATCCAGTGTGTGGCCCTGTTAGACAAAGCAAAAGGAAAGTGGGAAAGCTCAAAGCAGATACCAATGTCTTTCACACAGATAATGAAACAATTATGTTCTCCTCTGTCACTGAGAGTGTTTGCTTAAGATAGAAGGAATCTCACAGACATATAATTAAACACTGACACTCGGAGTGTGTGTGTTTCTCTCTCTTGCTCTGTGCATGTGTGTATTTGTACATCTTTGTGTGTGTGTGTGTGTGTGTGTGTGTGTGTGTGTGTGTGTGTGTGTGTGTGTGTGAGAGAGAGAGAGAGGAGAGAGAGAGAGAGAGAGAGACGCAAATCTGCAAAGGGAATGAAAGTGAGTCTATCAAGTCCAAACAGATTATACAAAGGTTTGCACACTAATTCTCTCTGTGGGTGTGTGTGTGCACTCAGCAGAGCATTGTCTACAGTAATATCATTTCCATACCATATGACATTGCCAGCACAAGCGTAAAGGGGAGAACAGGGTCTCAACATTGTTTGGCAAATCTTGCATAGCTTAGTTTCTTGAATTAGAACACAGCAAACAATCAAACATTTAAAGTAAAAAAAAAATCTAAGTTTTTTTTAATACCTTAAATACCTTAATACCTTATTACCTTTGATGGCAGATCAAGTCGAGAGGCCTCTTTCAAACCCTTTTTGCAGTCCTTTAAAACAGCACTATAATTTTCTGTTCAGGTAGTGTACCCTAGGAAAGCGAGTAGCCTACTGTTAGTAGTCAATGGCATGCACCTACAATTCTACACGGCTAGATAGATGGACTCAGCTATTGCTAGCCCATTTGAATGGAAATTTTGAATTGATAGAATGAATCTGTGAATGAAGGAAAGAAAAGATGTGACTGTAAGACCTCCAAAACCCCTGATTTATTTGACACCTCTGCAAAATGAAGCCATTTCCAGTGCTGACATGCTAATAATATTCTATCAATACAGTTTCTTTTCTGAGTTGACAGGTGGCGATGGCAAATGGGCTATTATTACCCATCACAATTATTGCATAATCATGAAAAGTAGCTGACCCTTCAGTTTATGTTCGTAAACAATGTCATTCTAGTTGATGAACAGTTTGGAGACAGAGTAGCCTGGCTGTGGCTGTTCCATGTGTGTAGCAAACTACCTTCAATATCAACAAATTCAGAAAATGTAATGTGTTGTGTGTAAAAGAGCAGTTTAGAGCTTTTTGTGGGTTTGGTTAGTGATTTCAATAGTTAGTATGCTAATATCAACTTAGCTATGAGTTGTTATGAGTGTTTCTGGCAGTGTTTGCAAAGGATATCTACTAAAAAACAAACAAACAAAAAAATACATGAAAGTATAACTGTTTATGAGATAATGTCTTTTATGTGTTGTTTGTCTCAAATTGTCCCAAATTGCTCACTACTTTCAGGCACAAAAACAATCTACGAAAATGTTATAGTGGTCAATTACACTCTCTGACTGTGGGGGGACCTCAAGAGCAAAATGTGCTTTGGTGTTGCTTTAATGTAAAACAAGCAAAGAAACAAACAAACAAAAAAAAACAATCGTTAATGCATTTTGTGAAAATTCTAATAAAAGTTTAGAATGATGTGAATGGGAACCAGCTGTGTAAAATAGTTTTTTGATCTGGGCCAACCAAGAGGGCTCCCAGAAAGTTAGTGCAGTGCTGTGAAGAAAATGTCATAATCTATTTGGCACTCCTCCACTATTTGAGAGACACAATCTCGCTGCTGGAGTCTCTCCAAGATGGGGAGAATTATGGATTGCCAGTGTGCCAGATATTAAGCGACATTTTGCCTAAGACCTGAAGGGATGCAGGCCTGGGAAAGCCCATACTGTCCTCAACAAATGGGCTCTGATCTCAATAATCCGCTGCACTTCCCAAACAAATGGGTCCAAATCTGTCAAAAACCCTGCACCCATCCTCTCTTGAGAATGTTGGTCTTGGCTGCACACTTTGAAGGGGAGAACTGCAAAGAAGTAGAAGTTCATCCAGAACCTCCACTACTTCTCTAGAACACTTCTCAGAAGGAGAAGAGGAAGGAGTGAGTGAGTTGATAAGTAGTCAGATGTAGGGAAAGGGATAGACTAATGGCTGTCTTCTTCTTGTCTATGACAGCTGCAGTGAACAGGTGCAGAGATGGTCTATTTCTGTTAGCTTTTTTTGTTTCTGTGGGGCACAAAGCAGGTGTCCTATATTGGTCAGTTTTTTCATGATAATATATATCACAAATGAGCTCCATTACTCTCTGTTTTGTCAAACTCTCCCAGTCTATAGGGAATACACACCCCAAAATTACAGTTTGCTTGCACAATTTGACACTGATATAGTACTTTGCAAATGCCTTGATCTAATAAGCTACTTATCTCTAAGTGAGAACTCCACTTTCTTCACAACCATCATGCTTTTAAAAATGTTATAGAACAAAAAAATGTAATTAGAATCTACATTTCAATTTCACCACCCTGTTTTCACTGTTTAACATTTTACCAATAATCACTAAAAGGACATCCATCTATTTTTAAAATATAAATAGTAGAAGGTTTCAAACAGACTTTGACTAGCCATGGAAGTGTTTTATTATCAAAATAATGGCATACTATCGAGATAACTAATAAGATATTGTAAATAACAAGACGAAATCTCAGAATATCGAATTGTGATCTGTTTACATTTTTCTTATGTGGCAGAAAAGAGCCTCCATAACTGGCCAGTAACTTCATGAATTATATAAATATCACTCAAGCAAATAATCCTTTCATTCCATTATTGATTAGCATAATAGTCCCATAAGGCTGTGCCAATGTTCAGCTTTGTGCAGTTCTTGCACAGCTCTGGGGTCAAAGCCATTCTCAAATCTATTTGTCTACAACAGACTGAATTTAAAATGTCAAATATGTTCATATGGGTTTTTGTAGTGTTTGGTACCCATTCGTCCTAGCAGGTGAAAGCAGATAAATCTTAGATTAAATCTTTATCTTTTGGTTTTCACAGTCATTTAAAGAATTAGGTCTGGTTGTTAATTTTCTGATTGCTATTACAAATCTTTCATTGATTCTACTGGATAACATGGTTAATTTGTCATCTTTAATAACTTAAGATATATCTTAAGTCTAAGACAAATCTCATCCAACTGATGGTTGCTGGTGCACCATACACTTTTACTTTTAACTTTAACTATGTATTTCTTAAAAATGTTTTTACTTTTTTTCTTTTTTTTTTTAACAAAAAGATTGTCAGGGGTCACATGTAAATTTTAGAGAAAATAAGAACTAACACTGTACATATTGTGGGTTTACATTCTGTGTATGTGTGGGGATACCTGTATGTGATTGAGTGTGTGGGGGGTTCCCTGTGTATGCGCTCGAGTGTGTGTGGGGTTCCCTGTGCATGCGTTCGAGTGTGTGAGGTTTCCTGTGTATGCACTCCAGTGTGGGGTTCTAGATCCTGTTATGCCCTCCAGGATCAGTCTATAGAGATCAACAAGAATTGAATTGATTTAATAAATTGAAATCTGTATATTCAAATACAAACTTAAAAACTGAACCAACTCAAGAAGAACCACTAGATCTGATCCTCTATAAAAATCCATTGAATTATGGGAAACTGTCTGATTATCTCTGTTGTTGGAGACTAACACTCAGTTGGAATCATTTACACTAGTTCATGAAGAGACAATATAGTAGTACTGTCATATGGCACGTTGTCAATAATTTAACTTATTTATAAAAAATGGTCATAAAATGATCACATCTACAGGGCTGTGCACTCATATTTTGTGAGTAGGCTTACAGTAAGACAATGTCAGGATACCACAGTGATGACTGAAATAATAACTTGTACTAGTGACCTGCATTTGTGCTTGTAGCTATAAGCCATGCTATGATTCAATGTACTGTATGTCCAGTATTGACTGGCCTTACACAATAATCCTAAATGATGAAAAATATAGAGGAGAGCCAAGTTGTTTCAATCAATTGTGTCAAACTAACTGTGCCGATGACATTTTTTTCCTCCTCTCTGTGTTGGCTAAGGACCTCAACATCATGTGTCTCCTCTATGGCCTTCAGATCAAGACAGCTGGTGGCATATAGATCTATGTGGGTCATTCAACACAGTGCAGCCACTCTTCCTGTGATGACAGATTGTGATGGGACAATGTCAATATTTGGATGAGACAGCCATTTTTGTGGGCCACAGAATTGGAAGCAAATCACAAAATCTTTGTTGTTTCTGACCTACAGCAGCAATACAGATGACTGTCTGGGACCTGTGAGCAAAGAGGAATGGTAATCTGAATGGTGTTATGGATTTCTTTGGGGGGAGGCATGAATCTGAAGGGAAGGACTGCAATGAAGTTTTCATCATTTTCCTTCCTTTGCCGCCACACAGCGATCGATCATTGCAAAAGTACCCCCGTATCAGTAACATAAGGCTAGGAAATGTTCATTTTTTCCCCTCAATATATCGCTCCTTCACATTTCAACAACCTCTCATTGACTGAGAGGGAAATCTCCCTGAATACCTTTAAAAAACCTATGACCCTAGAACCCATTACAGGCCATATCACTCATTACCTGTAAAAGCCCTGGATGCAGTGCTGAGGTCTGCCTTCAGTTGTTACATATAGCAGTCCTGCTAATAATCATAAATCACAGGGGCCTGTTGTTCAACAAGAGCACCTGTTCTCAGGTAATGTCTAGCATACTGTCCTGCTCTGTGTTTTTGTAAAGTATTTGTGATGCTCCATCTGTTTCAGTTTGTCATCACCTGCCCCTCTCCCTCTCTCAAGATTGAGAAGGTGGAACAGCATTTAGTCATTGCTTTGCGTTTTTAGTCAGTTGTACAAGACAGGGTAACTAAACAAAAGTCTTCTCATGAAAATATAACAGAATGCACTGACTTGCATTCAAATAAAAAAGTCTTGACACAAATTTGATTGTGTTCTCAATTAATTTGTGTAATTTGAGTAATCTTTGTGCACCTTACACAACCTTTTTTCAGAGAAACAGGGTACCTTTGCTGTGTTGTCTTTTTTGTCCTTTCTGTCATGTTGTGCAAGTGAATACAACCAGACTGTGTTGCACGTATAAATGAGGGCTTATTACAACTTGCAAATTCTGTGCTGCTGCATTGCTGACAAGCTGTCAACACCTTCTCTCTTATATAGCCCATCCATTTTTTATTTCTCTGCATAATATCCATGCAGAGTGTTGCCTTCTCTGAGCCTTCCCCTTCAAAGCCATCTCATTTTTCATTTCCTTTGTATTCCCTGACAAAAGTCATTTAATTTCTATCATGTTATTATCGATGCATTTACTCACGCCAGGCTGGGGATTCGCAGGCAGAGAGTGCAGATTACCAAGCAGCCTCTCCCCGGTGGCATGTTCAGTCAGCTCATTTTAGATTACTTGTATAGTATGTTGCAGTCCTACAAGCAGGGAAATTGTTGTGAGGGCTTCCCGACAGGCCTCTCCAATTTCAAATCTACCCGAATTTGACAGGACAAGCTGTCTCTATGACAAATTGAAAATCACATTTGAAACTTTTGGGAAACTAGTTTTACTTACTTATAGGTATATTGCCCTTTTATATTGGGGTTCCTTGTTTGGAGGATTTGTTAAGAGGTACCTTTTTACACTTCAATACTTGAGATGATTCTAACGCATTACCAGTCATTACTGTTGGTGACATGGCAGTGGTAAGCAAATGATTTATTAGGTCATAACACAGAAGCATGGCCAACTCAGTAGACAGTGCAAACAACTGGTTTACTGACTAGGGATTTATACCCTTGTCCTCATCATTTCACTTTTTCAGCCCTCCTGGCCTTCATAATGGATTAATGTATTTACAAGATTCTCATCCAGCTCTTGGGAAATTAATCTACGCTATAATGAGTGAGACAACAGTGCATGCTTATTCATTCACTAAGCTTCAGCATGGGTGTTTAACATCAAGAGTTACTCTAAGTGTGAGCAATGGCTTGGAGCCTGACTGGTTCCAGGGCCACTCTCAGTACTATGGTGACAACAAACTTGATATTGACCAGGGTCTGGTCGGTTTTTTCCCAATAACACTCACTCACAGCACACTGAGAAGACTCTTCTTTGATCTTGTGACCTTCATGACTCTCACTTATGATGATTCATACCTATGTAAGGGTGAGCTAACACCTTAATTCATTATGGGTTGTGAATTCACACCTTGTAGGCCCTGTTAAGGTGTGACTCATGACCCTTTGCTATACGATGAGGGGTGTGGTTTACAGGTCACCACTAGTTGTCTAGAGGTATTGTATATAGATTCAGACGACAATTCTGGTTAATGCCCCCAAAATGTGAGGGTGGGGTTGGCATGGGGAAAAATTATTATAATTAGTGGCGGATTTATCTTGCAAGTGACTGGAGAAGCACTGCTCCAGGAGAAAATTGCTTAACAATAATAGATTGCTTAGTAAAACTGCACATGAGATAATTTGCCTGATCATGACTGTTTGCTTGCTTGGGTTTAAACTATTAACAATTTTTCACCTTTTTTTTTTAATTCCAGTAACACTGAGACTGACACAGACACACAGACAATAACCAGTCTGATTAGCTCAGTTCAGCTAGCTAAAGTTATCTACATTTATCCTGGTAATGAATGAAGATAGTGAGTTAGCAGAGTAATGAAGCGAACAATTATCAACCAAAATTGTTCTAAATATCGCATTTGGAGGTGTACCAAATGCCAGTGCTCATCGGGCAGTTTGAACAACATAATAATCTGCATCTATCTCCTGGGTCTCCATCATTGGAACTCAACAAGCCTTTTGGAGGAGAGGTGAAACCTTCTAGCTTCAAAAAGGAAATCCAGTTGCCTACAATTTAACACACATTTTGGGCAGCCATGGCCTACTGGTTAGGGCTTTTGATTATTATAAGATGATAATGATGAAAAAAATACTCTATTTCAGGCACTTTAATAAAAGATCACAATGAAAGAGACTCTTAATTTCTTACATTAAAAGGACACCAGGAAAGTCGGGTATTTTTTAACTATGGAGTTCCCACTACAATCCCTGATTTATTGATTTTATTTTTTTGTAATTTACATCAATGTTCTACGTTATTACCAATACATGTGTATTTGTTTGCAAACCAAAGCATAGGAACCAGAGATTATAATTTTCAAAGAGTTATGTTGATTGATAATAAATGTGATTTCATAAGGCACATAGTGATATATTTTCAGTTTCGTCCTGCAGCTGTGCAGTGTTGGCATCTAGCAAAGGCTGTAAATTTGTGGACAGGCCATATAGGGAAGTCAAGAGAGCCTTATTCATTCTGTAATGGGTCATTTCACCATGGCAGTGACAACAAAGCTGGAAAATGATCCTACAAACAGCATATAATCTTGCCTACTGTCCTTTTGAAGGAAGGGTAAGCAAAGCAACTTCTAATAGGCCTATATGTTTGAATCAAAGACCAAACTAAACACCACAGAGGTCACACACCTCTCCCTTCACTGCTCTCTAAAAAACTCAATACAGTGCTTTGTTGTTATTACAGTGTTATGGGTGGGCCCAACAGCCATAGGCCAATCAACTCTTGGCCATGTCCACCCTAAAGAGTTGACTGAAAATCAGCTGATCACAACCTCAACAAGTGTTCAGTGAAAAAAGCTTTTAACAGTAGGCTCTATGCCGGTATGAATATATATATATATAAGTATATATTTAAGTATATAATGTTGAGCCTGAACAAGCTGGTGAGCCAAGCATGTCATTTTAGTGTAAATGCCAGCAGTGGCAGGAATGAGACAGGCTTGAATAAAGATAAACAGGTAAAAACATTTCTGTGTGCCACATGCCACATTATAATCTGACAGGGACATAGAATGGATGAATGGATTATTGTACCTTGTTTTCTGATATTAAAATAGATTATATTCAACTTTGACAAAAATAAACTCAAATGCAATTTTACAAGCCCAATTACAACCTGATGTTTAGGCTGGGGATTGAAATACATTGATATGTGATACTGATTTGTGACATGTGTAGGCTTTATTCAAATAGTCCATTTTCAGTGGCTATTTTGAGTTCAAGAATTACATATGAAGTGGGGTACAACTAAGTTTCATGTTTATGTCAGCTCTGTGGTCATGCACAACCTTTTCTAACAAAAAAGTAAGGTAAAAATGGCTTTCCACTTTATGCCCCCTGTAAAAAAGGATTTGATTGATTTGAGTTGCCCACTGTGAAATTTTCAGTTTGAGTTTGATCACCAACAATAGTTAATCAGCAGAAAAATCTAAACAATCATCCCTAAAAGTTCAGTGCTTTCAATTCAGCCAAAGAAATGAATCAAGTATCAAATGTAAATTAAATTGAGCAATGGATTTTGTTTTGTTAGAATGATTGGCTGTTGTTTATGGCATCACTTATCTTTCTTACAGTCATTTAGCAAAAATGCGTAAATAATAAAAACAAGTGCAGGAACGGGAATGGGAGATATTTTTAATGATTTCAGATAACTTGTGGGTGGTTTGGTCAAAATTAAATGTAGCCTAAAAGATCAATCAAAGTCATAGTCATAGCATAACAGGCCCTAACTAGACCTGTTTGCTAAGATGGTCGAAACAATGTGTGCTTATTGCCAGGATGGTGTGAGGAATAAAAAAATGGATTGGTTAACTGGAAAGCTTATTGCTATTGTTTTGGTTGGTAAAACAGATGTCCACTTTCTGGCAAAAACAGTGTGAGTGTGTGTGTGTGTGTCTTAGGGATCATGACACCCTTCAAAGTGGAAAGTTCAGAATGCCTCTAAAAGGAGTCTGGCATGACACAACAAAGAATAGAGAATGCTAACTGGTGTGGCACAGGGCTTGTTGAAAAGGAAGTAGGCTGGTTTTATGGTTAGAAAAACAGGTTGACCCCTGTAATTAACAGAAATGTGAAAACTCAATTTAGACTTGTCTTTAGGTCTGCTGCACATAATCAGTTCAATTAAAATCAAAGACTGGCTGGATTCAGCATGAGGAAAAACAGGTTGCAGGTAGATGCCATCTGTTCCTGACAGTGTCATCCAGAACTAATCACACTGCATTTCTTGACAGGCATGACTAATAATATGTCACACAGTGGCCTTAACCTGGCACAGCTAATTACTAAAATTCAATCTCCACACAAAGCCCAACTGATAAACTCTTAAACTTGGAGAAAAGCACTTCCTATTTCAACACATAGTTTCTTCATCTTTTTTTCTTTTCTGAATTGAGATGTTTCAAATGAAACATTGATAGTATGTAGACTTAATCTGATCAAAAATGATGATTCAAAGTAAATTTTCAGTGATATTCACTGATAAAACTCTGCATTGATATAACTCTTCTACCAGCAGAACTGAGGAGGGGTGGTAATCACTCCCCTAAGATATTTTACATTATTATTACAACTCGACAATAATTAGTTTTTAATTATATAATTAGTCTCAAACATTATTATTTTTGATACTTTTTCTTGCTGGCTCTGTTTCTCTCTCTGTCTCTCTCTGTCTCTCTCTCTCTCTCTCTCTCTCTCTCTATCTGTGTGTGTGTAGTATTTCTATTGAAATGCATGTCACAAGCCCAAACTGCTTACCCTTACTCTATTTGTGCCTTTGCATCTCCATCTCTTCACTTGGCCACGTTTCTTGAGATTGGCTCCTTTAGAATAAGTTGAACAAAAGCATGATATAAAAATGGCCCTCAAATCATATCAAAGGATTGAAGTCAAATACATAGAAAAAGAATGACAAATGCATTAGATGTGCATGCAATGAGTGTGATGTGGTTGTCTCTCTCTCGCTCTGTCTCCCTCCCCCTCTCTCTGCCTGTGCATGCTGTTTATCTTTGCGGGTATGTGTGGGTGAGTGAGAGAAAGAGAAATAGAGAGGGAGAGAGAGAGGGGGAGAGAGAGTGAGGGAGGGAGAGAGAGAGAGAGAATCAGTACTTACCAGCAACATGACTAGACAGAGACTAAATATTTCATGCATAGGATAACTATAACTGGTACTGTTGCAGACTGCACTCTGTTCTGAACACAACTAAATGTCCTCATGTTGCTATAAAGGTCACAAGGGAAGTGTTTTCTGATTTTGTACAGAATTTGTGCAGAAATCTGCATCATCAATATGAAAATCCCCCTTTGCAGTCAGATTTTTCAGGCAATGACAAATATTTGCACCAAATGACTTGGTCTGGCCCTTCCTCTGCAAAACCAACTTGCAGTGATCACAATGGTATATACTGTATATACGTATGGTAACACTTCATTTTAGCACACACATATTTGCCATTAACTAGCTGCTTATTAACATGTATATTATTAACATACTAGCCATATATTTTAGAAAATACAATAGTTAATAGAGGCTTTATGAAGCATTGAATTATATTGAAAGATTAAAATAACTATCATCATAAAATATTATATATTTAATTTAAACATTTATGTAAGGTTTTATGAGCGTGTTACACAATCACTTCTCAGTCATTCTGTGGCTAGCATGATGAAGATTATAAGTTATAGTGTGTATTATTGGTGTGTTGAGATGTAATTCTCATTCAAATACAGTGTTGACACACATAACCCGTTTTGGAAGTACTCGGAATGACCACTGGTCCCTGGGGCTGTAGAAAAGATGGGCAGGAGGGGACATAGAGAGAACTGGGTTAGAGTAAGTCTCCTGCTGAATATATATGTGGCAGACTGTCCCACATGTGCTAACTGTTGAGATGAGAGTTTTTGTTGAAGTAAATTGAGTCCATTCTTTTTTCCCAGATACACTTTCGTTAATGATCTAGAGTCTTTGGTTTCAACATTACATATCTCTGCAAGTACATCAACCATCCCAAAAATGCATGCAAGTCTTTTATATAATATACAGAGTTTGTTTACATTAAATGTGGCTTCAATATAATAACTGGCATTATAGTAACTGCACTCCACATATGTTGATACATCATGCTTGCCTCTGTCCAAGTTGGTCTGTGAGTAGTTTAAACATTCATTTAGAGAACAATTTGCAATTTATCTGGCACAAATGGTCACATATGAGTGATGTTACACGCTTAGGCGAACAGAAGAAACTGTTTATTTATTACTATTTATTTTAAAATATAGTTCTTTTACTGTTATTTCAAAAAAAAAAAAACTGCAAAGATTTCCCATACCACACCACAATCAGTGAAGAAGCCTTAGGTCCCCAGACAATGTGTGAGTACAATCAACTGATGGAATTCCAGATAGATGGTTTTGCCTGAGAGCACAGACACATGCCACCCACAATAATGAGTAAGAAGAACCAGAGCAGGCACAGCAAACAATGGATGAGAAACTCTTTCCCTTAGATTGAGAGCACCTTTTATACGAGCGACCTGTGAGAGCTGAAAATGTTAATTCTATTAGGGATTTTATTTGTCAGCCAACTTAAGCATACTCTTTGTTTGCAAATCTGAGAGGTTGCTCAAGTGTGAAGAAAACCAATCAAACTAAACTAACAATTGAAAACAAAGGGCATTTCTTCTTCCCCACTATAAGAAATGAGTTACAATTTGAAAGTCAAATAATGGGAAATAGCCTCAGACTCTCACACTTTCAGCTACAGTTCAAATTGTTTCATGCCATAGGGCGCCTACAGGCTAGATTGAAGTAGGCATCATGCTTCTTGTCCTAATTCTAATTAAAATGAGTGATATACGAAGCCAGTGGCAATCATTTATGTTTTATTCACTATTTGTAAATGAAAACGAGGGGTGAAACACAGAGAAGGTTGATCACATTTTTGAACAACTGCATGGAAAGAGATGGACTCTCATTTTTTTGTCAATTAAGGTTTTTTTTACTTTGCCATGGTGAATACAAAATAGGGTTAATTGAAAGTTACTTGTAAAGACTGACTGTTTCCCACTATCACACTACATCAGTGTCCTTATTTGTGAAAGACATTTACCAATATACCATGGTTCCTTAGTGCTATTTATCATGTTTGCCTTTGTCACTTCACAGGTAATATGGCTGATTATATATATAAAATTTCTCATTTAGCTCCACCACTGCGTCAGGAATCTGTCTGTAGACTTAGGTTTCCCCCCAGTTCTGAGCTATGGGGGCCAATCAGCAAACAGAGGGAGGGCTAAAGGTAATGACGCTGAACTCATACAATGGGTTCTAGTGCGTAATATAGGTCATGACCAATCAGCGATTGGTTGAAGCAGAAAGTATCTGCCCACTGGGAAGTAAACACTCTCCAATGGGTAGGTTTCAGACACTTTGCACAAAGTTAAATGATGTGAAAACATTTGATGCATCAGGCTAGTAGTATGGTGGATGAACATATTTCTTGGCTGACTTAACTGAAGTAGTTGGCAGCTTGCTGCATTGGCGCCCAGAGAGTAGTGAGGGGTTAGGTGCCTTGCTCAAGGGCACCTCAGCTGTGGATGTGGGCGTGGGAGAGCAATGTTCAGCCACTAGCCCCTGCCCACATTTTTCCTACTGGTCCTGGAGTGAACCGGCCACCCTTCGGACCTAACCAGTAGGCCATGGCTGAAGTATAGTCCAGTTGTTTTGCACCACTGGATCTCAATTGCTGACCATCTCAGTGAAGTCAATCTCAGATAAAACAGTGACATTTGCGGACTATGTGCAAATACTGTTCTTAGCATGGTAGTGGTAACCAGTATTTGCAGATGGACCATCACTTTGTGCTCATAGACAATAGTTATTGTCCCGCTGTCCTGCACCAATACACAATCATTTTCTTTACAGAAACAGGCTGGATTTCATGTCTGATCTTTACACATGCACACATGCTCACCTAATGAAAAAAGCATGAATTAGTTATTTAAAATAACAGCAATTATACTGTAACTGTTTGATGTTCACAGAAAACAAGCAACCACGTTGATTAATGTGATTGCAATCGTAAAGGAATCCGGCAGCTATCTCTACAGACAGCCTGTCTCCTTAGTAGCAGATTCCTTAGTCTGTTTTGCTTGACCCACTCTAGAGGTTTACTATTGAGCAGGACATTATTAGTGGTGGAACATTTCTCTCCTTATTGGAGAAGTGAGGCCTTCTTGTGAGAGATTAGCCACACATCAAATAAATGAAATCCCTGCCCAAGAGGACTTCACTTTTCATTAGTCTGAGGTCTAGATTCTATATAACACACCTACACAGCCACACTCAACCACTCACCAACACACTCGACACACACACACTCAACACACACACACATGCACACACACACACACACACACACACAGTCACTTCTCTCAAGTGTGCATGTCACTGGCCCAGTTGAGACAGACTTGACAAAACTCAAGGCAGACAACTGAACGTTTGCCTTTTTTTGCGTATTTGATCAGAATCTTATTGGCTGTCATTATTATCACATGTGCTTATCATGTGACTTCTTGGAAGGTTATAGGTGGTGTGACAATCATGCAAATAGCAAGGTGAGCACTCACAAACTCATTCACTTAACAGGGTGAGTCAGTTACATTTTGGAGGGCTCAGGGCCTAGGTCTCAGGGAGGACATTAGGAATCAGCCAGTATGTCCCTTCAATGGGAGCAGTTCATGTTAACAGTGCTGAAGCATCCCATTTTGGTGAGATTGTGTCACTGCTGCTAATGGAACTTTGGACCTGTTCATCCACTTAATGATGACCAAAGGAAAACATTCACATTTTTATAAATATCCAGATGATCCCCTAAATTAGGCAAGATTGATCCCCACTGCAAAGTAGACAAAGCACTATAGCACAAGTCATTACCAGCAGGCAGATGGCACAGGGTGGCATCCCTTCAATCCAATACTAAAAGGGACTCTGGTCAGACATTTTTGGCAACAATCTTGACCCCCATTTGATTTGCCAAAGAAGAACTGTGTGTGTTTAGAAAATATGGCACTGCTCACTGAAGTCTACAAGATTCTTGGGAATGCATTCCATGCACTGGTTTGGCCCTCATCCTCTCTGCAACCTGCCTTCGTCCCTGCAGACATATAATTGCATCAGGAAGTAACAGGGCCATATTTCACAGGTTGGGGAGTCAGACATGCCCTTGCTTTCTTTTGGGAAATATGGTAGTGTTTGACAGCACTTATATCACCTGATATGATCCCTACAAAACTATTTTGAAAGGATAGAAAAACTGGTGATTAAATAAAACATAATACTAGATATATATCTGTGTCTGCTGTTTTGCAAAAGCACCAAAATAACACTGCTATCACTATGTGATAATGCAGTACCAGTGCTGGAGCCCCTGTTGGTTTGCTACAACCAAAAGATATTATTTCAGTAAAATGATGGTTATTAAACGAAACACTTTTATTTTCCAGACTACACAGTAATACATATGAACATAAAAGTGGCTTAAATTGATCACTGCATGATAGCTCATGGACAAATACTTGAAAATTACTGGATGTTTTCCACACTGACAGCACCAGTATCCATGTCACATTTCTGCTGAGCTTGCCATGAGAAAGTGATTTTTTGGAGGGGGTGGAGTAATTATCCACCTCACTAGTCCAGGGTGGAAAACATTCCGTCCCATGGGAGTAGTTGTCCTGCACAGTGGCATATTTCTCTCACTGCAAAAGGTCAGCACATTCCCCCTTTCAGAGTTTCGTCCTCAAATATTTTCTGTCTCTCTCTCCCTAAACACACACATATAAGTTGAGGCTTCTTTGGCCTTACTTTCAGTAATGAAAATAATTGAACTATAGTGTATTTTATGTAATCACATTTGTCCCTGTGTTGTACTCTCACAGATGTTCTGTGCTATATGTGTTATGTACAGTGTCAGTGCATCTCCCCTTCACACAACACACAAGCTGAGAGTCCTAGCTGCAGCCCAGTGGAGGCGGACCACCCGACGTTGTTTTTCTCTCCTCTGAAGATACACCACCCACGCACGGTAACAAGCTAACTGTGCTGAGAACATTGCACATAAAATAATGACCTCAAGAAGTTCATTTCCATGCATTTGAAATGCCAGCTGGTCTGCGGTGCATCTCTGCATATAGATGTCGCCTGATATGAACAAGCATGCCAAACATGAGGTCTGGACAAAGAGGAATGAGGAATAGGAATGAGAACTGACTTCTGAAAGTCAGCCTTAGCAAAAGCAAAAGTTTTACGTCAAGGGTCTTTCATGTCTTTATGTATGAGTTGCTCTTATGAGGAAACAAATGTATTTATTTATGAATGTCTTGAGGTATCAGTTTTAACTAATGAGTTGGTCAGATGATGTATGCTGAAGCATGTACATTTACATATAGACACAGACAGCAGGCCATAATAAATTCAGGATTAGTTGAAACTGGTCTTTCAAACAGAGCCCAGTATAGTTTCAAGCATAACTAAACCACTGTGTGGATTAAAGATATTGGATTCTGGAATGATAGGAAGGAGAGCAAGAGTTGTAACAGTTGGAATCTGTCTATGTCTTGAAAGCTGACTGCTTTTTACCCAGAGATAGAATGATATTCAAGGCTATCTGTGACCTCTCCACCCTATTTCAGTTTGGTGCTGGTGGCATTTGTTTTACGTGACAGGCCACCTTTATCACAGCCCAATGGACTGAGGAGAGACAGGGACTAGGACACTGCTCAGTTCCAAGCATTATTGCTGTAGGAGAAGTGTGTGTATAGAAGACTGGCTCATCATAGCCGTCATCAGCCAAACATTTTCCACCACTGTGCCAAGCTTACATTGCCAGCATTAACCTCTGGCATTTCGTCAATGCTCAATTCTTGTTAATTCAAAGATGTCTATCAGTCTTCTGTTCACTATTTTTATTGCTGGTCATCTTATCTAGAAATACAACAACAAATGAAGCACATGGTTTTCATGGCTGTGCACAAATGTTATCTGCACCCTCTGCTGGTTTCTTCTAGTCTGTTTCTTCTACTAAATCTTCTACTAATGATGAATGACCTTCTTTCTTCTTCATTCTTAATGTACGCAACTGAATAAGTGGACTGGTTCTTTAATGCTGTCCTGATTGTCACTGATGAGTGATGGCACACCTTTCTTAGCTGCAACCAGTTGTAAAGCAGAATTATCAGCTCCATTAGTGGCACCCAGGCCCGCCATGAATAAAATGTGTACTATTGTGGGTCATTACCTCACACATGAATATTGAAGCACATTGCTGATGACTTGCCAGAAGACTGCTCACTATTAGCTCTGCATACTCCTGTCTCTTCTTGCCCCATAGACCAAGACATTCCATAAGTCCAATGAGTTCTGGGCTCTTTATGTTATGACTCCCTTACTTGCAAGGTCAACCATTCTGTTACCATATTAGGACATGGACAAATGGCCGTGGCACTAAACTTACCACAACATGTGTATTGTAGTGCAGTGCATCGTTACCAGGAAGCAGGACCAAGTCTGGCAAGAGGAAGACCACACCAATTTGTAGAGAATGCTTGGGTTTGCATTGCTTTGACAATATTTTTTGCAAGTTAATACTAATTTAATGTAATGTAATTAAAATTAATGTAATTAAAATGTGAATTTGTACATACAAATTATTTTCTGTAATACTTTATAGATCAGTAATAAGAGGATAAATGACATCATGGTAATAAGTTGATAAATCTTGTAATTATGTATTCAATGTAATTATGACTGTCACAGTGTAGGCAGGGCATATAGGTAATTTTTCATCTGGGGACACCAGACCACATGAAACTTGCTGGGCACATAGATCCACTTTTAAGTTTTAAATCTTATTAGCTTTTGGTCCCAGGGGGTTGCAACCCTGCCGCTGGATACCGCAGAGTATATTTTCAAAGAATAACTCAAGAACTGTAACACCAGAGCCACCAAAATTTTAGTGCCACATGGTTCTCAAGGAACCACATCAAACAAACCCTCAACCGCCCATTTGTAGCACCGCCTTTTGAGTGACAAAAAGGCAAAATCTGCACGATTCTGAATGATTCCTGGGACACTTGAAACTTGGTTGGCCCGTTTATAGTGGCTTTTGGTCCCCAGGGACCCTCCCGTGCTGGGCCTCTTGAAAAGTGAACTGAGTTGAAAATATGGGGTATGCAAATCTCACAAAGGTGCATCAAACAAGCCCATAACCACTCATTTGCGGTTATGGACCACCTAGTGGGAGGCAAAAGATGCAAAAACTGGGCACTTCAACTGGTAATATCTTGTGACAAGAACATTTGAACTGCATGACATTTGACTTGTAGGATCACAATAACAATGTCTAGGGTTTGAAGGGGATCTGAAGGGAAATTAAGGCAACAAAAAATTTACTGTCCTTAAAAAGAAATTATAATTATAGTCATGATGGTAAAAAAAAAAACTAAAAACTTAAGTGCCATGCTATATGTCAATAAATTAAGAATTATTTATTACTTGTGACCTCAGCAACCTTAAGTCTATCCTAGATCAGAATCAATCGAACCCAAGTTAAAGAGACTCACTATCCACCACTATGGCTATTCAACTGCATGAATGAAGCAAGAGGCTGTGTACAAAAATAAAGCCTTTTAATTACTTATTATTAATTATGTCTTCTTTTTAGTCAAGCAGATGTGCAACTAGGTGTTACCCAAGACACTGCAGTAGGTTAAGGCCAAACTGTTGTTATGATAATATGCCTTATACAAAACAGGGAACAAAACAAAAACAAATTATTGAAATACACACACACACTCAAATACAGTAGTAATCACCCCCATCAAGGGCACGCAGCAGTAAGGGGCGAGGAGGGGCAAAGAGGAGGTAGCCTGAGAAGAGACCCCTCAGGGGCACAGTGAGATCATATACCATGCTGCCAAACTACTGTGTTCAGCTGAGCTACACCACACTCAGGCAGTGAATGTACTACACCAGTAAAGCACTGTGACTAAATTAACAATGCACCATGCTCAGACAGCTGTAATCAGTTTGACTGTACACTACACTCAAGCAAAGGGTCACGGTCACAGTACACTGCACACCAACAAACTCACCCACGACCAAAGCTTATGTGACCAGCACATGTACCAAGCCCAAATGGCAGGGATAATATTTTAGTTCATTTCACACAAACAGATCTTCTATTTCTCTAAGCTAGGAATAAGCCCTTACAATACCCCCACCCCCCTGCCCCCCACCTCATTCTTCCCTGCCCCCAACTAAAAGAGGCAAGAAACGGAATAAGCCTTGCCAAATAAATATACTTAAAGAAATAACTAAACAAAACAAATAAAACAGGAAAGTGGAAGTGGTTTTACACACTTAATGCACACTATGACACAAAGGCATTTCACTGTGGGCGTATGTGCTGATGGCGACCCTAAAGGGCATTGAACAGGCCCACATTAGATCTTAATGTAACATTTACAATGGGCAAAACAGTGGCTACAATTTAACTCCTGTTACTGTTTGCCCTGACGTTATACCATGCAGGCAGAAAAAGTCTTTTAGCACGATTAATTTCTTAAAATCCCCACTATGCACAGCAGTAGTTGGCTATCCTTTTCACTTCAACGTGGCATGAGTCAGGGAACTTTGGTGCTGTATTGTTACTAGGGAGTGCTACCGCTTGCCAGGAAAACAACGGCACTTGCGTGAATACCGCTCTGCTTTATATCACCGCCGGCCGAAGCTACACGCCAACAGTGCTCTCACCACTGCTGCGCTGTTAGGTTTCTGACAAAGAAAGGGCCAGACTTACAGGCTACACTAATCTACCTGCGTTTCCTCATTGCGTCAGGCAAGTGATCATCAGGTGATTCGCTAGACTTTGCTTCTTCCTGCATTTCTGATTACGCGTGACTAATTGCGTGACTTTGTTGGAGGTTTCTCTCACTCCCACCCGTCACAGGGTTATACAGGAAATACTGACTATGTTCTCACTGTATACTCTCCACAGCATGGAAGCATGGCTGTCGTGTGTGTTGGGATTTTGAATTGGAGTCCGTGGTGTCAACGTGCTCTTCAGTCTTCATTCCCTTTCTTCTGACCTAGTGCAGACCTAGTGCAGACCCTTCTAGACATTTCAAAATATTCTCTCTCTACTTCTCACACTTTAGCTTTCCACGCCACCTCCAGAGGTGTGAGTGTGGGCAAAGGGAGGCCTTTAAAAAGTAATAGGCTAATACTGACGGGTGAATGGGGCAGCGGCAGGGGAGAGGAGGCCTGTGTAGTAGTAGTGTGGTAGGTTCTGGCGCAGTGGGTGAGTTTCACCTGGAGAGGTTATGAGGCAGGAGAAACTCTTTTGCCTGGTGACAGGCCAGTGCTCGGGGGCTGAGAGCAGCAGACTGTGCCTGACTTCAGTAATATGTTCTGCTTTCTCTGGCCACAGTGCAAATCCCCCCTGAGTGCTCCATGACATCCTAATGGCTCCAGCCATTCACACCTGAAGTGCAGACCCACTGGAGCTGTGACATCACATATGACTATAACTTCTCATTCATCTGTTTTCTCTGTGTCCACACACAGTTTGATCTCATTTTACCTGATGCTTCTTCGTCAACAGTATAGCCCATCCCGCTGATTTCAATATTTGTTTATCAAAGAAAACTAACACATGCATGTCTTAAATGCACTACATGATCAGTGTGAAATGCCATCACTTCAGACAGAGGTGAAACTAGAGGTGAACACTGCTTAACACTTCACTATTATAATCATGCAATACTGTCACAAAAATCAAGTTAAGAAAAAGACTGTATACCCTATATACCCCCTAGATCTTAAGCATGGTATATTGATGAAGTTCACTTTCTTTCCTACAGTGCACACACAGAAAAGCTGACAAAAGCACAGCAAAATGTGTTTCACACCCAACTTACACCGTTCTGTTTAAAGTGCACACTGATGTATATGTAACTTGCATGAAAACATACATATTTCAAGACATTTTGTGTACCCTTGCATAACAAGTGTCAGATGAGGCAATTATTTTGTGCTTCTGTCATTGCTGGTTAAAAAAGTCCATTTCCCATGAAAGTGGAATGTGTGACATATCTAACTGAAGATATTCAAATGACCCTGGTGGCTTTTGATATGCTTCAGATTCTATTTCTTTTCATTTATAAAACAGGTGTGGAGTGTAAGATGTAATAAATGCTTCATGAAGTGCTCCTGCAAGGTCCTCAGAGAGAAAGTTACGAAGGAAGGCACACTGCAGTACCACTGAAGCTTGTACCATTTCATGCTCAGTGTTGAGTCAAAGAGAGAAGAGCATGAAGACCTGGCATAACACAACCCTTAAGCTCAATTCCAACCCAACCAGTGGACGTTCAGCAGGGCCGCAGTGGTACTGGAACTACATGTATCAGTGTCCAGTATGCATATTATAACACATATATTAACATTTCTGTGGTAAGGTTATAGAAAAATGGATATGCTGCTAAATAGAGAAACAGGTTTTTGCTATACTGCATTTGTAGTCACGTACATGTGTGAGCAAAGCCTCGCTGATTACCGTGGCTCTGCTGTTTTCCCAGCACTCACTGTCTCATGTTAACATTCTGTCTCCTCTTGCACTATCCTCAGTAGTGAGTAGATTATGAGATGCTCGCAAATTAATTTTGTAATTTGATATTTTCTCCTTCTTTGTCATCATTATGCATTTATCAATACTGTCCATTTGTTCTTTTAATTGCCCAATGACCTGTAATTAATTTGATGCTATTGACATCCCAGAAAACTAATTAAATCAAGCTTCAATTATTAATGCTGAGGGCTTCATTTCACAAGCCTCATATCCTATTAACAAAGCTTTAACTCTGCAAATGAAAGCAGCCCCATACGATACACAGCATGGGTCAGAGTCCCTCTGGATTTGATGAGGATGTAGAGATTTTATCACTCAAACTGATGGGTTCCATACCATATCTCAATTTACAGTAAAATGCTGATGAGTATGTGTATTTATTCATTAATGTGTTTTTTTTGTCTTTAAACCATTGAGGTAATTTTCAAGTTCCTGATTGTGTTTTTTTTTTCAGTAGATTTTGCCTTTTTTCTATTTTGGTCATCTGTATTTCAGTACTGAAGTAATCATCAATCTGTCTGCACAGGTGAATTCTAAGAGGTGCAATACATCACAGAGAAGTATTCACCTATTGTAAACCTATTTCCTACAGGTAACAGTATAAATCAAGCTTGACAAGAAAAGAACATGGGGCATATGAATCATTTTGTAACAACACACACCAGATAAGCTATTGGTCAAAATACCCCAGTCTTCAGAGGGTAGCAGACCTCCAAAGGCAAAGTTTTCCTTCCAGCCAGATTATGAGGTTGTTAGTAATATGCAATCATACTGAGATCAAGAATTATTTTGTGAACGCTTCCTTCTCAGTTTTTTTTTTTTTTTTTTTTTTTACATTTATCTATTATTTTGAGGAAATATAATAAACACTGCTGACATCAATAAACTAGTAATTAATCAATCCCATCCACCACTATGGTATGGTGCCACAGCAAAATCAACATAGATGCTTAAGGCTTAGAATGGTGCAGCATTACAATATACCCAGGATATAAGCCCCTCACTACACCTGATTGAATTTTGAGCTTTACAAATGAATGTCAAACTTACTGTCATCTCTGGGGTAGATGGGATCCAAACAACCTACAAATGATACTGCAGTATGGAAACAAGACACAGTACGTATCCAGTGTGTTTCGCTGTTGTAACACTGAAGGAATTATAAAACAGTGAGTGAGATTATTTTTTTAGTAAGGCCTATACTATATTCTTCAGACACTGCAAGACATCATTTCACTATGAAATGGCTTCATTCATGTAATTTATGCAAATTGAAAGGATCCTTTCTATGGGCCTTTGTCCATATATGTATCATGGCTTTAACATACCTGTGCCCATAATGTTAATACATGGGGAAGAAGTCTATGTATTTTTCACAGTATTCTGATCTGGCTTTCAGAACCAAGTTCAGAATGCCTCAAGTATACCTCTGTAAATATGTATGCATTTCCAAATCATTTGACACATATGCAGAGCAAACTGGACACTGTCCACTCAAACTGTGTTGATCAGATGACCTAAATGTTACTTTTTAAGGAACAGCTTTGCATTTTCACCAGATTTGTCAGCTTGCCTGGCAGCTTGCCTTGGGATTAGAGTGAACATCTTATTCAACATCCTTTATTACCATTATGGAATAAAAGAGCGTTCCTCCTACTCGCCCTCCCCATTAGTTCTTCTTGCAGCATTCTTAGACAGAACGGTAACATTTTCTATTAACCCATGTTCAGAAAGCATTATAGATGCACTGATAAATGGTTATAATGCATTCATAATGCTTCATAACTAATGACTTTTGTATTCATAACTGTTTATACAGTCTTATGAGGCATTATGATGCTATCGTATAAGCCTTTACAGCTTGAAGTGTCACAATAAGCCTTATAAGCTTCTTTGGCCTTTTGATAGTAGGGAAACACTTGTTGAAACACTCACTGTCTGTTATAGTGCCTTATTGATTTTCATGACTAATTATGTGTTAATCTCATTTTACTTAGAGTATGCACGAGTGCTTGTAACTCTTTATTATTTGACAAGAGGTATTGGACATGTAAAAGAACAATTATCAGATTAAAGCTTTATAATAATTTGTGACACTTTGAGTTGTAAAGGCTTATATAGTAATATTATAATGACTCATAAATACAGTCATGAGAATGTCTAAGCAGCATGCCTAAGCAGCATGAACATTTATAACATTAGACATAAGACTTTTTGAATGCATTATAAGCCTTTATGAATGTATTTATAATGCTTAATGAATATCGGGTTCATAGAAAGTGTTACAGACAGAGCAATGTGATATATATTACATTATCACATTGCATGTTTTCCCAAGGCATGGACTTGCATTAATATTTCAATAGTGTGATTTACATGAATAATTATTTATGTTATTTAAAATTCGTTAGCTTCTTCAATGTGAGATAGTTCTTGTACAATTGTCTTCCCCACTCAAGGCCTCTCAGACTCTGGAAAGAATCCCTCTCTCCCATGACTTGGCTGCTGTCTCTGCACCTTTTGTGTGAAAAGAGGCTCCATATTAATGAAGTTACGGTGACTGACAGGTCCCTCCCGTGAGTGGGAGAAAGGTAAAGGGAGCACTGAAAAGAAATGAACATGCTTTGACGGCTCTCCTAACAACGGTAAGAGGTGCCCTCAAGGGAGGGAAAGCTTCAGTGGAAGGAGCGACCCTAATCCCCTCTCCTGTGCTCTGCCTCCCTCTTCCACTTCCCTCTATCTGGGTCCACTGGCTGCGGGAAATGGAAGGCAAGGCACAGCCCCTGACAGACCTGAGCCAGTGGAGCAGGAACCTGTCAGGGCTATTTTTGCCACTCCTGCCCCAAGGGCTCCACTAAGCTCGTCCAAAGCCTCTGTGTGTGTAGCTGAGTTCATGTCTGTGTGTCTGTGTGCCTGTGTAAGGGAGAGCTATACTACCAGCTATTAGAAGATTTCTTTGGATGAACATGGTTTTGTTATTTATGATGGTTATAATATATTTATTCATTTATTTACTTTTCTTTCTAAGTTGTGTTTATTATTATCAAATAATGTCTGAGGTATACACAAATTATAACAATAACAAACTGCCTCAAATTCAAAGACTGCCCTCTGAGCAGAGCAGAAATGTTAGCATGGGCTATATGGTGGTCAAATGATTATCTAGCCTCAAGATGGATATGATGGAGGTAAAATGATGCGGTAACTCATAGAAGAGCTCTGACAGCTGCAAATGTTAGGTTAGCTAAAACAATGTCTGGAGCGCTACTCTCTGTGACTCTTGTTAATTTGTTGTCTAACACAATTCATCACCTGTAATGGATGTGGATCATGCCATCAGTTGTTTTGAACTGATGAGGCTTACTTTTCTGTTTTTGTTCAGGAATTTATATACTGTGCATAGGCAAGATCGTTAATTAAAACATGCTTCAGAGTTACAATAAATCATAGTGGGACAGCTTGGCATCATGATTTAATTAAGTAGCACAATAATTTCTACAGTATACCCATGCTTAATTCTTTCCGTATGTTCTTTTTAAACCCATTATATTATTATGAGAATAGTAAGTCACTTTTTAGAATGTATTGCAAAACATTCCACCCGACATCCTTGCGTGGCTAAACAATGTTAAGGCTTGAACATTTGAAATGCTGCTGATGTGATACGGTTTTTTTTTTGTTTTGTTTTGTTTTGTTTTTTGTGGCAGGATTGTTGTGAATGTATGTGATTAGCTGTATTTGTTTTCTCAACCTAGACACATTCATATGCCACTTATATAAATGACATATTATAAAAAGCATGGAGTCACATTGGAAATGTCTGTGCTCTTCTGGAGAATTTTCCTGAAACAGTTTGCAGTATTTATTAGACAGAAGTAGGCTTGTCTCTGGCTCAAGGGAGAGCAAACTCTGACCATGTAGTGTAATTGGCCTTTTTCCACAGAGGACTTCAATTGTCCAGAGTGATGTTTTGGTGTATGTTTGCAGGCAGGTTTGCTTCAGGAGTCGTGTACTTATGTACTTTGAGAAATTTCCATCATGGTGAACCATACCAGTAAATGCTGAGGGTGGGGGTGGGGGTGAGTATCTCTGACAGCAGGTCTCAGAGGGGAACTTGGCAAGCACTTTTCCATACTTATTAAAAGTTTGTCTCCAAGGATGGGAATTGTGTTTCCAGGTGTCACAAAGTTTGAAAAGCTGAAGTCCGATTCATCACTGTTCTTTCAACCTGTTAATGTTCTCAACAGCACCATTTGTGCTGTCAAAGAGACACTCCATAAATGTACTTCCCTGCTGTAGGTAAGAGTACTTTCTCCAGCCTTACTATGAGAAATAGAATCCATGTCACAAGAAAGACATTTGTATAGCCATCAACAACATGCACACACACACTCACAGAATTACATATGAAAATATGCACACAATTTTTCAAAGTGTTAAACCTGCGGAGCCTTACATTTAGTAGCAATGCAATATGTAACACTTAGCAGTTCTAGTTAATTACTTAATAGTAGTAGTTCATAGTACTAGAGACATTATTTCAAAGTCTTCTCAAAGTCTTCTTCCTGACCTATAGATTGACTACTAGCACACATGAAATGAAATCCCAATGGGCTTGAGAGGGGAAAGTGAAATTGATCCTGTAAAACACCTGCTTCATGCCATTATCTTGCACGGAACCACTCTCTCCCAGATCACTTCTCTTATTAAGATGTCCACCCTGTGACTTGCCAAAAGAAGAAAATTAATTCCAGACACCTTCAGATTCATTCCATTCATTTGTCTGACTGTCAAACTGTAACTGCTGTAAGTTGGATGCACTATTTAGCTCAGATGACCTTGCTCTTTTTGTGGTTTTTGCAAACAACCCTTAATCAATAACATAGTCCTTTCTCTTTTTGATCAATAGCAGTAAAGACTTGAGTGAAATAGAACAGCAATAAATCCACCACATCTTCTCAGTTTTATAATTATTGTACAGAGTATTTTAAACTGTGAAACGTAACTGATACAGTCAAGGAGTGATTGATGGTATGACGCCTAAAAGGCTAAGCATGGAAACCATGGCAGCATCCCTGAAAAGCTATTCAATAACCCCCACCCCATGCCTCTCTATTCACTCTCTTTTGTCTTCTTAATAGTGCTTGGTAATTGCAAAGGCACAGATGGCCCATGTGTGTTTCACACAGAATAAAACAAACAACATACATTATACATATAGATTTTGACATTGTTTGGAGTAGTATGTGTAGATGTGTGTCTGCCAAATTGAAGGGTGCACTTGTGAGCTGGAATATGACACCACTGATCAGAAGAGTTCTCAACTGTCTCTTTTGTTGAAAGCCTTTGCGCCAACGGGGAAAAAACAAGAACCGGTCCACTTGGAGCTCAGACACACTTCAAATAATTCAGCTATGTTTTTGTACAAGTCATTTGTTGGCCATTCTTCCACCAATTCTTCTCTGCACATCATTACACCTGAACATCTCTAAGGTTGCAAGTTCACACTTTGAAAGACAAGGCTCTATATTATCATCACCTGTCAATGCATTTTTATTACAAATTGCAAAAAATACTTAATGATGATTAAATTAAGCAATGTGCTATCTATATCAGTGCTATCGGTGCAATCTATAGTTACAAACAAATAATTCCCTGATTGATTAATGATATTTTGCAGTATGATTGACACTTGTGTTGTTCAACATCAGAGGGTTCGCCAACATTGCTTGATTTCTTTGGTCACAAAGTATTATAAAGCTTCAGTTTGTTGATTGTCTTTTTTATGCCCAGTGACTCATGCCATTTAATGAAGAGTAACACACAATGGATACTCTAAGTTAAGTGAGATAAACATAATTAATAACGAAAGTTTATCTAGTATCAAAATACTAAACAAACTTTTTAACACTTGTAAAGGCTTATGTGACCATTTAATGATATAATGCCTTATTAGTCTAGTCATGAGAATCTATAAACAGTTATGCATACTAACCTACTAATGCTTTATAATGCTTTATGAATACTGGGTTCATAGAAAGAGTTACACATGTGGAATTACAGTGCTATGAATTTTACATTCATTTGACCTATACAAGGCAGGAACATGCAATCCTGAAAAGTAGAGGCCAGGAGTGAAATTATTTCTTTACCACTAAGTGCAATATATTGTGTAGCACATCTAAAAGATACATTTTGCCAAAGATCCATTAGGATTTTTCTTATGACAGAGGAGAATAGAATAAGTGGGACTGTAGCAGAGACGGAGCCATCAAGAAACCAAGCAGTTATGTTTCGGGGTTAGGATGGCATAACTTTAAATGAGTAATCACTTTAATATTTTAAACACATTAGTTCTGAGTTACACAATCCTTTCTGGGATGCCAGGTCCCCAGAGGCATGCACTCTGTGAAACCGAAGGCTCCAAATAATTTATAGCCTTACATTTTTTTCTTATACATTAAAAAATATCCATCTAAATGCCTGGCCCACACTCAGAAATGTACATATTTGATCAATCTTGTAAATCTACCTGTAAGACACACTTCTTGTTGTCTTAAAAATCTCATTAGGTGATAGTCATGTTACAGAGCTTGCATGATATATGGACTACTAAAATGTAATGAAATGTATCTAAAAAATGAAGTGAGTAAAATGCATTAATATTATTTTCTGGGTTTGTCTTTAGGTTTTGTCTGTTCAGAGATTAATTGAGATATAAAACCTGTGACAGTGATGGTATGGCTGGGCCCTGGATGTCATGCAGTCTGGTCTGAGGACAGTGGTGCAGTGTCCTTGTGTAATTATCTGTGACCTGTGCAGGTGAAATAATCCAGGCCCCTCAGGCAGGCTATTAGCAACAAGACTGGTCTTGTTGCAACATGGAGTGCACCACATCAGAGTGGGGTGTTGCTAAAACATAAAGAGGTCACAGGGTCCATCTGAAGCAGGTGTCTCATGTGCAGGTGGGGCCCACAGCAAGATGAATCACCATGCCAAAGTCACCTCTCCCCATTGCACCTGACCCAGAACAGATGAAAGCTCAAAGAAGGAGGGGAAGGCCAACTGCTTGTTTAAAGTTAAAATTGCAATCATGTAATAATAATGCCACAAGTATATTATGATCAAAACTCACAAAAGCATTAGATTTACCTCAGTTTTGGGCTCCACATTTGCTCAGATCAGAAGGCAAAGGACAATGCAGAGGCTTCTAAATGAAGATACCACAACCACAGCCCTGTGGAACTGCTTAAGCTCTCTCTAACAGCTAAACTTTGAAACTTTGTTGCCATCTATAATAAATGAACACAACAGATTCTCCTGTAACACTGAAGTACAGTGAGGGGGGAAAGACATTCCCAGAAAATTAGTGTATGGGGCAAAAATAGCTCTTTCTCAAGCAGGGTTTATATAACAGTTTTTTCCCACTTCTCCACTTTTGCTCTCTCTAAATTATAAATGTCTGCTTTTAGTTCACTGGGTTATGACCCCCAGCATAGTGCACCTTGCATAGTGCATATGATCAAAAGTTAAAGATAATCTCTCTTACCTGAGTTAGTTAGTTTTGCACAAAAAATAAGGCAGTCTCATAAGGTCATAAGAGAACAAACATCTGGTGACAACAGTGACACCCTCAGAAAAAATTTCAGAGAGTGGCCAGAAGACACCAGTGCAAATCTTGGGGTGGCACACTAGAAATGTCATTAAAGGTTATTACAGTAGGTCTATGTTTATTTTAATGCACCATAACATAGCCCATCCACACATTTTATTCCATATTTAGCCCTCTGAGTGTCAGGTCTGCATCAGATCAGGTCACGGCCACGCCCCCTCACTCAACTCCACAGACTCTCAATCTCTCTCCCAGTTCGCAGTCACTTCCCCGTGCACGATCACCTTCCCCTGAGTATTAATTGGTGTCACCTGGTCTCCACTCTACTTAAGCCTCCCCCCTGCTTCACCTGGTGTCTGGCCTCGTCAATGTTACCGTGGATAACCCCCGTCTCCTCCGTCTCCCGCAATCTCCCGGATTCTCCCGTGTTGTTCGCCCCGCGTGCCTAGACTTCCCAGTCGGTATTGTTATACTTAGTGTCTCCTTGTTTTCCAGTCAGTGCTGTTGTGTTTGCCTTCTAGATCTCCTGTGTGTTAGTTAACAATTACCTCTGAGCGTTGTAGTTTTCTGTTCTCCTCCGTTATAGTAGCGGACGTGACTTCTGTTAATCCCCGTTTGGTTTGTTCAATAAATATCCTTTGTTTAATACTGCCTCTGCCCCGTCTGTGCCTGTCACTGAGCCTAAGGCTATTTTCAGTGCAATTTCAGTGTAATTACATGATCTATTATTATTATTATTATTATTATTATTATCTCAATCATTATAAGGGTTATCTGCATATGCTAACTGTATATATATATTCAGGAGAGTCTCTAGCAAAATCTGCAGTGTTTGATGTGATACTACATACATATGGCTTGTATGAGCCTTAGTATCAAGAAGAAAATGTTTTTGTTCTTATAAATATATATATATATATATATATATATATATATATATTTACACTTTTGCAAATATCTCACCATCGGAGGCAGGCCAATACAAATATCTTTTCATATTTGGATAGACAAGGAATCCAGCAATAGACAGAGGGCTGCATCACAATCCTCTCTATTGCTGGCCTGGGCGCTGAAATGACATTTCTTGCAATTGATTTCGCTAGGGTGCAACAACGCCACTTGCGAACGCCCCCCATGCATATAGTTATCCTGACACGGGAGCGCGCTTCCATAGAAGCGACCAGGAAATTACAACAGCGTCAGGCAAGTGAGTTTTAAAAACACTGAACCACACATAACGCACAGTTGGCATCATATAATATTACTGGAGATGTTTTACATGTCATAGCAGAACGAAATAAACGGAGGTCTCCAAGTGTGTGAACGGTTGTACGCGTTGTTGTAAGTGAAATGTTTAACGTGGTTTAACAGCATGTGTGCACCCGTTTGTTTAGACACACGTAAACTAAGCGCACAGCACACGAACACATCAACAAGCAAGACATGATATTACCGGCTGGAACTGGACTAGACATGAAGGAATGCAAAGATATATGGCGTCTGAAAGCAAATGCGGCCGCCATTAGGACGCGGTGAGGACGCGCTATAAGTCGCACATAAGTCAAGTGATGTAATTTCAAGACAGTATTGCTCAGGAACCGCTAATCATACAGAATGGCAGCACCATTGGAATCGGTAGGATCTCCTGTTTATTTTGATACGCGGTTTGCCATGTGGAAGTTAAGAAATTATGATATTACTAAGAGAAGAATGGGTATGACATGGACTAAGAGCTGTATTAGTGACGTTAATTTTGATATAAATTCAATGCACATTTTCTTGCGAACCCCTCATCACACAAACTAGCACTGTTGGAAAGGTCAGATTGTGCAGTTTAACATGATATGTGTGTCATGTCTGCGTAACGAAAACCCAGTGAGTAATTTAACACAGACGATGTGTCAGTTTAGATGCACTTTGCGTCCATTGGGTTAGGCTAGTAATAATAGCAGTTATTGCAGGAGATGCAACATTTTCAAACAGACAAAAATGCTTAGGCCTAAGTATGTAGCTTATCAGATTAGAAGTATTTCGCCTATGATTTTGATTTAGAATGCTTCCAGTTGGGCAGGCCAGTGTGGTGGTCAGTAAGGTGGCGTCACAGGGTGTCAAGGGTGTAAAGACAGTTCTTAAGAATGGTCAGTTAATGGCAATGCGCAAGCCAAAGACAATTTCAGTAGATAGTGACAATGTGGATAGTACAATACCAAAGAATGTCTCCAAATCTTGGGCAAGCTTCTTCCCCTTAGGAAAGAGTTCCATTAACTTTTCTCTTTCACACAATAGCTACATTTCTGAAAAAGTTTTCAATTCACCAGACGAGACTGCTCATCTCCATTAGGTTGTAGAAAGAGGTTGCCAGATGCTGCAGGTGAGGGTGTTAATGTTAATATTTTTAACATGTTTTCTTTTTAGTGACAGCTTCAGGCAAGATCATGAGACATAACTGTGAAAAGGGCAATGCAAGTACAAGTTTATTTGTGTGATGAACTATTTGTTTATCAGCGGATAACAAATAAATCAAAACAGGTATTGTTTAAAGTTTCCTTCTTTCCTTGGCAAGACACTGTATAGTCAGTGGGATATGTTTTGTCCGCCTGTCAATAGAGGGAAATAAGGATGAAGACCCCTCTGAGTCATGTCAGGTTCCTGCTCACCCTTTTGGGACTTACATTCCCATACTGACGGACGGACAACTTAATTGCCAGGCAATAACATTTTGCTAATTTAATACCACTTATCACCACGCAACATGCCAAGTTTTCGGTTCATGATTTCCTCATGAAAGTCACACCAATTTCCATGAACCTTTAAATTAACCTTTACAAAGTTAATTTAAGTCAATGTCTGTATTGTTCCACTACATGTTAAAACCAGTTTCTGCTTCTTTGTGCGCTGTCACTAATAAATTAGCAAATACATTACACCTGTTGTCATGGCATGGTTTCCACTGAAGGGTCGTATGTGTGTAGTGGACTAAAATGAGTCCAGTCCACTAGTATTGCTCTTTTTTGGCAACCTGAGGACAGACACCTGCGCTATGGCTCTGTGGCTCATATGTAGATTTATCAAGAAGTAAGTCAAGTAACACATGTAATTGATATTCAGTACCTTACACCATTCTTCGTTTTTAAAGTGAAACCACTCTTCTCACCTCCAGCCAGCACTACTTCCACATCTTATGCCTGTAATCCCCTTTTCTTTTACTGCAGTTGCACAACACTATTTCTTTAGTTTGAAGCAATTCATCCTTCAATATTTACTTATTATTAATCTTTCTGGTGTGACATGTTTGCCTTTGTTGACCATGCCAGTAGATGTTGCCCGGGGGATGTCTTTCACTTTCCGTTTGTTTGTTTGCCTTCACTCTAATTCCTGTCCGTTTCTGAGTCATTTTCTTTTGAATTTCATTATCCTGTTCACATTCCAAATGCTAAAATATTCATGGAGGGGCTCGGAAACCATTGTTTGAGTTTTATAAGCACGGTGACTTTAGAAAAAAAACAACAATGGGCAAAGTTGTGCAAGTTGAGTGAGAATATAAATGTTTGAATGAGAAGGTTTCATTTTGGAAACTCTGGACCTTTACTTGTCCTCCTTTAAAGGTTCAGGGTCACACCGCAATATCTTTAGAAGAAAAGGAAATTGATGATTCTCTGATGAAGGCAATGTTTGAAAGACACCATTTCATGTTTTCACTATTTCACCATCTAATGTGCAAATCACACAGTGCACTCTGTGGAAAACAAAGACACTTCCAATGATGATTTTCGCCGGATCCCTCAACAGAAGGCACTGCATTAGTAATAGCAATAGTGTTGTTTTTCTGAGGTGACATTTTTTTTTCTTTGGTTTAATGAATACAGTAATCTTGACCTGACCTATTTTATGCAGTCTTGCGTGATTTGTTTATCTGCATTATTATCTGTATCTGTGTTAAAATTGATTACAAATAAAGACAAATTTACCCCAAATGTAATGTTTATGTATATTCTGATAGAGTGTAATGTGGCTCTCGACAAAAGACACTGAACTATTTATTGGACACCGACAAGCACAAAAGAGCAGACAAAACCTTCGTAGAATAAGAATGGGTTAGGAATAAAAGTCCTGTCTCAAATTGTTGCCGTTGGCCCAAATGGACAAATATGTGTCCTGTGTGCAGATGGTAGAAAGAACACCTAAACCCAGTCATTTGGAGAGACACTTCAGGGGTAGTCATTTGCTCAAGAGTGATAAGTATTTTATTTTCACCCTCAGGGATCAAACTGAATGCACTTGGGGAACTGCTGAGTTATCAATCCACAGCTATTGACAGACAAGTACACTGCTGGGCATCAGTCTGCCTACAAACACCTAAATAATTTAAATCCAGGCTATATTATCTGCACTGAATTACAAAGCCCTGCAGGAGGCCAAAGGTAGGCCTGACCTGCATCATGAAAGCAAAGCACAAGGCAAATAGGGGTACCATCTATGAAGGAGGTGAGCTAAAGAGGGCTCCAAAGAACAATAAAATAGGCCTATTTTCATTTGCAGCAGAATCTAATCTAATCTAAGCAGAACATTCAGAAAAGGTCTTATCTGATCCTATCAAACTATAACAAGTCAAAATGCTAGAGCTATTAGATTTTTGGTATGCAAAGCTAGCACAGAGATAATTATTCTGGGATGGAGTCTCTGAATTGGTTCTACATGCATAAATCTCCAGACATAATGGATTGCACGCAGTACACAAAGCAATGTGATTAACCACTGCTTGTATAATAGAAAATGTTCTGATGTGTATCTTGCGCTGCAATTGTCCTGACCATTTGCTTTCAATACGCCAAACCCTCACAAGTCCTCACAGATGATTTCCCACTTGTTAAGGGGAGTGTTCAACTTGCAACAGTTGCTCTAAAGATGCTGCTGATATTGGCATTCAGGGGAGTCTCTCTGCGGGTTTTAACCATGAATTTATCTAGCTGCCATGATACAAACACAGTATATGACATGTATTCATAGGACAGTATCACCCATCCACATGTTAGCATTGAGGTGCTTGTGCTTATTCCAGGGCTGTCATATACTGTATATGTGCCCTGCTACTGCACTGTATCTGATGTATTGCAGAATCGAGCCTGTCATCTTTGATTTATGAACCTCTGAAGAGCGAAGAACTGTGGGAGGCAGACAACTCCAATCAGACACCGTTCCCTGACTCTGGGACTCACACCATTCCCTGACCCTGGGACTCACGGCATCCAGACTATGCTCCAGACTATACCCACAGAGATGGTGGGTATAACTTTACACCTACAGCTTCAGCCATCCTCTCATAGCAGGAAGGACAATGGGACATTGGCTTGGCTGTGTAAAAGACTTCTTGTGAACGGATAGTAGCAACTTAATGGGTAGCACTGCCACTGCCAATCCAAGACCGGCTACTCATCAAAACATGATGAGAGAACTAATTAGACATGTCAGAATAGTATGGGATTTTCAGCTGTGAATGGAGGATGTTGTACAAAAGAAAAAGTGGCAGAGCAACAAAAATATTATGAAATATGAAATATAGGCAATGTTTCTACAGAAGATATTCAAATCTAACTGAAATTGTAATCCTTGAATATTTCCAAAAGTAACTGTACTTTAGTTCCACATTTTTTCAAAGTAATGTAACTTTACTTTCATTTTGTAAATAAATTATGCAATTTTGCTACATGTAATTCGTTACTCCCCAACACTAGTTACGGGTTATGTTCAGACAGTATGAGCTTAAGGGAGAAATCTGATCATTTCCAACATGCATCTCTGCTATTTGAGCTCCTTAAATAATTATGGTATAACAAATTGAAAAGAATGGATATAAGCTAAACCCATTTATGCTACTTAGCATCATGCACCAGTAGTTCCCTGATGATTCTAATTGTGATCACAATTATGTTTCCTCCACAATATCAAAAATATTTGATATAATCAGAAAAAAATATTTTGTCACATTCCATTGTACAAGTAGAGGTAGACTGAAAGGCTGTGCTGTTTACTGAATGAAACATACACACCATGCCTAATACAATGCATAATTTTGCCAGTTCTACATGCCACTCCTCTAGGTGTCTGTTCTTCACCATAGCCCTGCCATCAAAGGTTTTCTAGTGATATCGTAAACAGGGTAGATTTTATGAAGAACACTTTGGTGGGATTAAACAGAGGCTTTCTGCAAGCACAGGTTTAAAGGCTGCAGCAGAAGTGTCCAACAGTAGGGGTAGGAAGACGACACTGGGTCGACAGAACTGTATGTTGCCAAATAATTGTAATTTTATATAGGTTATGGTGATGAGAAACAGTGTTTTCACAGCCATCAGCATCTGCAGGCAGAGGTTCTATAAGCTAGAAAACAGGACAGTATCAGCCACTCACACACACACACATGCACATACGCACACATACACACACACACAATATCAGTACTCTAGCAGTATCCACACCTTAGCATAAGATTATATGGAAATGAAGAAAGTTACAACTACAAGGGTAGAATACAGTAGCAGTGCACAAATGGTGGAAGTCCTCCTTCACTTTTCAACATGTGCAGTTTGTTAAACACATGACTACAGAGTATGTTGTGAAGAGTGCTGGGGTCTAAAAGCAATACTTAGCAATGGTGAATGGAGGTGAGGATATTTTCCCATGAGAAGTGAGTGCTTGTTAGCAGAAGGCTCTCCCTCCTGTTGTGTCTTTAGATACTCTTGGGTTCACAAGGAAATCTGCATTATATATAAAAAAAGACCTTTACAGTCATGTAGAGCTAGGTCATGTAGAGCTTTATTTTGAAGTGAAGTAAAGTTGACTGGTATTTAGCAGATTTTATCCAAACCAACACATACTCACAATGTGGGGCTCAGGAACCAAACCCAAGTCTTCTGATTGTTAGCTAAGTAATGTCTGCTCCACCATACCCACATTATTTTAATAGCCGCACTTTAATATCTACAGTACTGCTCAATGACAAGTACAGATAAGAGGGTAAATTATGTTCATACTTGTATTACTTCTAGTTAGTGTGAAAACAACAGTGTTCCATATTCACAGGAGGCTCTTTGGGGAAGCATTGCATGAGACTAGAGCTAAAACGTGGATTAACTGAAGATACTGATGGGATGAAGATGAAGTTACAGATGGAAAACTGATGTCTTTGAGGTCTGTTTTGTTTGAGTATCATGGTCAGCAAATGTTGTTGCCCAGTACATACAATTTTATTACAGTTTTTGCTCATCCAGCTACCTTGGTGCATTTTCAGTCTTTCATACTATATCTCCTCAAGTGATTTAACAAGAAAGCAATTACCCTGCAGTGTGCATGTGCTTTCATCGCTGACCAGGCTGAACTCATCATAATAGGTGTTTTATGCCCCCTTCCTCTCTATAGTATCAAAGCAGGGTCCATTAACACTGATGCAAAATGAAGTGTTATCATTTAAATGGACCACTTTTCTTCCCATTTCGGAAATATAGATCAATTTAGCCAATTTATTTGGGTTACTTCTCTTTAGAAGAAGTTGGAATGAGTTTGGGATATGATAAATGCTCGTGAGCTATTTGCAACACTTTGAAATATGATTAGCTGATGATCTTTATTCCAGGACAAGGTTAAAAAAGTTTTTTTCAACTTCACACACATTTTCCACTTCCACACAAACACCCACACACTATGTGTAGCTCCAGGCAAATCTTACACCTTTCCCAAATATTCAAATAAGGCAAGGAGAGGGCAGGCTTTATATTGTATAACTCACAGCCAATAATGGTGTTTGCATTACTATCTATGGACAGGTATTTTCCTTCAAATTGAGGAAACAACAGTTGTTAACTCTCAAACATTTAAACATGCACTTCTGAAGATTGTTGGTAAGAATTTAGGCCTAACACTTAAATTTAACTGTAAATGACAAGCTGGCTGCCCTTCTCCTTCTCCTACATACGTACAGCACACTGCTCTCCCCCCTCACCCCACACACACCGCTGCCAACAACCCCCCAGCAATACCCCCCCCCCCAGTAGCCTAGTACCCCCTCACTAGTAGCCCCCACCCAAATCCACACAGCTCACTGCCCCACCTCTCCTACCATCACCCCTACATATGCCCATTCTCAAGAGCCCACCTCCTTCAGATAAGGGAGTTTTTCCTTGCCCTGTTGCTCTTGGGTGTTCCTTGTTTATGTGTGGGAGTATTGTAAATTGTCCTAAGCCCCTCTCCTACTGCACTATATGCACTATATGCCCCTCCCCTACCTTCCCCCTTTTTATGCATGAAATAGGTTGACAAACACACAATTTCACTGGACATTTTACCCCCAGTAACTATATGCATGTGACAATAAACCTTGTGTCCTTGTATAAACTTTCCTTGTAGCCTTGGTTATTGCCCTGGAAATGTCTCTCACAGCACATGTTCCTTCGTTATGCCTAGTTCCCATCTAGTTTCCATTCTGATGAGGAATCCCAGTCTCGGATACACCTCTTTTCACGCATCACATTCTAGTGCAATCAGGCTACTTTGGTTAGAAAGTCTTTCATTAAATTGTGTGGGAATTGTTGTCATGCTTACCTGTTTTTCATCCTATGCATGAATTGAAAAATATTTCATATCAAGAAACATTGTTCCCCATGTCTCGATAAGGACAACAATTCCCTTTAGTGCTGAATAACAAATTACACACAAAATGCTGAGTGAACTGGATTTTTGCTGTTGGCTAATATTCCTATTTGACATTTTTAAGTGTCCTTTTGTTAGTCAAGTTCTTTGAGAAAATTATAGAGGACAGGGTGCCGCTTTTCGTTGTTTTGTCATTTAAAGTCTGCAGTTTCTCTCTGGAAATGGAAAAACTGCAGTTTCTCTATGACATAAGTAGCCTTTGTTAAAGCAACAGGAAACTAGGTTTAGACCTACAAACAATTCCATACAAAACTAGGATTAGACCTACAATTCCATACAAATCTCAGACACTGTAGCAATTAAAAATAGGGGTAAAATAATTTATAATTTTCAAGGCTAATGAGGAGCAGTTTTCTTGACAGCATCAAATGCACAACATCTTTAAAAATCATTGACATTTTTGATGTTTGTGCATGGGATATGAGTCTGTGGTACATGTACTAGTTTGGGTGAGAATGTTTGGGGAACAGCATCCAAAGTAGTTATTATTCAGCAACATCATTAGTTATGCCAGATGCTATTTGCACCCGGGTATATATAGTCAACAATGCTATTTACATGCAAGCATACTTATGTGTATGGAGGTAACATCAGAGCTGTGGAGTGGAAAGAGGGGGTGCTTCCTTATGAGGCCAAGCTGAGTCTGCTACTGAGCAGACATCACAGTGATATCATGTGGTTGTAGCCTAATGCAGTTTTCATGTCCAAGGTAAGTATTCCTGCAAAGTATTCCACTCTGAGTATGAGGCTCTGAAAGATAATTATACCTTTCATACAAAGTCCTGCTCCTCCACAAATCATTTACATAATCCCCATAACTTTCTCCTCGCACCTACAGTCCCCTGTGATCCTCTGATTAGGACCATTTGACCATCCCTCACACCTGATTGGCACAGAACTTGCATGCTGGTGCCCTCTGTGGAGCATGATGCTTTTCGGCAAGGCCTTTGGTCTCTAAACTCCTCCCTCCAACTCAGTCAAACCTTAATATCTTGAAAGGCATAATATGAAATCATTTGGTTGTTGTTACTATGGCATCATTTTATTAGGAATTTATTAGATTTTGATATAGAGATTGAAATTTCATCCATTGTACCATGGACACACATTTCTTTTGCCAAAGTATAAAAATGAATTTTTCATATTGTAATTTGTATATAGAGTATTTCCTCTATTGCCTTTAAAGTTAACCATAACTTTATACTGTTATTTATATAAAAATGTTAAATAAACACAGCAAAAAACTCCCTGTTAAGGCTGGATTTGAACCTGTGAACATCTGTGCTGCAGACTTTCCCTGGAGAGGTTAGCCATTAAGTTTGATTTTTTAAGGGTTGCTAAACAACCACCAATTCAATTGTTTCTGTCAATGTTGCAATCCATTCTTAACAAACTAAATATTGTATGCATTCACTTAATGAAGATTTGACAAGTACGACATCTGATTTCTCCACAGCAAATTTGATCAAGAACTTTCTTGCAAAGCCTATTCCACAGACAGAAATATGAGTGTTCACAGTATTTTTTGTACATGCGCAAATGTGTTTGTTATTGTGGGTGTAAATATCCTTTTATTACCCTATTGCCTATTTTTACCTTAGGTGCAAATAGACAGTCCATAGTTATTGTTCTACAGTTACGTTCATCATACATCCATATACTAATCACAGTAGGATGAAGGTTTTCACCTGCACAGCTGAACAGCATATAAATCTCTGTTCCCTGCTGTGTAAGACAACACATACTGTGATATATTTGTGAATTATATAACATTATTAAATCAATTCTGCATTAGTAGAACTGTAGGAAGAATGAACACAAAGGACAACAGAAAGGCCTTTCTCGCTGAGATTATTTTCCAGAGGTGACCTTCTCAGTCCAGCTCTAATAAAGTATTTTGTTTATTAGTGACTGGCTGAAATGCATAATGGCTATGGATTTTTCTTTTTCTTTATGCAATTAGAGAGAGGCCCTGCCCTGCTGATTCCAGATCAATGTGGCGAATGGTGAGACCTGCTCCTACCTCTGCTTCCTTTCCTGGCATTTCCAACATGAAGCAGCTGAAAGATTTCCCCCCTGATCTGCATGCCAAATAGCTGCTGCTGTCTGTTGTTCCTTTTATGATGAAAAATCACCTCAATTAGTTTGCCATGGGTTATTCTGAACTAGCACAGAATTCTTTGGGGGTCCTACCTCAAAAAACCTCCATCCAATAGTCTCATTCTTGAAAAAATGTTTCAACAGGGAAAAAAAATGAAAAAATCCCTTTGAATAGCTAGAGATATGTATTACAATACATGGATTTGGAATTACAGAGGAAGACCTCCACAGAAAAAAAACCTCCACAGTAAGAAAAATAGACCTGTCTTTCTTCTCTCCCATGAGATGAAGAGGTTCTCACAGGCCTGGTCTCAGTGGTCTACTGACTGTCACTAAACAGACACCCAGGCATGCTAGAAGGTCACACAGGGTGACACGGGATCTCAACAGTGACGGCCTCCGTATCACTGCCACCTGGGAGAGCTCCCTTGATCGCCAAATGTATCAAAGGTCTACAGTCTCTCCAGGCACAATATTCCCCTTTGACAGCTAAATCTAACAGCAACTGAAATGCTACGGTTTGCACATGCTGAACCTGTCATTGTTTGTGTATGTCTTACATGGGAGTGTGTAAGAGTCATTCTGCTTTAACCATACAAAAACTCATTAAGCTCATTATTTAGGTGTATAATTAGTGATAATTTATTAAATTATTATTTAACAGTTAACTTCTCGTTATAGTAGTGATGGCTGCATGCAAACATATGTAGCTTGTACAAAATGCCTTTGGGTATCAAATGTGTGTCAGTAGCTAAAAAAAGCTTATGAGTGTGTGAAATAGTAAGCAAAGAGAGAGAGAGAGAAAGAGACAAAAAGGCAGGCTTGCGGATTCCAGGAGTGTGAGGTGTGTAATAACATGTCACAGTGGATTCCAGGCCGGTCTTGAGCGTGTATTTCATTGCCATAGCCTGACAGGTGCACCTGCTGGGACTGCACCCAGTCCTCTGTTGGCGCCTAACTAACTCCCAGGTGCCCTGTCAAAATGGGGACCACTGCTGGCACTGGGGAGAGGAGGCGCTGCCCCTGCTGCCCTAATAGGTTATGACACCAGTCCAACAAAACAGCTGCAGAGCACACTACTGAGAAATTGTTAAGTTCATTAATTTAAATTCCTCTGAATAAAATATCCTCATTGCCAGCCTCGGCAGGTGGCCAACACATCATCCAACAATGCTGTGCCAACAGTAGACAAAATATTAGAGCAAAAGTGTCAAATTTTAAGTCTTCATCTGGTAGGAATAGAACATGAATTTGTGGAATTTATGACGATTTTAAAAGTCAGTGGACCATTTCAATCCAAATCACTGCTCTCTAAGCCTTTGACTCTGATCTTCCTCCACCAACCAAGGATTCTCTGTCAAGCCTGAAGTTATCCTGCGGTCAAATGATGGAGGCATTGTGAAGGTTTTTAACCACACCTGACACTGGGATTATGATAACCTTGTCTGTGTCTACGTTTCTCTGGTACCATGCAATGGCCCTGCCTCATTTACTCTTAGATGATACCTTATATGACAGCAAAGGGTTAATAATAATAATAATAATAATAAATCAGTTTTTTATAGCGCTTTTCATGGAACTCAAAGACGCTTTACAGTAGGGATCGCGCACGCATACACACGCACACACACACCCACACACACACACAGACAGACAGAGACAGAGAGAGAGAGAGAGAGGGAGAGAGAGAAACGAGTGGGAGCAAGAGGGAAATATCATGTATCATATGCAGTCTTAAACAGATGGGTTTTGAGGTGTCTTTTGAAGGAAGAGAGTGAATCAGCATTTCGGATGTCCAGAGGGAGGGAGTTCCAGAGGGTGGGGGCGGCAATGGAGAAGGCTCGGTCTCCGATGGTCCGGTATTTGGTTTTGGTGATTGGAGTTAGGAGGTTTGCATCAGCAGAGCGTAGTCGACGGGTGGGTGAGTGACGGCAGAGGAGATCAGTTAGATAGGAGGGTGCAAGATTGTTGAGAGCCTTGTAGGTGGTGAGAAGAATCTTGAAATGTATGCGTTGTTTTATGGGAAGCCAGTGGAGTTTACGGAGGACAGGGGTGATATGTTCTCTGGCGGGGGAGCAGGTGAGCAGTCGGGCAGCAGAGTTTTGAACATATTGAAGTTTTTGAAGAGCAGTGGAGGGTAGGCCATACAGAATGCTGTTGCAGTAGTCCAGTCTGGAGGTGATGAAAGCATGGATGAGCGTCTCAGCTGCTGAGGTGGAGAGGGTGGGTCGCAGACGAGCAATGTTTCGCAGGTGGAAAAAGGATGTCTTAGTTATATGGTTGATGTGTGACTTGAAGGAGAGAGCAGGGTCCATGTAGATGCCAAGGTTTCTGATGAGGGGAGAGGGGGTGACAGAGTGTCCATCAATGCAGAGTGAGAGATCTTGGTAGGTGGGGAGGACATGTTTAGGACCGAAGACGATGATCTCAGTTTTATTACTGTTGAGTTTGAGGAAATTGTGGTTCATCCAGGTTTTAATGGCGGTGAGGCAGCAAGTGAGGGTAGAGAGGGTGTTGGGAGAGATGGATTTGGTGGTGAGGTATAGCTGGGTGTCATCGGCGTAGCAGTGGAACTGAAGTCCATGGTGGCGGATGATGTGGCCAAGTGGAAGCATGTACAGGATGAAGAGTAGGGGCCCCAAGACTGAACCTTGGGGGACCCCATGAACTACAGGGGTGGTCTGAGATTTGTGATGGTTAATGGTGATATAGTGAAGCCTATCTGACAGGTAGGATTTGAACCAGCAGAGGGCGGTGTTGGTGATGCCAATTGATTGTAACCGGTTTAGAAGGATGGAATGGTTGACTGTGTCGAAAGCAGCGCTGAGGTCGAGGAGGAGAAGGATGGTGAGGGAGCCAGAGTCGGAGGAAAGAAGAAGGTCGTTGGTGACTTTAAGGAGTGCTGTTTCAGTGCTGTGGTGAGGGCGAAAACCAGATTGGAAAGTTTCATAAAGGCTGTTCGTGAAAAGGTGGGTCTTCAGTTGAGATGCGACAGCTCTTTCCAGGAGTTTCGACAGTAATGTAAGGTTTGAAATGGGTCTGTAGTTATTGGGGTCATCGGGGTCAAGGCCAGGTTTTTTGAGGAGAGGAGTGATGGCAGCGAGTTTGAGAGGGGTGGGGACTATGCCAGAGGTAAGGGAGGAGTTGATGATGTCTGTAATGAGAGGGGTGAGGGGAGTGAAGCAGTCTTTGACAAGTTGAGATGGCATGGGGTCCAGGGGAGAGGTAGATGTTTTCATTGTGTTGAGTATTTTGAAGAGGTCAGCAGAGGTTATAGGTGAGAAAGCAGATAGCTGTTGGTTGGAGGATGAGAAGAGCGCAGGTTCAGGTGGTGGGGTAGTGGTAGTGGATGACGTGAGCTGGTTGTAAATGTTTTCTATTTTTGAGTTGAAAAATGACATGATTTGATTGCATTTCTCGGGGGTAAAAGAGGAGGAGATGTTGTCATGCGGTTTGAGAAGTTTGTTGATTGTGGTGAAAAGAGAGCGTGGGTTAGAGGAGCCAGAATGTATGATGCCAGAGAAGTAGGTAGAACGGGCTTTGTTAATGGCTGCTTTGTATGTTTGCATGTGGTCTTTGTGAGCGAGGGAGTGTACTGTGAGGCCGGTTTTCCTGTAAAGTCTTTCTAGTTGGCGGAGTTGTTTTTTGAGCCTATGGAGTTCCGGAGTGAACCAGGGTGCAGAGTGGGTGAAGGTGACTGACTTGGTCTTGAGAGGTGCAACTGCGTCCAGGGAGGTAGCCAGAGTGTTGTTGTAAATGTTTACAAGGTCCAAGGGGGTTGGGTTTTGAGGGGGGGTGAGGCTGGAAAGTGTGTTGGATATGCTGGTGGAGAGAGAAACAGGGCAGATGTTTTTGAGATTACGAAAAGTTATCTTGCGGTTATGTCTGGGTGTAGGAGTGGGAATGTCGGTGTCAAATGTGATGGCGAGGTGATCAGATATTGTAAGATCAGTGCTTGATATATTGTGGATATGGAAGCCGGAGGTGAAAACCAGGTCTAAAATGTGTCCACGGTTATGGGTGGGGAAATTAATGTGTTGTGTGAAGCCGGAACAGGTGAGAAAGTCCATGAAGTCCAAAGCATTTTTGCAGTCTGGTGAGTCGATATGAAAGTTGAAATCGCCAAGGAGCAGAAGGGATGGGGAGATTGAGAAGAGTGTGGTGATGAGGTCAGAGAGGTCGGATAGGAAAGATGGGTTGGGTTTGGGGGGGCGGTAGATGATGGCGATGATGAGGGGTTTAGGTCCAGGTAGTTTGAAGGCCAGATGCTCAAATGATGGGGCAGAGGGGAGTGATAAAGCGCGGGGTTGGAGGTTTTGATGGAATATGGCAGCAATGCCACCCCCTCTGCCCTCACTGCGTGGTTTGTCCAGATATGAAAATCCTGTAGGTGTGGTCTGGTTAAGTGAAAAATATTCTTGGGGCTTTTGCCATGTTTCAGTTAGGCACAGTAGGTCCAGTTGGTTGTCGGTAATGAATTCATTAAGGATTAAACTTTTATTGGAGAGGGATCTTGTATTGAGGAGGGCGATTTTTACCTGCTTTTGTTTTGGAGTTGTGAGGGAGGTTGGGATTGAGCGGAGATTGAAAATGTTCACAGGGGGTGTGTTCTGATGACGTCGGTAGCTGCGATGACACGACGAGGAAGTGGAAGAGCCGGTTTGATGCGTTCGGTCAGTCCATATGGTTGGGATGGAATTAGTGCTGTTGGAAGTTGACAAGTAGATGAATTTACGGCGAGATCCACGGTGGATGTATGGGGGTCGACGTAGGATACCAGAAGTTCGAAGTGTTAGGATGGTTTCGGTGGATGGTTGGAGTTTGGAGATGAGCTGGTGAAGTTCGGTTGATGTGTAACGAAGAGTCATGGCAGATGTGGCGGGGATGGAGGTCTTGAAGATCGGTGGTGAAATCTGTGGTTAGGCCTCTTCTTGTATGGACACGGTTTGTATACACTCCACAAGTGCATTTTAGTACAGTTGATACCTTGCTTGAAAGAATTTCTTCAATGTTTCAATGTAATCCCCCCCAGATAAATAAATAAATAAATAATAACTAGAAAAACACTCAGAGAGCGCAGACCTCCGATATATGGTTATTGATGCAATACAAATTCCAGATGATATTCAGGATCACCACCAAAAATTAATCATGTGTTTCTTGTCCTAATACCCACATTGTCTGAAAATTTCACCCAAATCTGTGGTGTTCTTTTTGAATTATTTTGCACACAGACAAACAGACAGATAGACAAAATAACCTTGGTGGAGGTAACAGTCAGGTCATCAGCTAGAAAAATTAGGCCTAATTTCCTGTCAAAGTTTTTTCTTCAGATTCCTTGTCAGAAAGCATGTTAGAACAGATTAACCCTTGGGGCCACCTGAAATTTAAAAAAAAATTATACAATGGCAGACACCAGCAAATTTGCCATTCGGACCAACTTTGAGCATCAGTAGCTCCCTTGATATGGCATGTGCAACATTAGGCTAGCCTACGCTCTAAAGACCACAGTGGACTTGTACAGCATAGCGGTTTCATCTCTTGAACATGCCTCTTAAATTAGTTAATGATAACAGTTAGCCTAGTTCATGTCAATTACAACATAAGATCTTATATGATAGACTAAACATTTTACATAGGTTTACAGAATATGATACTGCATAAATAGTGCATAATTGGAATGCAGGTTTTGATTTCATATTAGGTCTATTCTTTTTAAAACATAGGTGAGTTAAGTGTCATCACTATTTGTGTTTTTATCCAAGCCTTATTAAATGCATGTCAATATGGCGATTACTTTCTTTTCGACTTTTCACTCAACTATCATTCAACTGAATGAATCATCCTCCAGGTGAACATCATTGTAAAAATGAAACTGCTATCCAATCACCCTGTTAGTGTCCTGACTTGAGTGAGCTAGAGAGTCAACTGTAGAACATGGAATAGAGATACAGACCTTGCATTTTCCACTGAAATGATCTCAACCAAACTTGAACTTCCACTGAAAATCAAACAACAGTAGGCCTAAGCTATTGTGAAGCTGGATAGGAGTGTGCTTGTGCACATGTGTGTGTAAGAGATTGCTTGCTGCAACAGTCCTATAGTCTAGTACATTGTAGAGGAGCTCTGGCCTAGAAGTGACTTCTGCTATCGACCACATTTTCTCCTTCTCGTGTGTGCAGTGGACAGGGCCAGATTCACAAGTCAAAGGCCCCCGGGCACAAATGTCTGATGGGCCTACTAGAAAACATAGTTTGTTGTTGGGCTTTCTTATTGTAATATACCATATGAAAAGTTCTATTCTTATCATATGCCTATGGCTATATTATGAAGACCATAATCTCAGCCAACAAGCCAACATCCTTGAACTCCTTCAATGATTCAATCCTTGAAGGAGTTAATTAATGTAACATACCATTGGCAGACAATAGGCTAAAATTTTTTTTTGTTTATATTTTCCTTCCTCATCCTTTTTTTCCTTAACCTTTTCTTATCTCTGCGAATTTTGCACTCCAGAAAACCCTGAAACACTGTCACCAGTAGTGTAACCAACATTGATTGTGTATAGAGTTGATATTGATATTATCAACTTAAATTTAGAGCAGTTCTGGTTGTTGAAAAAAATTAACTTTCTTTTGAAGCAATTTGTGGTGTAGCCTACCTGGTTTTACTGCAGGCTTAGATTTGTGCTCTTTTAAAAGTGAAAGTGGTTCTCCCTACTCATTAGCGCTAGAGACCTATCCCACTCTCAATAGAAAGGCAGCAGGCACTTTTAGGCATCACAAGCTTCAGATGACCAATTTGTGCGAATGAACAAATAGGCCTATTTGACAGAGAATATTTGTCAATCTTCATTTCTGTCTTTTGCCTCAAGTTCTCGTGCCACTCCAGGCTCACGCTGGAAACCTGCCATTATGAATAAGGAAAGGGAGGGATGCATGCACACTGGTTAATTTCTTTGTAGGCTAGACCTAGCCTACTTGATTATTTATTTCTGACATTTTGGCCACATGGCCATAACATCAGATATAATAACATGCAAAGAAATTAACATGGAGCGCAGAACTAATCTGTTACGTTTAACCTGCAAACAGACCTACAAAATGCATGAATTGCTCTGTTGATTATATCATCAACAATTCTGTTGTAGCCTAAATGGCACTGTATAAATAGGCCTATAATTGAATTTAATTATCAAATTAAATTAAGACAGGCTACTGTGGAGGAAGCAATAGTCTATCCTGACTGTCAAAAATCCAACAAAGTACAATATCAACTTCACTGTAGGGTGAGCGGATGAGGAGCCATGTCAAATGTGTACTGCATATGCGTAATGCTCAGAAGCATACTTAAGATAAACAAATAAGAAATGGGACATATGAGCACCAATCATAGCATGTTGGACATAAGACCCACATGCCCACCCAACACATTTAGGGGTGGAGAATTCTTTAGGGAAATCTAGAGCCACTGCAGTGTTGGGGCTGCATTTACAGAACAGAAAATGTGTCGAAGAAGTTAACATAACATTCAGAATTGTTTTGCCCTGCAACAGCAAAAAGTCCATCCAGAGGTGAAAATCCTTATAGCCCATCAGGAATCCTACCGAATCACCCAATTACCCACGTCATCTTTCCTGGGGCTGGACAGACCCCTGGGAATGGATGGACAAAAAATAGTATCAACTGCCCCAGAACTGGGAACAGAGGCTGAAGACAAAAACATGATAGTGGACTTACAATAGCTCAAAAGCATATTCATCACGTTTTAAAGTTTGTTTGATAAACATTAGGAGATTAGGCATCATTTCAAAAGCCAATTAAGATTAAGATCCACAGAGCATTTGGAAATTACCCACTCTTTTTGGTCACGGTGGCCATGCAGATTCTGACAAAAATTCTAGTCTTTGACCCAGAGGGTATTGGGAGCCAGCCAAAGGATGAGATGTTCACATCTGCTTTAAATATCTTAGAGGATTTATTGGAAGAATCTGAGGCGGTCCAAATGCAGAGTGTGCATGCTTAAAAAAGATGCTTGATTCCTTGAGCCAATGGTTAGGGGTGTTTTGTAATAATTTGCTTTAAATTTAGATAATCCATAATATTTCAACCTCAGCCTTATACCATTGATAAACTGATGTTCTAATAAGCTAGTTCATACCAAGAAAGGCAATACAATCTTTTTGGAGCGTGACTAACATCAAAGCTGACAGATCTTTTCACTACTGATTAGAAGCTATTGGACAGGATATGGACATGATATGGGCAGGATTCATTCAGAACTATGCCTGTGTCCATTTACTTCAGTAAATGTAACAACACAACTATGTCACCTAAACAATTCCAAAAAGTAACACCCTGCTGTACCATACTGTACCATACCACAGTTCAGACAGAAAAGCGAATACAGGAAAAGCTGATCAGCAACTAGTAGGAGCTTTCTTATGAATGATGTCACTGATAAAAAAGGTAGATATCAGTGGTATACAGCTACTAGTCTCATATCCAACATAAAAGAATATGCCATCCTAAGTTGGAGGGTAGTTCATGTGATTTCCAGTAGAATACCCAAGCTAGTCTTGTCTGAGCATCACACTCCCTACTTTTGTTTTTCTTGCCTCAACTGACTATTCATGTTATAAGGAATGGTTTATTATAATGTAATAAACAGGTATGATGAAAGAAAAATGGTGGTTGGACTGAAAAAGCCATATAGCAAGCTTTGGGTTTCATGACTGAAGGTTATATTTATATGATGAAGGACAGTGACTGAAGGCCACATGAATAGTCACAAACTCCTCTCCTATTTCTTTGTGGCCTGAGGTGCATTCAGCCTATTAATAACTACTACAGAACTCATTACTCCAGCCAAATGACTTCGTATAGAGCCTCATGCATGGCATTCCACTGGGAAAGTCCACCATAGACTGCTATTGACTATAAAATTTTGAATGTGGGGGACAGTACTTTAAAAATACAGTTCTCTAATACAAGCAGCCCCTCTGCCTCTTTGAGAGGAAACACAATGGCACCTTCTAGTCTTGTTGGCAAGGCTGTCAAATTTTTTTTTAAGTGTCTGATTTACAGAATATGTCCTGAATTTAGCATAAACAATCAAATTGCAGTAACACTGCAAATACAGCTTTTCAGCTGCTGTAATTATGGTTGCTGGCACTGAACAATAGTTAAATTAACCTTGCTGATTTAAATGGTATGTAAGATGTGGCAATATCATGCAAAACAGAAGCACAATGTTCTAGGAATAGAAATCTAACAATGCTGACAAACCCCTACAGCTTCAGAGCAAACAAAGATGTCCACAATTTCTTTAACATCTCAGCAGCCACTATGCATGCAAGCCTAAATGGACTCTGCCTGGAGCTGAGATTATATGATGTGAAAGTGTGTCCAGACTTTCTTATTATAGTCATCTAGTTTGGCAACAGTCCTAGTTATTCAGCTAGTTTAATGACTTCTGGAATGTACGGGACACTATGCTAATAGTTGCTGTGTGCACCATGCACCAGTGTTTCCTGTGGACTCAAGGAGTGGTTGTCAATGTTGTCAATGTTGTTTATTTTATAAATAAATATTACTCACTCACTTACTATGAGAACATGACAGATGTTCTGCAAGATGGTCTGTCCCTACTATGTCTCTCTTTTAGCTGATATTTTGTATCCATTTGTCTTAGAAATGTCAGTGAAAGAGGCCGTTTCACTCAACAGATCCCCTCAGATGGCCAACTGAGTGTCATAGTTACCATATCTTGTAATTTCACTGAAATTGCATGTGGCATTGAGTTGAGATGCAGCAGACACAGGGCAGAGGGAGTCAGGTTGAATTGTGAGTTCCTGGGTATAGCAATTTTCTGGAAGTGAAAGGTCAGTCTTATGAAGATCTTATCCAAATATCAGATGCTAGCACTACTGGGACATTCACCGGTCACCCACATTTCTCTTATCTCAAAGCAAACAGAAAACATTATTCTCAGCAAGGGTGTGTCTATACAAATCATCATGCAAAATGGTATACTCATTATAATTTGAAGTACTTTGCAATATTCTTGAGAAAACACATTGACAAATATATTCCATCAGACCCTGGAAACCCCAAATATGTATTGTGTGATAGAATGTCGAAAAGGACATTATTCACCTTCATTCTTATGTTGAATTTGACAGGTTCCTGGACTAATGTGGAGTTTTTGATACCATTCCATAAGCCATCCTAACAAAACAAAATGTATACACAACTAGGCTGAGATGGACTCAGTGGACACAACTGTGTCTGAATAAACACTCGTTGCACATCTTTGTTGTATGCCCTCTGGTTCCTTCCTCTCTGTCGCACTAGCCTGTCTTCCCTAACAAGCTTAAATAATAGGAGCACCCCCCCCTCCCCCCACACACACACCTATAAATTGTTTATGTTGTGCTGCAAATGATAATTAGAGAAAATTGACTGAGCTCCTCATTAGGTCTGGATTTGTTTGAGGATGTGTTTCTGTTGATGTTCAAAGCTTATTCTGCTGTGCTTTTTCATGCCAATACAATAAAATATATTTGCTTGGCCCTGAAGCCTTTTTGAACAGTTCAATGTTTGTGTTTTTGCCAACACACTCTCACATGTTTCATGCTATTTGAGTGTGCAAGCAAGGAAATTCATTTTATTTCATTTAGCCGGGTGTATACAGCCAACAATGCCGTTTGCACCCGGTTGGCATAGTAAATATGGCTATTTACTCCCAGGTGTATATAGCATGGAAGAAGAGTACTTTTATTGCATTAAAGTCTTGATCAGCTTGAAAGTGGAAAATGTGGGGTGCTTCCTTCTGAGGCAAAGCTGAGTCTGCTACTGAGCAGGCATCACAGCGATATAATGCGGTTGTAGCCTAATGCAGTTTTCCAATGTGCTAGGTAAGTATTCCTACATAAGAACTGCAAAGTATTCCTCTCTGAGTATGAAACTCTGAAAGATAATTACACCTTTCTTAATCCTGCTCCTCTACAAATGATTTACACAATCCCAACAACTTTCTGATCTCCTTGCACCTACAGTCCCCTGTGATCCTCTGATTAGGACCATTTGACCATCCCTCACACCAGATTGGGACAGATATTCCATGTTGGTGCCCTCTGTGGAGCAAGATACCACTCTCCATCTGTTATCGTTCTTTTTGGGGCCTGTGCATAATACACCTAAAAACACACTTTTTCAGCAAGGCCTTTGGCCTCTAAACTCCTCCCTATTAAGAATTTCAAAGGAATCAGATTTTGATAGAGAGATTTAAATTTCCTCCATTGATATTAGTAGGCCTATACCTTGGACACACATTTTTTTTGCCAAAGTATAAAACAGAATTTTTCATATATTAGCCTAATTTGTATTTGGAGTATTTCCCTTATTACTTGTAAATCTTACTATAACTTTACCATTAAAAAAATACTATTAAAACTGTTCAATAAACACAACAAATCATTTTAACTGCAGCCAGATTTGAACCCATAACTCTCTACTCTGCATACACCCCCTTATCCACTTGGCTGCCATCAACCTACTTTTGATTGCAATTTGATTTCCTTTGGTGGGTTGCTAAACAACCACTGATTCAATTGTTTCTGTCAATGTTGCAATCCATTATCAATAACCTAAATATTGTATGCACTCACAGAATGAAGATAAGACAAGTACAGTACCTGATTTCTTCACAGCAAATGTTACCAAGACTATTTTTGTGAAGCGTATTCCACAGACAGAAATATAAACATTTTGTGCATGCGCAAATGCGCTTGTTATCATGGACGTAAATATCCTTTTGTTATCTTACTGCCTATTTGTACCCAGGTGCAAATAGACACTCTGTAATTAACACTGTGAAGAAAAAATAAATACATTTACTCCACTTTATGGAATGTATCAAAGGTCAATAGTATAAATCATTACTTTTAAGGACCTTTGTGGTTTGGCATAAGGTTAAGAAGGACTGAATGGTATGATTAGGGCTAAGAAAGAGGATGCTTGCTTCCAGCTAGTGTTATGCATCACCTTCAGAGAGACAGCATGTTAATTAGGCAAATCCGTTTCCAGCATGTCTCTACATTACATATAATTTACAAACAAATAAAACAAACAAACAAGCAAAAATTATATTTATTCAGCATAAGTATTTAGCAATGACACGTTCTTGAAAAAAAAGATTTAAAATTGTGATACATCACCTTTGTATATTTCTCAAGGGTTTTTGCAGTATCCTGGACCACTTTAAGATGCGCACTAGAATTTTTTTCTAGAGATTTTTATATGTCCTATCCAATGGATATGTCTATGCTGGTTTATATTCTCAAGATATCTATTGCTTTTCCTCAGATTTCCATATTTTCAATTTTCACTTCAGCCACACTAAGAAGTTGCCAAACTTGCAGGTATAATGTATTGCTGGCATATATGTAAGAAAGTGTCACGGCACACATTGCAATCTATCACCTGTGTGTCATCTGTGTATAACTTAACTCTTCCCCGTCGAGACTCTAATGCCCACTGGTGAATGAGACAGGTGAGAGGGGAGCTGCATATCTGAGCAGGTTCCAATTTTCTCTGAGCCTCTGCACACAACATTAAAAAAAGGTGTAACTGCAGATCCCTCCCTTGAAAACCATGATGATAATATTCCTGATGGGTGGGAAGTGAACGGGGAGTCTTCATCATGGTATGGTGCAGCATGTGAGAAGACAGAGTGGTGCTTATGTGGTCCATTTGTTGGAAGTTATTCAGGGCCAGGCTCTGTGACCTCCTTCTGTCTCCTCATTCTGTCTCAAGTCCTCTCAGCCTCCTTGGGCTAATGGCGTACATCCAACTAACCAGCGGCCCCTGAGTCATCGCTGCATTATTTGGATTTTCACAGGGTGAAGCAGATGTCTGTATGGCAAAGATGTAATCATTGTTCGAGTTAATGGGAGTTGGAGAAGTCTTGTAGAGGAGCCTGGCAAGTTCCTCTTGATCAAGCAACAGGGATAAAAATAGTCTGCCCCTTGCTGGAGTTAAGTGTTTTCCCTAACTTAGTTAAGTTAAATTCTGAGTTGTGTTTTCTTCTGTATGAGCAAATCTTGAAGTCGTGGACAGAAACACTTGACAGGCAGCTCGGAGGACCGAAGATACAATTTACTGTAGATGGTAGAAGAGGCAAAGACTGAATCTAGCCCAAGTATCTATCTACTGCAGGTGTCTGTCTCAGTCACTGGTAAATCCTCGTCTCGGAGTGGTACATGTGAGACGGAATTTGTATAGTAAGATAATAATAATTAGATAATTCTGGTTTCTAGCAGATGTCCTAGGCAGAATAAAGGGTTCTGAGAGGTGGCAAACAGGAACCAGCAAGGCCACAGGTGGGGGCAGATGACAATGGGCAAGAGACTCAACATGTAGGCATGAGATGGCCTTGATTAATGTCCTTGTGCAAGGAAACCTTGGACACACAACTTCAAATACCAGACAGAGACACATAACAGAATAAAGTAGAGGCGATACTCCCAAATTCTAGCAGCAAAGAAATGTTAGACAAAGGGTTTTTAATGTGGCAAATACTCAATCATACAAATCTTAGAATTGAATTGAATTAAAGGCATACCAGAAAAGCCTGCAACTTTTTAACTACAGAGCTCCCCCTACAGTTGCCAATGTTTTTATTTCTTTTAACTGACAATAATGTTGTAAATTCTCAACAATACATGTGGATTGTGAATAGTAACCAGTAATGATCACTTTTTTGAGCCACCGTTGACAAACTGCAGGAAAAAGTGGAGGAAGCCAAGAGAGACTTCATCCACCCCATAATAAGCCATTTAACCATCTAAGTGACTATGAAGCTAAACAGCATAAAATTATGTCTGGTGTGCCTTTAACTCTTGATACACACAGGGCACAATTCAAGTTGGTTGAAAAATGTTGATGGAAACTGTGTATTTACATTTATTCACATGTGTTGTGTTTCACCCTGTGTTTTCCCATAAATGTTGCCCTGACTACCTCGTGTTTTGACCTCAAAGCTGGTCAGAGCTCTGTCCTTGATTAGCAGGATTTCCATTTTTAATTTCCATTACAGCTGGAATGGAAACCCACAAAGTGACAGCTAATTTGTCAGAACAGAACTTCAGAATTGAAGGACACAACACCTGCAACTTCAAAAGAGTCCTGAGGAATTGCATAGGTTTTCAGTTTTCTTGATGACAACCACAAAGTATTCTTGCGTTCATTTGCACTGATTGACCACACGTGTTAATATACAAGAGAGCCATCCAGTACTAGTTGGTTTGAAATGCTAACTTCAGTGGATATCTGAGCAACACAACAGTTTTTGACATTAAACCCCAATATTAATAAAGAATTATAAATGCATTCATAAAGGGATATGGTGTATTAATTACTCTTCATAACTAATGACATTAGTATTCATAACTATTTATGCATTCTCATGACTATTCTCATAACATATTATAGTATTGTCATATAAGCCTTCACAACTTGAAGTGTCACAAAGTCTTATAAGCTTTTTTGGCCTTCTGATACTAGAGAACAATCCTACAATAACCCTTTATGAAGATGAATACTGGGCTCATAGAAAGTGTTACCTTTCTTTCAAAAATGTTACAAATGTTCTTTCTTAGTGGAAACCACAAGAACAAGGAAAATAGTCTGCTAATTAAAGTCAAATTAAAGTTGAAAAGTTAAAGTTAACTGATATTTAGCAGACACTTTTATCCAAAGTGACATGGACTCACAAGGTGGGGTCAAGCCATTTAACCGCTGCTCCACAAATTAGGACATCAATGAATGGACATTCATGACCACTGCTTCCTGCTATTACACTTTACACACATTTACTAAGTTCACCATTACACACAACACAAAGTTCACTCTAACATCACATTTAAAGACGAGATGGATTACTATGGTATGCATAACCACAGCCATCCACTTATCACACAAGGCTGTTTGACCATTAAAAAGAACCATTGTTCACTGACAGTGAACTTTAAATGTAGTCTTCCGAGTATTGTAGCAATGCTTTGAGGAAGTGCAGCACGTCACGCTGTTCTCGTCAAGCTCTCCAAAGAGAATAGTGGCTGCTGAACAATGTTGGATTAATCATTTAAGAAATGGCTTTTGTCTGTGCATGCTCTATTTTGCCATGAAGGTGGTATAGATTACAGTTTACAGCATCAACATCAATTATCAGAACACGTGTCCTCTAAAACATTACAGAAAGCATGTTGTGTCTGGAATTTTATTTCACAAAATAGTAGTAGGCTATTTTTATCTAAATAAGAATAATAGATACTCAACATATTATTTTTTTAACTGCAATCCATGTTGCTGCTTTTTCAGTGGATCAGTGGAGTTTTTTGCCAATCATACAGTATACTAATTTTTGAGCATGATGTGTTTGTGATCCCATTACAGAATCAATTGACAGTTGTTTCTGTTAAAGGGGACACAGAATGTAAAATCATTATTACTTTGGCTTTGTTGAATTAGGAGAGGTTGTGACGACCACAGAGCTGTCAGGAACATTAAACATGGTTGTGCCCTCATTCATATGTACATCTTGAACTTAATAGCCACTAAAAATAGCCACTAAACATGGGCACATTATAACAAAGCCCACATGTGATGTCACATCACAAATCAATTGCAGCTTGTGATTGCCAAAGAGGGCACCATTTAGCCTACATTGACTATTTTAATCCCCATCCTAAATATAAGGTTGTAATTGGGCTTCTAAATTGTAATTGCAGTCAAGCTTATTTTTGATACATCAAAGTTTAATATATTCATATATCTATATATTTAACATCAGAGAACAAAATACAATACCCCATTCATTCATTCATTCATTCATTCATTCATTCATTCATTCATTCATTCATTCATTCTATGTCTCCTTTAAGGTTATTATTATTAGCAAGGTCTTTTGCCCATTTACCCACTATTATTAAATAGTTTGATGTCTATTAACTGTCATCTTCATGTGTATGGAAATTATTGGCTAAATAGCTGACCAGTCAAACCAAGTAAAACAGATAATAGAGCATCATTTGGAGGAATGATACAACCAATTTGTACAAAAACTTTTGCGACTTATCTGGTAAAATCAATTCACATGACCCAGCGATTTAAAAGGCAATTAGATACATACTTACAATGCAAATGCTCAGTAATCCAGTCTTATAGTGTTTTTGGTGATCAGGCAAAACAAAAATTAATACACAAGGAAGTAAATTAATTAACTACACTGATTCTTCGCAAATCAAAATAAAAGTCTTAATGAGAAATATACCACCAAATAGAAATAACACTGAGAACCCAATCACACTGAGAACCCAAAAGTGTAACTAATCTAAACTAATCCAAAGTAAACAAACACAGAAACAAACGCATACTCCCACGATACTATCGAAACACAAAATCTGACTGCCAAACCCAGCAGTCACACACACACACACACACACACCACAGAGTCATTAGGGAAAATAAGGCAAGCTAGTGCTTGACCAGCTCATACTTAAAACAGACTTCAATACAATGCTTCAGTAGAAGCAGTTGATAAAGTAAATGACTGACCCCTGTGACCTGGCTGCCATAGGCTATTGTATAGGCAAGCTTGCAACCTGGACAACCTGGGCATTTTTGGGACTTGGAAGGCTGAGGGGGCTGCTGATTATTTTTTGATCTGATAGAGATTAGCAGAAGTCAAGTGTAGACAGTCATGTGTAGACCTTCCTGGGACAAGTAACACTTTGTTTGATATTTCCTTATCAAAATCATCATCATCATCATCATAAAAAAAAAAACTTGTTCTCTAAATATTAACTGGGATCCATTGAATCAGATATGGTGTTGCTGATGTTGAAATATCTAGATAATGGTTTCACCTTTTTTATTTGATGGCACTGACACTGGGTACCTAGAATCAGCTGTATAATACGGTATATCTAACAACATCTAGCTTGTATTTCATGTAAATTATGCAGAACACAGAGGCAGACACACAAAGTGACAGTATCCTAAATTCATATATTTCTACAGAGATGTTCCTACAATATTATTTGGTGTTGTACTCTGTAATATTAAAATTAAGATATTCACCTTTGTCTGTCCTGTCTAACCATGACAACTGTATCCTGTCTGAAGTGAAAATTCTTGATGGCATCAAGATGGATGCATTATCTGTTTTTCAGTATATGTCTGTGTATCTGGACCTTGTTCTGCTTCCATTGTTTGGGGTTTTATTACAGTTTCACTTGAGTTTAAACACCAATGTCCTCTGACTTTAAGGAACAGGACACAGGTTTTATACAACTATGACAATTGTATGATTACAGTTCCAGAGTGACTCAGACTCACCTTGACTAACACATTTCCATTGAAGACAACATTCTGACAAGGACAAGGGGGCAAATTAACTTTCCTCTTAGTGTGTTTCGAGGTCGTTGATGATGTCCTGTGTAACTACCTTTCCTAATGTAAACCTTGCAGCAAACACGATAAGACGGGATGAAAAATATTCTGCACAGAGACTGTCTTCAGAGCCAGAACCAGGAGTAGAATGAGTGTAAACAACTTTTTTATCATCAGCAATTAAAGGCCAAAAACAATAAATCAAAGTAGCAGAAAGTGACACATATATTAATGACTGCTTTCCTTTGGTGAAATTAATTATTTATAATGTATGACCGGCCAAGTGAATTCTGTTAGAGGTATTATGTAACATATTGTATCTTACAAGTGGCAATCCTCAACAAATTCCACCTTATTGCATCCACAACACAGTGTGCAGTGTGGAGTTTTGTATCCCTCATGTCATACAGAGGTGGCAAAGGAGTACTTGTGGATGTAATTGTGGAAATCTCCTTGCATCAATATAGTAAACATCAAAACATACGAGGATGGGTGGGAGACATGTTTTGTAATGACATCAAAACATATGAGATGTTAACATGTTTGTAATGACATCAAAACATATGAGGATGGTTGGGAGACATGTTTTGTAATGACATCAAAACATACGAGGATGGTTGGGAGGCATGTTTTGTGATGATGCACACTTGCAGCATCTGATCACTTGCTCGTTTGCTCCAATACTGTATCTTAGACTGCGTTTACGCTGCAGGTCGGAGTTGTGTCGAACATGTTACACTTGCATCAATCAGTTCTCCCAACTCGCTGTGACAGTTTAAATTAACTGCCATGTTGACACAGGGTTACACTTTAGCAGCCTGAACGATGTTGCAGCAGAGCAACATGTTAACTTGTGATCGAGATGGATTTTAACTCTGTTACACTGCATTTAGGAGTATGGGAAAGGGTGATTCTACAAAGTGTGATTATCAAGGTGTAAAGGCCCCTCTGCTCCACGCTGGGGCCTTATCACCACCTCGAACATGCAATACTAACTGATATACATGTCGTTCATTATCCCTTACATAACCTCCATCTATCTCCATCTGGTTGTTGTTTTATTGTGGAGTTACAGGCGATAAACAAATGAATCACCCCATACTATTAGGGATAAATGAGGCAAAACTCATCCATTTCTTCCGCTCCTATATGCTCTTCTTGAATGGATATTTCCAGGGTAGAAAATACAACTGCATGTGGCAGATGTAGCTTGCTGAAGACAGTCTTGAGCTTTCAGACTGTAAGATAAAAAGTGTTAAATTTGTCCTTGTTCTCCCCCATAGCGTGCAGGCTTCGATTAGCAGTGGTTCACCAACTTCTACTTTTTCTTCTTTAAACACGCATGTTGAATGATCATGCGTCGATAAACAGCATACAAAATTCTCAGATTAATGATGTATAAGATGCATTTGTAGGGAAAATCTGATCAGTCTGTTTAGACTGCAGTCACATGAACATATATCCGTTCCATATCTGATTTATTACCACATATGAAAGAGGCCTAAATCTGATCTGAGGAATGATTTTTTTACTGTTTACACTGTCATGACACAGATCGGATAACTTTTAACTGACAGTGTAAACACAGCCTTGGAGAAACAGCAACACAGATCAGGATCATGCAAGTATCACAATCAGTTGCCCGAACAATGGACAAAATGTCACATCCATGATCTTGCTGTCAATCCCACTAAGTGAAGCTGGTTGTCTGTACATCCATGCAAAGTCTGGCCCGACCCATTCTACTGCTTGTGAAGTAATTTCCCAATCAAACCTCCACATCTTTACAACCTGTTCCTATATCTTGGTGTTGATTTTCTTTCCATCCAAATCTGAAACATTCTACTCAATGTCACAGCATTTACTGTGTTTTCTTACTCCCCACCCACATGTAACTGGATACATTCATACATTTTAATGCATTTTGGCCTTATGTCCACAAGTGGATGGCGCTTTCAGAAAACAAGCCAAAGTGGAGATTTAAAAAAAAAAATACTGGACTGAGTGACATGTGGACAGGGCAATCACATGATTACTTGAAGCCCATTACATGCAGAAAGGAAGGCCCTGCAGAGGATTGTGAGGATGACTGAAAAGATCACAAGGGCCTCTCTTCCCTCGCTCTCACATCTACAACACCCACTATCTGCGCAAAGCCATGAGCATTGTTAAAGACTCAACACACCCATCCCATGGACTGTTCTCCCTAATGCCATCAGGGACAAAGTACTGCAGTATAACTACCTGCACCTCCAGAATGAGGAAGAACTTCGTCAGACTGTTGAACAACAAAACATGACATGTTTATTCACACTGAACTGAATGCACACCTGCACTTTTTATATTCTGATAACCACTATGTTCCTCCACCCCACTGTGAATCTATCTGCAAACAATCAGTACTCTGTTACACGTCTACTTATGCCCTGTCTTAGTGTCTGTTGCCCTGTCTTAGTGTCTGTTGCCCTGTCTTAGTGTCCTAGTTGTCTGACACACTTTATGTATATTTATATTTATATTTTATGTGCACTAAATGTAGCCTAATTGCACTAAATGTACACTTTGGCATAACTTGAATCCATAGTGAAACATTGTTTTGTCTCACTAAATACAATGTATATGGCTGAAACCCTCTTGACTTGATTTGGTCGGTTATGTTTTCATTATTCTATGTGGTTTGAAATAAAATTTTCCAGTTGCAGGTATCAGCTTCCTACTAGTGTATAGCAGCTCACTGCTTTAAGCAATATACACCCACCCTGGTGACCTTCTAATAGGATTCATGTTTTTTGCTCCCTCAACAAGCATCTCAGTCATATCTCTGTTCCCCTGCCTATAGTGCAATAATGGGTCTTAGTCATATGGAATGGTGGAGTATATTACTACAAAAAAGCTAAAAAGCTCTTTCCTTTAAATAACATTTTTTTTTGTTTAACATGGATAAAATGATCTTTTAAATGAAAGAATATAACTTGAATATAATGTTTTTACAGCATGCATATACTATCAATGGTGACTCTAAAATCAGAATTGATCTGAATTTTCCAAATTATTATAACAATGAAAAAAAAGTTGTTTTCAGGATATGGTCATACATATTAACAAAACACTGCAAACCAACATTCATCAATCTCAAGCTATGCTGTTACACTAGTGAAAAATGGCCTGGAGAATACAAATTCCTCTTGGTCTGCAGTGACATCCCTGCCGCAAGTTCAGGCTGTTGGTTTAGTTCCCATGTTTCCAGCTTTTGAATTATAGTGGCAGATGGGTGATTTATTGTTTTGCTTCCTCCTTTATGGTCATTTTTATGTGAGAATAGAAATGGGCTTTGTGCAATTGGAGGCACTCTTCTTGGATCTCTGTAACACACACAAAGTTAATTCACATTTTATGTGAGCAGCTGTAAAAGACTTGCTTTGCCATGCCAAAACAAAAGAGTGCCTCAGCTGTGTTGTCTATTGCATATTAGATATCACGGCACATACTGTAGATCCTCATATGGAGAGACTTTCACACAAAAGAGCTGCCACAATTTATCAGCCATCTTTGTAGCCCTCAAACAGCTGCTGTTTAGAAAGCAAGTCAGGTACATCACTACCTCAAGCAAAAAAATATCTCTGCCACTCTGTAAATTAGTGCATATTTTCTCTCCATCCTGTCTGCAGGCAAGCCCTGACAAGTATGACAACTTTTCTTCAGGTGTCTTTACCTATCTGAGCAAATATGTTTGCCCTCCCAATAAATATCTCTCCAGAGCTTTATTTGCAGAAAAAACTTCAGTTACCAAGATGGTTTGTCATCTCAGCTTTATTTATTTTCAAGGTGGTACTCCTGTGGTACTCCTCTGTTTTCATGTTGGTGTAGAAACGAGACTATGCCATAAGTTAGACCCCCACCTGCCCCTATCTGCAGCTGACTGTCAAGGAGAGAAGAGGTACAGTAGAGACGGGCTAAAGCATGCCTGAAGGTCTCCTAATTAAACTCACATTTATTTCCTTAGAGGAGTCACTGGGGCAGAGCTTCATCTGGGCACCCTCTGCTGAGCTGAATGGGACTTGAATTGCGATTGCTTGGCTGAATGCAGTGCACAGACCTCCACAACCAGCAATTCTCTGGGGTATGAAATTCAGGTAACATTTGGGGAAGCTTCGCAACAAACTCAAAGAGACAAATGAGAAGTTATAACACATGCAGAAAAAAAAGATCTCAGTTGACCCTGTAGCAGAGGGCTAGAGAAGAAGGACCTCTTGCAGAACTGTAAATTTGGATGACACACAGAATTGAGTTATCCGCTTTGTCTGCAGCGGGATGCAAAAGGACTGAGAAGTCTGAATGATGCTGGAGTAAACACAAAAGTGTCCAGTCACACACACCTTTCAGATTGTTTTACTGATCTCACACTTTATTCAGCATTGTGTCTCAACTGACGTCTACCAGGCTACCACTGACATTTTATCACTGGCTCTCCTTTAACAGTTCAAGGACCAATCACTCTCAAACAAAATGCATTTTATAACTGAACAATTGAGCAGTTGTCAGTGGTTAAAGACAATTGTACATCATGGAGTTGTCATACGATTGTGCTTCTGATATGTGGATTGTGATGTATTTTTCTCCAGGAACCAACAAAGTCCATCTGTTTGAAGTGTGCTCAAATGGTGCTATTGGATACTCAACAAAAATACGAAGAGAAAATAGTGCCTACATTTCTCTTGCTGTGACATTAGAAGATAATGCAATCCAGGATTGCAGTGATTGAAAAAAGTCTGGAAATCCAGGGATAGTAATTAACCTTCATGGACCCACACAAAGTGCTTCTCATGACTAGAGTGGTAGTGAAAGCTTCTGTATTCGACGAGGCACCCACAGCTACAGGACAGTAATGAGCAGTGCGCAAAACTCCTGAGCGCACACACACACACACAGAGAGAGAGAGAGAGAGAGAGAGAGAGAGAGAGAGAGAGACAGAGAGAGAGCGAAAGAGAGAGAGAGTGCAACCATCACAGTGAGGACCCACCAAAATGACCAAAGCTGCATAGCATACCACTGGAGAAAAGATCTCAGATGAAAAATAGTCACATTACACTGTGACTAATTTCACTATGTAAGAGTTTAAGGATTTTACAGGTGACATCATTTTAGAGAACATAATGTGATATTATGTGCTTACATTATATATAGAGAGTATATTTACCAGTTCACCAATTACTGATAATCTCATTCATTACTTATTGTTACGTCCCAGCTCATCAGAAATGCAACATAAAAGAGCAAACAGGTGGGTTCAAACTTAAGGAAGTATATTTATTTAAATAAGGAAAAAAATAAAGGACAATATGTCTAGGGGTCAATCAGTGTATGAATGAGTATGGGTCATGTGTAAGTGAGTAGGAGTGTTTGCAGGGTATGTGTGTGCATGCTCAAAAAGGTGAACGTGAGAGAGGAGAGGAAGCCACTGCAAGATGTAGATTGTGGGTTTACTGGCACACACTGGCGCCAGGTGTGGGCAATCATCACCAATGGACTCCACCTTACAGCCTCACATGAGCGGCACAGGGACTGCAGGCAGAGTGCTGGGGGAGCAGAGAGATGTGACACTAGGAAATCCTTAATAAGACAGCACATGTTAAAATACAAACTTTGAAATACATTTGAAAGACTTATTTTTTGGCAGGTTCTGTTGACACACTTCAACACAAATCTTTCCACCAATAATCTCTTTCCTTTGCCTTTGTTGAGGCTAAAGATGCAGGGCAGCATCCTTTCTTCGAAGCTGAAGGTGTGTGACACAAGACAGAGGTGCCTGCTAGCATCCTCATCTTAGAGTACTCTCAGCAATCACCTTGTCTGCTCATCTCTTTGGAACCTTGCCAAACAAGGTTTCTGTGTCACTTTGATGATGGAAATCTATTTCAAAGGCTTTTAGAGACAGATGTGTAAGGCCCTTTTCTGTTCGCGTGAGCTGCATCGCTACATGTGCGGCCCAGTGCTCCTTTCACTGCCATCCAGCCAGAAAATGTGCCCAACAGAGCTGTTTGTATCCTCTGCACAGCTGAACCAGAGAGCAAAGGGAACATTGTCTTGCTCTGCTGTCGCATGTATCTATTTGCATTGTGGCTATGTAAATGCATTCCTTTCTCCTGAAGTAGCTCAACTGAAGCCTTGAGGTGTCCAGAGGTGAACTGCCAAACACCAGTGCTATAAAAAGCACAGTAAAGGTCACCATCCTGTGTGTGTTACAGAAGGATGTTGTTTAAAAATGCATGACTTAGTGTCTATTCCACGTTCTTGGAGTGAATAAGTGGCCAGAAAATAAGTGCTCAGGCTTTGTAGGCATTCCTCTATTGTGTGACTTCAATTTCCTCCTTTCTGGTATTAGTTCTTTTTGTAAACACCACATCAGGGTCAGAGCATATCAGCCGGGACCAGTTCAGATGTCTCTGCTGGATTCCTGTAGGGTTAGATGCGGAAGGACCATTCTGAGTGGAGCAATCATTAAATTGTTAAATTCATTTTATTGCCGGCTTCACGCATGATTTGCTTTTGTTTACAGAACATGAGGGTGAATTTAGAAAATGTATCCAGTATAATCCACTACTTATAACATAGACCTGGTTTATACTATATGTAATCTGTGCATTTCATATTACATACACCTAATTTCCTGTGAGTCAGTCTCTAGTTTGTCATTGTCTGGTTTCTGGGCAACAGCTGCATGGGAAACGTTGCACTTGCTCGTGGGCAGATTTAAATGAATAAGGAGTGTTTGCAGCTTACTCCATGCAGGTGTGAGTAATTTAGAGCAAATCAGTGCATGTCCAAGCAGGTGTGAGATGTTGTATGATAGAATATTCGTGCTGATTGGGGGAGCTCTGGACATCTGTTTTATCCAAAATACTGTCAAGCTATTTGGAGGTTTTCTTTGGTGAATTTCAAATTAATGCTTGTCTGGTGGAACCTAGTAAATATAGAGCTGTGAATTGTCATAAACCTTTTTCATTGGGACAGAGAGCATGGTCATTTATTTTTCCATGACAATAGCTGAAAGAAACCTGCTATAACAGCTTTTACACTGTAGCCAAAGTTGGCCAAAAAATGTTTCTATGGACACTCTAAGAGGAGAAATTAATGAGGACATCAACTTCAAACCTCCCCAGAGATACTCCTGTCAAGCTGCAATATTAATAGAAATTGCTCAATTGTAATATCAATAGACATAATGCTTCATGTTGCAGGTAGGAAGTCTAAGCAGAATGGTATCACCAAAGATTATATCCCAGTAGGTGGTGTCTCGTGTTCTCCTTCAGAAAAACGAAGGTTATTTGCCATAACCTAACATTTCTCTAATGTGTTGACACCTCACGGGAACTTTCACAACCATTACATATTTATAATGATCATAATTATCATTGGAATTTACATAGTATGCAGACAATCTTATCTTTCTCCAGTTTAATCCAGACTGTTCCATCATTACATAGTGTCCATTTTGTTTTTAAACATTTAAGCATTTTGAATGTTTGTTGTCACAAATAAGAAGTGGCATGCGTGTGATGTTGACATGATGAATCTAAGGAATGATTTGCTTCTCCAGTGTTCTCAATGTAATGTGAGTTTAAGTGTTGACTTGTGGCAAAAATCCCCAAAGGGCTTTTGATGAACTCTGCTTCACCCCCGGTTGCTGGGTTGTCATTCATCAGGCCTCCCGTCTTCTGAAGTCCTTCTGCTAATTAGCAGTACATCACCGCTCCATCCAGAGTTCAGCCTGGAATTGACTCCAGCAGTCACTCATTTCACAAGAGAAAAAATCCCCCTCTTTTGAGAGAAACACAGCTTTGAGGCCGTTTCCTCCTACTTGCTGTCAAGCCATGGCCATGTCAAGTCTCGTCTTTCCAAGAGCTTCGGAGAGGGAGAGGCTTGAGGGAGACAACTTGTAGATCTCAAGAGTCATCATTACCACAATCTCCTCATCCATACTCACAAACATACATACGTACACACACACATACACACAGACACACACACACACAGTCATCCTTGGCCTCAGACGACTGTCCCAGTCCTTATGTGAGGAGACAGGCAAAATGCTGTTACATTCAACTGCCCACTGACAACAGCAATGTTTGGGGTGTACTGACACAATTACTCTGCATATGAGAAAGATCTAGTCCTGAGGGGCAATTATCAAAGAGACATGAAAGTATGGCTAAATATTTAAATATCTGCGACTGCAACAAATCTCTCATATGTGGAAATGTTCTGATATTCAAAGTTGATCTAATCCCCTACCAAGACACATATCTTTTTGAGCAGAAAGTGAGCATCACACTTACAAGCATTTGCTTTTAAAGTCCATAAGACACATTTCATCATGAAATAAGCGTAACCCTTACCTAATAGCATAACTCTTTCTACCATGTGTTCAAACACCTCCATGTATGCATTTTTCATCATCTTTATTTCCACTTCATTTCCACTGTGTATGTGCTGCTTGTGTCCAGCCAAATGGTCCATTCTCTAGTAGAATAACAACACTTGAATGATGTTAGTTATGTCTCTAATCAGAATATATTGTGTATGTTGCCTGAGTCCACAATAATGGTTATTATGATTGTTACTTTTTAAAATCTTTAATCCCATTGACTTTCCCAGTGAATACATGTTTAGTGTCAATATGTCAGTAGAGGTTGCAAACGACCACAGCTTTAATCTCCTGTCAGTTTGAATTTCATGATCTACTCCCCTTATTTAGCATCAAATTATCTTTCTGCCCCAAGTATCTAATTTTAGATCACTTCACATAGATACACTCAAGACACTATGAGAGCAGTCTTACAATGAGCATTTATCAAGTTATGAAATCATTTATACTACTGACAAATTAGCTGGTCAGGTTGATGCACAGCTAGATCAAAATGGATAGGGATCTTAGGGCTGCCAACTTTTGGGCTCAGTTTTGAGAGAAATGTAATAAAGAATATTGTGTGTGCACAGGGTGTGCATGCCCAAAACAATGATACATTAAATAAATCGACACACTTAAATAGCTGACATTAGATTATTACCTTCGCCAATTAGGTTATGTTTTCACTGGCCTTTGTCTGTCTGTTTGTTATCTGTTCAGTTCAGTTCAGTTCAATTCAAATCAATTTTTTTAAACAGCGCCTTTTACAACAGTATTGTTTTGCTTTACAACAAGGAGCATCCAAGAGCAACAGGGGCAAGAAAAAGCTCCCTTGTGGTAGATAGTCTAGGAAGAAACCTTGGGCAGATCCACGGCTCAAGGGGACAACCCAACTGACAGGGGTCATGCATGAAAAGTACAATCGTAGTAGTTTGTCTGTCTGTGTACAAAATAACTCGAAAAGCATGGCACGGATTTGGATGAGATTTTCAGACATTATGGGTATTAGGACAAGGAACAGATGATTTAATTTTGGTGGTGATCCGGAACACCGTCTAGAATTTGTATTGTGTTGTATTGTATTGTGACCAAATCAAATCAAATTAAACTGCTAACTAGAGGTAGCCAGGCTAGTGCTTCCACTCAAATTCTTATTTAGCTACACCACTGCGTCAGGGATTTATCTGAAGACTCTGTGCTCTGTGGGCCAATTAGCGACAGCTCCTTGTTCCCCTACAAATTACAAATTTAAATGCATACCAGGCAATCTCTGGAGCTCCCCCTACAGTCACCAACTTTTCAAAAAATAGCAACAGCATTGTACATTTTCACCAATCCATGTGAATTTACTTGCAAACCAAGAATAGCCGAAGAAAGTACCAGCAATAGTCATTTTCATGCGTTACATTGACTGACAAGCCGGTAATAAATGTTTATTAATATCAGAGCATGTGTCAGGGCATCAGTAAACATTATTGACCACTCGGTGAGTTTCACGTCTTTACAAACAAAAGATAAATGCGTTTAAGGAAAGACTGCAGCAGTGCACCTATGCAGCCTGCAGTCTGTAGGTTGGGTGGTGCTACCGTCACAACTGAAAATTTTCAAAACAGAGGCATTCATCAAAATTCCAAATTTAACCATTGTATTTCATCATAAATGATCAGAAAACAAGGGTTTAAGAGTAAAAAATCCCACCCTGTAAGTTCATGTCTTTAAGTTTAAAGTTTCACTTGTGTTCTGTGTCTGATCCTCCTGTGTGTCATTACTTCTGTTACACCATGTGTCTGTGTTTACCCTGTGTCCACGCCCCCTGTGTGTTTCCTGATTTTGTCCTTATGTTTTGTGTAAAGTGTAAAGTGTCTAGTTTATATATTGATGTATGGCAGCTGTGGTAACTGCCTTTTTATTGTTCCTTATTCCTTATTGTTCCTAATTGAGAATAGACAAATGTTTGAGAATTTACTTTTTTTTTTTTTTGCAAAGCTTTAATTGGTCTTAAGTGATGCACATTTTTTAGAGAGCTAGACTTCTAGACTTTACCAAATTGCCAGTCCACCCCTGGAATAACTCAAATTTACATTTACATTTACATCACTTGGCTTCAGACAATTAATTTTGACAGAGACGGGCATTTTGACATCTTAGACAATAGTTGACTGCTTCACATTATGATTGTGCTCAAGAAAGCATGAACTGGATGCAAAAGTTACAACTTGAATTCAGTTCTTGAATTTTGAAATACTGTCATTTAGTCTGGTGTTTAAATCTACATTTGAGTCAACTCACTCTTCTCATAAATACAGGGGTTCTGCTTTATTCATTGGACACTATGCACGGTAAACAAAAAACAAAACAAAACAACAACAAAAAAAAAACAACAAAAACAATAAGTAACAGTTCATTCAGCTTCATTGTAAAAATAAATAAATAAATAAAATGTAAAAAAAAATTTAACTAAAACACAAGCACTGTGACAGAAGAGACTATGATCACTGCTGGTAATTCAGTAGGTTGGATTATATATCTTTGAATGTGCGCCACCATTTTCTCTTTCTCTCTTGCTCTCTCCCTCTGAAATTGCAACTTCTGTACACTATGAAACAATATCATGAAACATTTTATCCAACAACATGTAGCCTTTTTATTACATATTTTCACAAACAAACATTTTGGTGTAATTTTGGAGGATGCTGAATTTCACTTGTAGTCTCACATATACGGGTCTGATATGTGTCTAAGTCTGGCCACGAGGCCTATCTCGACTTCTTTCCATTTACCAGAGATGGGGAACCAATCAAAACATGTTTTTACCCCCAAACCCCCAAATTATGAAGCCTCTGTCTCTGCAAACGTCATCAGAATCATTGTTCTGATTAGTTATTGGTCTGTCAGTCTGTATATTTTTATCTATGTCCGTTGATTTCACCTTAGGGAAGTGGGAGATGACAGGAAAGTAGCCAGACTGAGCTGCACAGCAGATCAGTTTGTGAGAACCAGGCTGTCTTATAATAGCCTCCCCTGCTTCAGGTGGTCTCTTAGTGTCTCTGTGCCCTTTCAGCCACATGCTGAGGCTAACCTTGAAAACACGGGGCAGAATCCCTTCAAAGCAAATGAGCTGTTTATATGATTTTAGAGACAGCAGGGAGGATGGTCATTACCTGAGTCAATAGTGACACTTTGGATCAAAATACATGGTTACCCCTTAGCCTTCCTTAGACATCTTCTCAGTGACACCTTTTTGGGAAGGACAACCTCTTGTCCGTTATCCATTATCTTCGACTCTAATTTCAGTCAAACCACTTGGGATCAATCAATTAATAAGATTATCATTTCCAAGTTTATTTATTATTATTTCCATGCTTGCTGTGGCTGCTACACATAGACAAAAATGGCGGGCATTCCGGTGTGGCTTAGGTAAAAAGGGAACCTGTCATTATTGTGAGACAGAGGTTATTCATACACAGTTTCCTGCCATTGCCCTTGCTGAGGTGAGCACACTTGTCTTCTCAGGCTGATGCTCACACACCATTTAAATCATCTTCCATCTTTTTGGCCACGTTTCACAAGCCAGTCCCAAACGTTTCACTCCAATCATAAAAGCAACCAAGCTTAGGCACTCAAGTACTGTTGAAAATCACAAAAGGCAGGATGGACATATTTACTTAGCAGCTGAAATGAGCAAATCTTACCAAAATATTATTTAGAGTTTTGAAAGAATGACAATTTTATTTTTATTTGCTAACATCTATTGCTGCTACAGGCATGTAGTACTTTCACATAATGTAGAATGAACACAGTACATTGTGTCAAAAGCTTAGTGAGAAAAAAAGACATCTATCCAGTGTGAAACAAAACATAGTTCTGTTTCCTGGAGGTGGTAACAGCACAAGTTATTTCAGACCAGTCTGGGTTGAGAAATGAGCTCTACATAGCCAACACATGTTTTTTTTTTTTTCCTTGATGGGGGGCGGGCTGGTAACTTACCAGTGAGTGACCCCCTCACATTCTTGGAACTCGGTGTGTGCCTTGTGTTGTATCTCCCTGTCCAGCCATTAACATGTACATGCTAGCTGCCGGCAGTCTCCCAGCACTGTTTGGACCTTTCCTGTTGACATATCTGGATCAGGTCTCAATGATGGTCTGACCCCTGCATGTGAGGCTGACAGTCTTGGACAGAGTTTACCCATCCAAGCTCAAACTGCCATCCAGATGGCCTCATCCCAGCTGAACCCACTGACAGTTGCTATTATTTTCCCCCTTCATGCTTGGGGGCCTCTCCAATTCATAATGCAAAAGGGGGTTAGGATAATTGCAGTCGTTGCCCAAGGTTTTGGACTAGGGAAAAATAATAAAAGAAAAAGAGCACAATAGAAGAAGTCTGCATAATTCAGGAATGTCATTTGTTAACCAATGTACAACTGGCATGCAATTTCCTGGTGACATCGGAAAAATATGAATTCCTTTGCAGAAAGGGAAAAAATACAAATTGATGGTTCTTTCCAGGTCACACATATTCCACATGCCGATGTCGGCATAATTGGATTTTCTCAGGAACTTGGGTTGTCTATACTGGGTGTTAACTGGTTAGTAATTGTCTATTGTCACCTTCTTCATAGCTTTGTTGTTGGCATAGCTTGTGTATATAATATGAATGCATACAGCATGATTGTACGCATGTGTGACTTGTGTCTTGGTGCTTTCTGGTCATAGTACATTCAATACTACTCCATAGCGCTATCCTTTCAGATGACCATGACACAGATATTATGTGTGTGTGTATGACAGCAGTGTTAGCTGCAACACTGTGACAAATCTGTATGAAAGATGAGCTCACTCACTTCATCCGCCATCACATGTATTCCATTTTACAGTAGAGACACTAACCTCTCCCTTGCTTCTCTGTGTGAATGATGGCAATTTGCCATGGCGGATGCTGGGTCCTTCCTGTTTTTTTAAATTAACTGATAGCAGCTGCTTTCTTGTCTTAGTCGACTTTGCATCAGAAGCAGAGAAGTGTACAGTATTTGGTAATTACACAGTATGGGAATAACATAGGATCTAATCCCTGGAGTAAAACCAAGCAAATTGGATCAGTGTCGTGTTTTTTGCAGAACTGTAGTAGTGATTCAGATAGCATGACAGAGGCAGGGAACAGTTTGTTTCAATGTGTGGCTTGTACCCATTTGACAATCATGTCCTAAAACCACATGAAAGTTTGAGCGTTTCTATTGAGCTGCACTTTTCCCTCAATGATTGTGTAAATTCAGTATCTATATTCTCTTTTTTTCTTTTCCTTTTAGCAAACAGCATTGTTAACGAGAACAGTCTAGATGGTAAAACAAACTGAATATTTACACATAGTAATAACTGTTGCATTACAATGTTTTTAGCTCTTTCTGCTAACTTCTGCTCCTGTTATTGCCACAGCTGGTAATTTACTAAATGCTCTTTATGGAGACACATGTTACCCTAGAAGCCTTCATAATAGCAACATCATCATGATACTTCATCAGTACAGTTAAGTAGTTATGGAAAATCTTATGACTAACTAATGCATTATGGGTGCTTTATCAGTGTTTAGAAATGTGTTTTAATGCTACAAACATGCTGAATTTAAAACATACGCCCCAAAATTTACCTAAAGTTGCCTATGATGTCATTTGTGTATAAAGATGGATATGTCCCTAAATGCATATCCATTACAAAAACTGGGATCAACAGGCAAATGCAAACTGTCCTTATAAGAGTAATGTGCATAGTCTATCTTTGCTCTGCACATTGATTGTAAATCACATTAAGAGCTCACTGTTTGTCAGAATCCATTTCCTTCAAGGTTTTCACAGTCTCCTTTCAAGACACAAGCATGCAGAGCCCATTTCTTCCACGATATGATTTTTTGAGAACACTATCAATTCAATCAATATGAAAACTGGGCCTCTTGCTGTGCTTAATCAAAACATCAAGTCTCAATTTGTCTCTACCATACAATTGCCTCTGTTTTCTCTTCCTGGCCCTTCATCTCCCCATACCTCCCAACTCTCAGTTTTGATGACAATAGAGTAAGGGCCAGCCTGTGATGCTTCATACTTTTTCAATTTCTTCCATAGTTTTCCTTCTCCAGTCAAAGAATTCTGTTCCATTAGATAAATGGAATATGGAGCCCTGTAAACTATATAGATTTCCAGTATCTGTAATAAGAATGTTCCAAACATCACAATTGTTCAAAGATGATAATGAGATTTTGGAGCAGATCATACAATGGTCCTTTTGTTAGAGTGCATACACTCAGAATATTTCACCAAGTGACATCTTCAAACCTTGAATGTGGTCAATTTCCATTGCAAGACAGTGAATCACTACAATGGAGAAAATGCCATTTTCCAATTGAATAAGACCATGCAAACTGATGGACTTTTAAAAGAAAAATGTCATCAAAGATACATTTTTTTGTCCCATGTGTAGCCATTTCAAAGCATCAGGACCTAAACAAACAATTTAAGAGCCTAAACAGGTTTCCACATCAAAATGTACATTACCTGTAAGCAGGGCACATCTGGTGTGGCTAGTTGCATTGATTATCATGGAAGAGAGTGTTTGTGGCATGTGCGACGCAAGCCTAATGCTTCAGTAATGCAACCAGTGTAGCCTCCTTCTAAGCCTGTTATACACATACACTGAACTTGCGGTGAACGGAGATTAAGCAAAATTGCATTTCATGAGGTATAATGTCATCATCTCATACCACTGGTGACTAAAAGTTACTTAGTTTGCCTCTCAAAGTTTTGTATACTAATGGTTTATAAATGGTATATAATCTATGTGAAGATTTCAGGCATTGATATATTGGCTTTGGCACCAAGCACCAAGCTTATGGCCCATTGCTTCAATTGACAGAAACTTTCGATCAGTCCAGTGGAGGCCAGAATTGCTTCTAACTGGCTTTGATTAAGATGCTACCAGCTTTTTGGGAGCAACATGGCAGCTCACCTTACACTGGAGAGATTGAATTCCTGCCTACAGGCTGTCGTAATCACCCAGACTTCTGGGATAAGATTGCTATTGATCTTCCTTGAAACTAACATGAGAGAGCAGATGTGCAATGATCTGTCAGATTTTCTTGATAAAGCTGCGCTATATGAAAACAACTCACAGTTTCTCCTGAGACTGACATGGTGGCAAAGCAGGTGGAGTAGGAATTATATGACCCTTCATACCCATTCATCTAACCTTACTGCTCATTGGACTCTCACTGTTACTGGTGATGTATCTATCAGCAAGTGACCTGGTAAGGTTGATAAATATGATCAAGTAATAAGCTCTATCAATATTACAACTGACATCCTCTCAATACTTGTCAATACATAAATCCAGATCTGTGGATTGAAAATACACAACACATTTTCCTTTCAACGTGGACAGAATACAGACAAACTAGAGTAGCACCTCTGATTCTTAAAACTAATTTTTTTTAGTCTTCCAGCTGCTGGCATAGATAGCAGGCATGTCTTGTTAGTCACAGCAGACCGAAATCCGAGTGTGGGCCGTGCAGCATGGAAGGCACTGTTGCCCTGACATCAGCTTGTCATCTCTTCCTCTCCATGTCATTCTGGTGAGAAATCAAACTCAAACTGGAGCAAATATTGTACAGAAGGAGTGGAGAACAAAGAGAAAGGTTTTGTTTCTTGCAATAATAGGCATATTTATGCAGACTTCAGTTAATGTAATATGGAAGAGGCAAAGTACCTATATTCTATAAAGCAGCATAGATGCACAATGATGTTAAATTTAAACACTTACATATGTCAATAAATACCACACAACTGTGCAGATTGACACCAAATGTGATGCAACCACTTACTATACAATTTTTAAAATATATCAGAGGCATAAAACACTTTTTCTAATATACCAAAATAGGAGCATTGATATAGTCTGATAATTACACTATTTGACCAGATTACACAACCCAGTAGCTGCCTTCAGGTCAATTAGAAAAAAGCATTTCTTGTTCCTGAGGTGGAAGCAAGTAAATTGAAACATACTGAAACAACAAAAAACACCTATGGCCGATTATTGTGTACTCAGTTTTATTTTTGAAAAAAAAAAAAAAAAAGTATTTGCTATGTAAACATTGTATTTCAAACACTACTTTATTGTTAGTGTTCTGCCCATGGGTGAACTAAGACCCATCCAATCAGCACACAGCATGGCAATCATTGGAGCAGGCCTGGAGCAGCAGTGCATGCTCAGCATGGGATGGGATGAAAGCAGAGATATTAAGGGCACCCACCTGGACACTACGGCCCTGGTTGTCCTGACATGACATCGCAGAGAGTTCAGGTGGAAGGGCAGGTGGGGCTTGTTGCTAGTGACCAGATGGCCAGGCCAGGATTTGCTGACCTTCCCTCTAATCACGGACAGTAAGACCCAGTGTTGCGTTGGTGACGGACACGAGTGGACAGGCAGATCCGGCTCCTCAGGGTTCTGCCTCTGTGATGCTGGGGATTAATCAAATACATTGCCCTGGGTTGGCATTTGTGCCCAAATGTTCTGGCCCAGGTTCTCAAAGGAGTATTTTACCATCACTCATGACCTTACCATTTCACTTGAACACTGCAGATGCAATGTGATGGAGCTCTTTTTGGTGTCTCTTAAGTGTAAGTTTAAAAAAAAAAAAAATCATTTAATTTCATTGCCTCTTGTTTGGGATGCATTTTTGTATTCCTCAGATATTCTGCATACAATGTTTTAGACTTCCACATATATCATTTACATAAACATAAGTAAATGAGTTGACAAATACAGCTCACAAGCCCACACCGGCCCTTTTTATATGCTGAGTTTTTTGACAACTGACAGAATCTGCAAGGCTTATTTCTTTGACATAGTCTGTAGTAGTATGTACTGTGTTGTACTTTATCAGATTCAGTTTAGTAATGTATTTGTAAACAGCACCACATTGCTGAATGTGATGTGCAAGCCTATTTGCTAAAAATGTTTTTGGATGTGTTACTAGGTCATTGTTTTTTATGTTGAGCAAAACAAAGTCCACACCATCAACTAGGAGTCCTCCCATTCTTAAGGTGGGTATATTAAAAACTTGAATATGTCATATTTAAGGGAAATACTGTCTGGTCCTTATCACTATTGGATTCAGGTGCATATGGGATTTCACATTAGATCACCGGGACTTCCCAGTAAAGGAGGGTAAAAAACTTTTGAGAAAATTTGAGGAAATTACCATGAGGAGTATCAACCTTTGACATAGAAACATGAAGTGAAATTAATCTGGTTATCAGTTTGTGGTGACCTTGGGCTTAAAGCTTTCGACTGCCAGAGGGGTAGTAGTGAGGATGACAGTGTGAAATAACTTTTACAATCCTAATCTAATGTTTCCAAAGCCCTTGGACAGAATAAGGAATACTGGCATATATTTATTCACAGAACAGCGCTTTGACGAGGCCCAACGGAAATGATTATGTCCTCAGAAAATGTCCCTGGGTGGTTCCCTACATGTCTGTTATTCCATTTTTCCATTTTTTTTTACTGGCAAGCCAAAATAATTTTGCTGAAATATCTTTTCTCAAAATGATGATGTTTGAAGGAACATAAGCTCATCCTATGCTGAGATCTTCACCAAAATATATAAAAATAGTATCTTAAAGGGGATGATATGTTTGATGTTCCTCTAGAACGTCATTAAATGGGTTGGGTGGTAAATGAAAGGTGAGTGGATGGGGGACATAATGCACTCTCTGAGAATCCCTCTCAGCCAATTGTCAGGGAAACCATCCATGATCTGTGTATGTCCTAGGTTGTGTCTGGGATTATTTTGCATGATTTATTCTGCTTTAATGTGCCATACAGTTGATCAGTCTGACCAGAGCTTTAACCTGTGGTAAAAATCATACACGTGAGAAATGAAAAAGCATGACCAACTGAGAAAGTGAGAAACCCACTCTGATGGCAAAACAATAAAGCATATCACAATATCCTTCATCTTTGTCGAAATAGACCTAGAAAGGGCACTATGTCTGCAACTAAGGCAGACTCCGTATGATTAAATTTTGATGCTCCATTTTCTCCATGTTGTGTTCATACTGTTATAAAGGACAAACTGAGTCACTTTTGATTATTTTCCTCCAAACACTATCACTGCTATTTAGAAACAGCAGGAATCCTTTTTACTTTTTTTGCCCAGGGAGAAAATGAGGAAAAGCACTGGGAAGGAAGATTGCTGTTAGAAGTGTTTGAGTTTTCTTCCAGTGTTCTTCTCCCTTCTCATCTTAAAAAAAAAAAAAAGACTCAGTGGCGGGTCTGCTCAATTTGCAGAACGGGGGTCATTGGTACGTCTCTCTGTCTAGTGTGGTTCTGCCTCCTGTTGAGGCCAGAGTATACAATAGTGAGGAATGAGAGTAGTGAGCTAGTCTGGCACCCATCACACTGTGTACTTTGTTGATCCACCCCCGCTTCCATCTTTCCCTAGTTTGCAGATGAAGTCTGCAGTCACAGCAGCAGTGGCACAGGCAGCATTGCCCACGGTTACTTTGGGGATGGACTGCAGTGATGCTGACGATGGAGGTGGTAGGTGTCTTGGAGGTGCATATGGCCTCGGAGATTTCATTTACATTTGCTAATGAAATCAATCTCAGCTTTCTGTCAGCTCACTGTAAACATCAGGCGGGAGATCTGAGCCCCTGTGTCGTTCAAAGCTGGCCCTGCAGAGCGCCAGCTCCAGGGTCTGGCATGCTAGAGATGGGCTCAGACCTCACAGCCAGCTTGTGGCCAGTTGCTAAGATTGGTGGCAGTCACAGCCCACAAAGTAAAACACACACACACACAAACATACATATGCAAATGCATTGAAAAAAAGAGAGAGAACAAGAAAGGGAGGGAAAGAGAGACAGAGAAGAGGAGAGGGAGGGAAAGAGAGACAGAGCTCCACAGACTACGAGCTCATCATGACAAGGCAATCTGCAGTGAAACAGAATGATAAAATCTGGACCGTTTTGTTTATCAAAATATTTAAAGCAAAATGTACCACAAAGAAGTAAATATAATTATACATACAGTGCATTATAACACCATAATAATATAAATACAATAGTGACAGATTAAATTATTTGTTAAGTTAGACAGATAGATAGATAGATAGATAGATAGATAGATAGATAGATAGATAGATAGATAGATAGATAGATATTTTTCCCTCCAAATGAAATTTATGGGGCACTATAAGAAATTGAAAATGACCAAAATTGCTTAGATAGTACACTCACCCTTACTGTGTTTATTCATGTGTCAGTGATATTTTTTGGAAGAGGTCACAGGCCTGTAACTTTCAGTGTTTTCTTTTGTGTGCTGTCTACTGGAAGAGCCATCTGTCTACTGACATAATCTCCTTTTTGGACTCTGCCAGTGGGAACAAATGGAAGTCTCGCATGAATAGTGTCTGTTTTTCAGTTCATAGCATGTTTTCGTAAATTTTTATTCCCTTGTTTCAGATAAGGTCTATTTGTGAATACAACACACTGACACTTCAAGCAAACAGATTCTGATCTGGAGTCAGCTCAAGATCTTATTCTATCAAAGTGTTTTTCTATGGAATCAGCCTAGTTATGTTCACGTATAGCAAATTCAAGTTGGAGTCGAGACAAAACGCCATTTTTTACTGCACTGCAAGGCTCAAAATATTATTCTGCTTTAGGGGAGGACTCCTACAGTACACACAAACTAAAGTGTATGGACAAACTCTATAAAAAGTGTATAATTTACATCAAGGTGACATTTTATGTATTGCAAGTTTTCTGAAATGGCATGTATGAATATGTAAATGAGGCATCATACACTTAAGCAATAAATAGCCTAACCTATTCTCTAGAAGCCTACATCCTGTAGATGTGATTTAATATGCACTGAGAGTCACGTTCTTCCACACCATGGACAATGCATAGTCCTCCATAGTATTTGCATTGTATTGAAATGCATTGATTTTCATTGGATTTTAGGTTTGTACCCATAACTAACTCCCATTCATATGAGATTCAATCTGCTCTGTCTTGTTCCTGAAAGACTGTTCCTAACTTTACCCAGGCTCAAGACTGAGACTCAAGCTCTATGTCATTGTGAAGTCAATGTGATGATTGGGGCGAGAGACGCTTTGAGCTGACCACCTCATAGCCCATCCCCATCACTCTGAGACGACTGAGATCGCCTTAAAACTCTAAGATGAAAGGTCAACAGAGAATGACCATTGACTGACTTGAGGGGCATATCAATGGAATCTGGGGGCCCAACATGTATGACATTGTGTGTATGTTTGTGTGTACGTGCGTGTACGTGCGTGTATGCGTGCGGTTGTGTGCGTGCATGTGCCCATGTATGCCCAGACACGTGCACATACGTGTGTTTTTGCCAGTGTATTCTTATTTCCTGTGTTCCTAGGCACTACAAAACCCACTTCATAAAGGCATTACCAAAAAATCAGGGCCTGACAACATAACAATGCTGTTAGACTGAGTGATCGTGTCATTTTCTTTGCATAGTATTAATATGGTGTGCTGTTGGCCTCACACAAAGCGTGATTGGCAGGGCCTTTTCAGCAAGGTGTGCCAGTGTCATTTGCAGAAATGCACTGCTTTTACAGTGTGTTATTTATCACTCACTCTGATTCCCGGTGACGGTGACATCTTTATTTTCTGAATAATAACTGTGATTTCCCTCCCTGCTCAACCACCCCCCAACATTCAAATTCGTCTCTGTGATTAAAATAACCTTTAGATCTCTGAATGACAATTGCTGTACTCTGGGGTTGATCACGCACAGAGAGGGGTATGGAAACCTGCCTATTGTGAGTCATGACAGGCAGAAATCTGCCACCTTGTTATTCTGTGCCATTTCCAGCAGGATAAATAGATGTGGAGCTTTTGATAGTGGGGTTGAAGTGTTCATCAGTAAGGCCCTCTGTACCCGATTTTGTAAACCACGCATATGGAATGCAGAACATTTTTGGACCTTTAAAAGAATGTCTGAAAGAAACATGCTGCCATCACACTTAGATGAAGAACAGGACTGTCTCATGAATTTCCAATTACCTTAAAAAGTTGCTCCTCATGTTTTGTGATGAATGGATGATGCACCCACAGAGTATACTTCATTTAAATCCAGTGCCTCCATGAGTAGCTGATTACACTGAATGGAAGAAACCCCTGCGTAGCTGTGGTTTTGTGGCACTGTGATGGTGGACAGAAGGAAAAACAAACCATTATATATAACATACCTTTCTCCCTTTTTTTCAGAAATCTGGCAGGCTTGATCCTGTACTTCTAAAACAATTACACTTCACTCTTGGTGGCCTCCAGTGAGGCAGGAGGAGTGAGAAGACATTGGCTAGTGTACAGATGAAGCAACAGCTTGATTTACAGTTGCATCTTTAACCAAGCATCTGACCCGTTTGGGTTCTTGTACAGGCTCCATCGTGTATACAGCATTATTCTATTCAGTCATAGCCCACCATGCGGGAGAAATATTTGATCAGCTGTATTAGCTGTTTGATTTACATATTACAAAGTGGATATAACATTGTGTATTTTTGGACTACATAGAGAGAACTGTTTGTATAAATGGATGAAGTGGAGCTGTACTCTCATTGTTATAGAAAACACAATACCATAAGCATGCACAGAGATAAATTAGAATATTTTCTTAAAAGCCCTAAAACAAAGCATGCATTGATTTCCCCCTCACAACACTGAATCATATTTGTCAGGAATATGGCAGAACAAATTATACCTCAAGGCCATAGACAGTTCTTTCAGGTAGTATCTTGTCAAACTGTCTCATGTTTTTGTTTAAATAAATAAATGCACTTACTGTAGTTTTGGACATCTTTGACAATGCAGCACTTTATAACATATCTTGAATTAAATATAATAATGTTTAAGCTGAAATGTATCAGCCTCAATAAAATTTGACTTGAGACCAAACAGAAATAAAACAGACCCTGATGTAATTAAAATACCATCAGATGAAGAAAGAAGACATGCGGCCATTGTTGTAAAGGCACTCAATGAAATGATCTTGATCACAAAACAAAAAAAAATCATTCTTTTTTTAATGTTGAGATTCATTACTTTAAATTTGTTTGTTTGTCAACATTGAGTGTGATTTCATTTGGCTTAATGTCCAGTGTCCAATGTCCAGCATTTGCAAAAGTTCTTCAAGAACCCTGAAATGTTTGTTTTAGAATGAATGGGTTATTCCACCCCTGCCACTGCTCTCAACTATCCTCATCATCATAAGCCACTGGCAACTACTAATAGATTTAATGCATTCATTCAACAGTGTTTGGAGCACAGTACTGTCATTTGGCTTCTTTCAATCCCCAAGCAACTTGATCATGTTTGAGAAAGCCTGCAGTTAAGGCTGGATCATTTGTTCCCATTTCAATCCAAGAGGTTACACAGATGACAAAAAAGAGTCATCGAAGGTCAAGGTTGTTTCAGATTGGCCCAATAAATACCATCACACAAGGAATTCACAAGGGTCAACACAAAGAATCTATTTGAATCACAATACGGTAGCTTCATTACAAACAGCCCTTCCCTTGAACTCCAATGCTTCTCAGGATGATTCAATTCAAAGCACACACATGCTGCTGCCAAGAAAAAGCATGCCTCACACTGAACTGTAAAGTTATCATTAACAATCATGTACTCTATATAATCACATGCTTCTGTAACATTATAACACACATGGGTTTTTAATTGTCTCTAGTGTAAAGAAGGTGAGAGCCTTGTGCACAGAGTGCCTTTGCCTTGCCTCCTGTGCGTCACAATGCAAACACATCACTCCACACATGCTAATTGCATCAGGCTCTTGCACCTGCTGAGAAGAACTCTCTGTGACCCACTGTAGAGAGAGGACCCCAGAGCACCCTTTCATTTATCGAGGGAATAATGATAAAAATCTCTCTCACACACACACACACAAAGAGAAGAAGAAATAGTGAGGGCTCAAAACAGAGAATGGAATAGCTCCACCCATTAGATTTATGGACCCTTAATTGGTGTTTGATGTTGCAGCAGGTTCCCAGTGATGTGGCTCTGGTTCTGTAGTGCTTAAGGGAATCTGTTTAAATGAAGCCTGGGTGAATGGGTGACCACCTGCAAAGATCTCACAAGAGATTGCATAGGGGTATTAGTGAAATCCAATTAAAACAGAACCGAAATTAAAAGGCCATTGAGGGCGTATAGATTTGAAAAAAACAGTTTGCTCATAGAGAATTGATAAACTCTTGTATTATAACTTTTGAAGACTGAAATTCACGGTATTATAATCACTGAGGGAAATGAAAGCATATTGGTGCTGTACCCCCCAGAGTTTATGGTAATGCATTAAAATATTTCCAGTGTTGGAGAACCTTATTGAAATAAAAAAAAAAAAACGGCAATGGTGGAGATAGAGAAGCCGTGGGCAGTTTCCATCATCACTGGGAAAATAAATGCCTTCTTATCTGCAAGGATAAAGCAATTACCTTTGCAATTCCTCCTTAGGCCGCATAGCACATCAGTGTGGTTATGCAAACACTGGGCTAGAGAAATTATCACTTGGAGTCTGGACACAGCAACCAAAATCTTGGAGAAACATTGAACACCCTCCCCCACCACCCACACACATTACAGAACTCCCCCCATCTACATCCCCCACACAAATGTATTTGGCTAGCCAGATGTACACACTGGTAAAACATATATGAATACATTAATATTGTCAGTTTGCTTTTAATGTCACAAAAACATTGAAAAGGATACACGCCTCTAGAGGTGTTATTTGAGGTTGCAAGGAAATTGGACAATAGATCTGCTCAAATTTGCCTTTGCCTCTTCTCATTTGGGTATGCAGAGGAACACTGAGATGCAGAAATCACAATTTGTCCTCTGTAATCATCTCTGGCACCATCACACACTTTCCTGGCCAATGTTTGTACAGGTGACTAATTGAAGGGAAAACACTGTAACAATGGAGTCTGACATTTAACTGAAGCCAGCTGTGTTTGCTTGAAAATCCTTGTGGACATTTTGATGTCATCAGTCACTGCAGCCTTTGTAGCTGCACAAAAAAAACACCACCACAAAAAAAAAAAAAAAGATAAACAGATAACTGTTGCTGCAGACAGTTATCCAAAAATTAATGGGTACCCAATGGGTATTGCTTCTGAACAATTGGGAGATCTCGTTAAAGCAGTGGCATGTAAGATTGCAATTTACCTCCCGATGTAAAAAAAAAAAAAAAAGCAACAACCTGGTGCATTCAATTCAATTCAATTCAGTTTTGTTTATACAGCGCCTTTTACAATAGTATTGTCTCGTGGTGCTTTACAGAAGGAGCACCCAAGAGCAACAGGGGCAAGGAAAAACTCCCTTATGTTCAGTTAATCTAGGAAGAAACCTTGGGCAGATCCACGACTCAAGGGGCTAACCCAACTGCAAGGGTTCATGCAGAAAAATTGCAATCAGTAGTAACCATGACAGACTACAAGTTGCCTATGGTTTTAGCTAAGGTTCATAATAGTTCATAATAGAGCATTATCCCACTTTACACTACATGGTAGTCAGTCCATAGGTGGTTATCAGGAATTATGGCTGGACAATGTAGCAGCGGCCAGACATAGTGTCAAACGCAAAGGAGTGAGATGGGTAACAATAAGGGTCCATTTGACAGTGCCATTGTGAGGGGGGGCAATCACAAAGCCTTAAGGAAGGGGAGTCGGGCCCAGCATGGGTATCCAGGAAGGGCCTCTATGATGGAGAGTCGGTCCTGACATGGGCCTCCCGTAGTGTTGGTTGTAGTTCACTCAGGAGGGGAGGGTGAGAGGAGTGCATTCTCACCAATCCATGTGGATTGGTTTGCAAACCAAAGAACAGGAACCAGCGATGAACATTTTCAAAGAGTTATGTTGACTGTCAAGGTAACAAACATAGTTCATTCTGTTTGTAACATTCTCACTGGCTTGTGTTTTCATACTGTATGTGCTTGTAACTGCAGTGCCAGGGGCTGGTGCCAGGAGTGCCAGGAGCCTTCATTCACCCCATAATGAGCCATTTAATCATCGAAGTGGCTGTGAAGCTAGTAAATGAACCTAAAAACAGTATAATATGTTGCCTGGTGTCCCTCTAAGACCATTATGACATCTTGACAAATTCAGCTCATGCCTATGTGTAATGTCGCAGATGAGAATAGCAGCTCATAGATGATACAGTCATTGCTGTACAACACATCAATGCTGTACAGTCACAGTTACAGTTGCAAAAGTCAACATGATATTACACAATGCTCTGGTTGCTTTGCAGGATTCTTTGGGATCAACATCCCTGAGAATCACTGCTGTGTATACGCTGAATTCCTCACAGAGTACAAACCATGGAAATGTTTTCTAATAGATGTGGGTTGACTGACAACCAGTAAGAGTCCATTTACACACACACACACACACACACACGAGAAACACACAAGAAACAAGCTCACAGCCTTCTGTGCCATATTTACCTTGCATATGGTTTCTGTAATGACACAACCCACCATCTTGGTAAATCATGCTACAGTCAGTGTTTCCCTCGGCTCATTCACATTTGATGATGTTTGCAGCTGCTGAGTGTTATAATCCTAGCCATGCTGCCTTAATTACAGCATGATGCATTACAGAGTGGTTTCACACATTGTTGTGTTTAATCAATGTTTAACCAATAATCATTAACATTTCATGTTTTCAGTGTGTTTTTGTTATTTGGTTAGGTGCACTGACTACTTGGCTCAGCCTTCTGCTCTCTCTGGATATCTTTTTTTGGAGCAGAGCTTCCTAGTTTAGCAGTCTGCTGCCTCTAGTGGCAGACATGATTATTAACCTTACAGTCTCATATTCTATAAAAACTTTAATTTTTACAAATGCTGCTCTACTCTCAGCCTCACTCTGTTTTCTCCCTCTCAGCCCCCCTCCCATCAGACTGATGAATGTGTAATGACTTGGCTTGCCATCTAAATACAACCCTGGCCTATAGCTCGCAGCTGACCACCCACAATCACCCACAATGAATAAGTGTGTCTCAGTCATCAACAAAATGCCACAACATGTTACATGCCAGAAGACATTTTCAAAACTATAAATGAGGCAAGTAGTTGACGGTAACTTTAACATTAGCTAATTAGTTGCTAGCTAATGCTTTAAAACCATGGACAGTAAAAGAATTGGACAGAGGGATCACATTGATTTCAGTCAGAGGCGTTTGAGGCTGAAGTTTCAGTTTTCAGTTAACTTGGCTAATAGATGTAGAAACAGAAATTCTGACAGATATGACACAGACTAAAATCTTCCACTGTCTGTGAAACGTGACTGACCTTAAGTGCTCCTAAGTATTGTGTGGGAACACTATCAAGACGGTACAGTAAATTCCTTCCTGTGTGACACTAGCCATCACTAAATATGTGTCATATCTCTTAGAATCATCTCACATAAAAGTTTCTTACCAGGCAAGAACAGGACACATGAGATTATAAGGCTGTTTTCTCTGCACAACACTGAAATCAAGATACAGGTTGCTTCATATGTAAAGTTGTTTGATTTTGACATGATGCTAAAATGAGAGCTAGCCAATGAAATGCTAACGGCTCAGGGGGCCCGTCCAGGTGGAACCAGCTCCATGGGTGTTTTAACTTCCGCATGTATTTTTACCCCCTTGATTGAAAGTTACGAGCCATGGACTAGCTTATGAAAGCTCACAAAAGTTTTGATATTGCTAGCAAGCTATTGATCATTTTAACGTTTGCCAGTATTACATTTCGTGAATTTCATAATGCTACCTGTACATCAGATGAATTGGAAAGATTTCATAAAGTTTTTTAAAAACTCCTGCTGGGACAGGACTAGGTCAAATGTTCAATCAAATAGCGTCTCTGGGTGCCTATGCCTTTGAGGATCAGAATCCGCTGGGCTAAACACTGAAGTAGGGCCGGGCAGGCCACTTGCTTGCACAGTCCAAGAAGAACTCCAACGAGCAAAGTCGGGTTGACTAGCTTCACCGTATCCTCGCGGGAAGTTTTTAGCCAAAGTATTCCTCATAAATCGCATGTAACACTACTATGATCAGACAAAATGTCTATACGAGACTCACTGTCCGTTTGTCACTTGCATAAAATTAGCGTTTTGCCAATAGGGTTCTAATGTCACTCTTGTTCACAATTGTGTTAAAAGCTAAAATTACAATTTAATGTGATGAAAATATGAACATATATGTTCTTGTTTTATAACACAGATGTGATTACTGTGTTAGCGGATTAGCTCATTTGTCATGATGTAAGATTAGCCAGTGGTCTCGTGACCATGTGAGTCTGTCAGCTTGCTAGCTATCTGTCAAACATCAAATGAACTACACTGTGGTTAATAATTTGTTGTAGCATTAGACGTTAATTGTTGACAGCTTGTTCTGTTAGATTCCCTTGCTCATATTTTCATGTAACAATGTTGGCTTGCAAGCAAGGGATGCTAAAAAGTGGTTTAGCAAAGAGCTCAACACAAACTTGCACAAAGACAAGTCAGTTTCTCTGTCAACTTCTCCATCCATCAGCCTTTCGGAGTGACCATGCTTCTCAGGGAAGAGGGTACCAACCACAATCACAATACAAGATTTTTCTCATTTGTTAGAGAAGAGTCTGTTGTGTCCAAGCGGAGGAGGCTTCAAGCTGATGGGCTTCAAGTCATCTACAAATATGACCTCAAGGACTGCAGAGACACCTGACCTCATCCTTAGAGTGAACGTTTGTGGACAGGACATTCAGGTCGTGTTTACTTATATTTCTGTTTGCTTTGCTTTCTATCAACAGGAAAATTTTCTCCATTTTGTTTTTGGCTAGCCATTCCCTGAAAGTTCTGTAGAGCATATTATGTATCATGAAGTAAAAAAAGTCAATCACAGGTGAGTAATTATTCAATTAGTCCAGCAGATAGTTGACTATAAAAGGGTGTTACTCTAACAACTCTAACACATGTGTATTGAGACAACAACAAAATTGCAATGTAACTACAGATCAATGCACTTCCAATTATATTCTAATTAATAATACCAGTAGAAATAGTTTAGTATTTTAAAATTACTACATAAAAATACTGTAATATATATCCTTGGCTACTTTATCCACAACCAGGATATCTTAGACAGCCATATTTAATTTGGAAGTAAATTTTTATGTGGCAAATTTTTTATTTACTTATTTTTTTTTAAATAAACAACTTTATTTCATTTTTCATTTAATATTCATTTTGTAAGTCAGTTCCAACATGCCCAACTCCTCCTACTTGGTTTGGTGTGTAGCAAAGCCACTTCTGCATGACATGCAAATGCTAAGTCATTCATGACGGCACCAGGCTGCTGGATGAGGGCAACTGAAACGAGAAATTACACACTTTGAACAACCACAGTGATGTAGGTTAGAATATTATAGGTTATGTTTTCCCCGGCGCTTGTTTGTTTATTTGTGTACAAGATAACTCGAAAAGTAGCCTACCGCACAGATTTGGATGGAATTTTTGGACATGGTGGATATTAGGACAAGGAACAGATGATGAATATTTGGTGGTGATCTGAAACACTGCCTAGAAATTGTATTGGGTCAGTGACCCGATTTTGTCTTAGCAGAGGTCTGCGCTGTCTGAGTAATAACTTCTAGTTATTATATATATTTTTTTTTTTTGCGGAATGTTAGGCTAACCAAGGCTATTTCCGGCTGTTAATTTTATTAGTTTTTTATTTATTTATTTTTTTCCTTGGCCTTAACTTGATGCCAGTGTTCCTGACAGTTTTCATCACTGTGATGTGATAACTTTACTGTCTGTCTTTTCGTGCTTCACCCCTGCCCCCAACCTCTCCGTGGTGTCCTCAGCTGTTTAGTGCGTGCGTCTGCGGCGGTTGATGCACTCGGAATGCAGAATGCAGCGACCCCGGAGAATGTATTGTTTTTAACACAGCTATTGCCTAATATTGTTTCCTATCGCCTGAAGCAAACCAAGATCCAAACAAATGCTTACATGGACACACATATTACTTGATTTGGACAGAGGGATGGAAAACTGGTCGATCAGGTCCCTTCAATCACTCATCAGGGCAACATGAGGTGCCCCTTGAAATTTTATTTACAGCTGAAAAGCCTCATAGCTAATTTGCATAAAGCTGGGCAGTTTAATATTAAATTCTTTAAGTAGCTCGCTAGACTGAAGTTGGACAAGATGCCCTGCATGCTATTTTGTCTGCCTTTCTGCCTACCACTCTCTTGCCATATTTTTACTATTTGGGAAATACATGTCAAATAGCCGCAAGCCACTACTCCTAACTACAAATAATAGTACAAAAATGCACCTTATTTCATAACTGACCTTAGGTGGTAAATACAGGTAAAAAATAATCTCAGCAAAATCTGTTTGCAATAGTAGCCTATACTTTGTATATTGGCATTGTGCTGATATGTTGAAGAGCAACTTTTTTAATGATGGTTTGTTGCTTTGAGTAGGACCGATTTCTAAATCTGAATTAACTAAGATAGGTTAAAAAATGTGCCAAAAGAGCAGTTTTGCATGAGGATTTTTTTTTTTTCTATGTGAATCAATCAATAGTCCTTGTTGTTTGGCATTGCTAAGTGCCGTCGGTAGGTACGAGAAAGAGGTACAACATAGACCAAATTGCGAAACTGCAACTAAAGCTAACGGATAGCTTTAGGACACAGGACACTAAAACAAAGTTTAACAAATCAAAGCTTAACAAAATGGAAACTAAGTTTAAAGACTCAATTTGATTACACAACCCTTTTACTTTTCACCTTATGCCCCTTGTGATGTGCTCTTGTATGACGCAAAACAAAGTTTATTGTGCCTCTTTCCCTCATACCAATTGACAGCTCTCAGCAACATCAACAACAAAACTACTGATTGATTAACATTGTTTATGTGTGATATATTTTGAAACTCAAGTGATAAATCCAGTCCATCAACCCATAGCCCTGTTCTTCAATGCTGCCAAATGCTGTTGGTATGACATAGACATAGACCAAATTTGTAAACTGGCTGCTAATGGCAAGTGATGGTGCACAGAAATGAAACTTCCTGTTTCGACGGATTAGCATTAGGTAGGCCTAATGAACATTCCATGAGCTAAAATGTATTGTTATTTCACTATTAAGATTGTTATTTTCTACGCTACCCAATTTCTTTGATAGGTTAAATCGTTTTTTTTTTATTATTATTATTGTTTGTTTCTCATACAGGAACTTTTTGTAACAGGAACTTGTAACTTTAAGGAAAGAAATTTGTGGTGTTCAGTTTCCTCTGATGTAGCATGTGAACAGAGCTGTCAAAGACTTTACCAGCCCTCTTTATGTGGAATTGAGATTAAGCAAGGATCAAGGATCAAGCAGGATTCTGTACAATGCAAACAATTCAAATTAAAAGCAGTGCATAATTTATTTATTCTGGCTTAGCATTCTGTCATTGATAATAACACTGACGACTCAAACGTTGTGGGATATGTGGGACATCTATACAGATATATAGATGGTTCTGCTTTGCCTTAAGTGCATGTAAGTCATTTATTTAAAACCATTGTGGAGCTAGCTCATAAGGAATTTTAGCAAAGTCAATGCTGGATTTGAGGGAAGAAATCTGTGATAAAATCTTTAAAGCCACTGATTTGATCATGTTGTTTTGTAGACATTTCAACCAATACTGTTTATTTTCAAAAAATATATCAGTATATTTAATATGTCAAAGTTGTATAATAAGATCAAGAGAGACCTGGATTTTACATAGAAAGTATGAGAGTAAGCAGCAGCCAGTTGCATTCTATCTCAAGCTATGACGTTCTCAGAAAATTCATCCATATAGCATTACTGACCTTTCCACAAGGAGCAGTTGTCAACAATGATTGACAGTTAGGAAAGGTCCATTCATTTGAGAGTTCTAAGTAAAGCCCACACCTCCTGAAGGCAGAATAAAAATCTAGCTGTAAATTCAAACAGAATTGAAACAAAAGTGGAGTGATGTTTTTTAAATCTTGACTGGGTTTCAGAGAGAAGGCCAACTTTGTTAGTGCTGGCTCTCGGTGCAAATCAATTCAGAGTTGAAATTCAGCTGAAATGTTTATATGCATGCACTTTCAAGATTGTGAAGCCATCTGGTCTTCATTTGTAGGCATTTTTTTTACTCTATTGTTACTCTATCATGTATTTTTGTATTTGTATTGTATGTCTATGTATTTATATGCTCTTTTCCACAGTTCAATTATATTTATTTATACAGCGCCATTTACAATAAAAGCGTCTAATGGTGCTTTACAGACATTGGGTGTGTTTACATGCACCGTCAATTTTAGGGCAAATCTGATTAAAAATACCCCATGTATCCACACCATCTGATCGGATTCAGCTCGATTGAAATTTCAGTTGGATTGCTAGAGGTGTTGTACACCTTTTGATAAACCAATCCATGGGCATGTAAACGTGCAATCTGATTCATGGACTAGATTTTCCTGTTTGCGCAATGTGTAAGGATAAATGCGTGACTATAATAACTACTAGCGGCACCACAAAGTTATATAAATGACCGCCGACAAGATTGTATTTTCGCTCATCTTACCATACAAAACTAGATAGATGATATATAGATGCTACCTGGCTAACATTAACATTAGCTAGCCAAATGGGTGAAAGTGAACATACTTGGGATGATGATGTAAGCTGTTGTCTCATAATCTTAATGGACCTTGTATATCAAGTTCAATGAGTTTAATTGTTACAAAGTTAATTTATGAACATCTTTTAATTAATGACTAGCAGTAGGCTAAGGGGTGGTAGCTAAAGGATGTCAGATAGATGTAAACAAAAGGACGGTTCAGACTAACTTCAATCGATCCAAGGTGCAGGTTATGTAAGTAAGCCCCTTAGAGAATCCAACACATGGACCACCACAACCAGGTGGCTAAGATAATGTATAGGAGCATCATGTGCTACATATGGGTTAGACGTCCCGAAATGGAAGACACTGACAAAAGTGGTCAAGAATGATCAAGCCAAAGTACTGTGGGACTTCAAGATGCAGACTGACAGAGTGGTAGTGGCAGACATAGTCGTGCTGGACAAGCAGGATAAGAGGGCTGTGGTGATAGATGTCGCAGTACCAAGAGACATCGACATCAGACAGAAGGAACATGACAAACCAGAGAAATAAGAGGGACTGAGGGAAGAGTTAGAGTGGATGTGGAAGGTGAGCCAGTCAGGTTATGGCAAACAAATGAGTGAGTGATTGACTGAGAGTACGAGAGAGAGACGGAGATGGAAAAGGGGGAATCCATGCAGAACAGTAAGCTTTTCCTGTCTGTGTTTTATCTTGAAAGCACAGAAGGTTCACTAATTAGGGTGTCTTTGGGAGGCAGAGAGTAGGGCTCTGATAGGGCTCCTGACGAGCAGCCTTCTGATTACTGCCCCCATGCCTAGTGTTGGGTGTATGGTGCTGTGCAAAATCAAAATGACGTTTAATTTGCGCTTACATGACTGATATTTTAATTATCCCTATATATCGGTTAAAGCTTTGCACCATTCCAGTGTCACAGAAAAAAACAAACAAAAAACAATAGTATACCAGTGTGTGAGGTTTGATTCTCAAGAGACACACAGTACTCCCTAAACCCTTCCCCCATTTCTCTCTCTCTCCTCTCTCTCTCTCTCTCTCTCTCTGTCTGTCTGTGTTTATATAAGAATACAGCATCTGTAACGCAGCCGAAAGATGAATAAAAGATTCATTAGACAATGCATTAGCTCCTATTAACTTGCGTTACATTTCATTACATACTCATGGTGGAAGATTTAGGAGGTAAGGTAAATAAACAATTAAAAGCACAAAGTCTGTTTTTATCAGACTGACATGTATGTGGAGTATATGCTAGGGTAAACAGTTACCCAACAGAGTAATGAGAATGTGACATTATTTACCACAAAGGGGCCAATGTTTACATTATCTATTAGTGTGATTGTTGTATGTTCTTTATGTTACTATGAGAGCATTATGTAACTGTCTAAATTATAAAATACATTACAGTTTGTGCTTACCAATTTGTGTTTTGAGTTCATTGGTTATAGATATTTTCTACCTTGAAGATCTGGGAATATTTATGTATCCCCGTCCATTTCCACTGTTTTGAAGTAAGGTGAGTGGAACAGTTTTCTTGTGGTAGTAAGCATTTTGGCATTGATTATCTGAAGAGTATGTTGGATGAGAGATTTTTCTATTGTATATTCTGTGCCAAACAAATGTTCGATCTCTTTTGGTTTGTATAGCCTTAATGCTTTCCCCCCTCATTCTTTAAGTAAAAAAAGTCTGTGGGCAAGAGAGTTATCGATTGCTGGAGGTGATGTGTTCTCCTGAGTGACATTATCTGAGAGACAGACCGAGAGGGCCTTAACCTGTCCTGTCCTCTTCAGTAGCACTTCCGTGTACAGGCGCAAGAGAGACTGGCTCAAAGGCAGTATGTGCTGCACAGCTTGGTGTGATCAGGTGTGGAAAAAAAGAAAGAAAACAAAGGAAAAAAAGAATAGCAGGCCTTGTTGAGCAGATCATTGCAGGTCATTTGCCTTTTATGGTGAGTGGCCCATTGGCTCCGCCCTTGCCCATTGTGATTGTCTGGTGACATCACAGATATTTCAGTAACACTTTCTATGAACCCAGTATTCCCCCTCATAAGAAAAGAAGACAAATTTTTTTCACAACTGCATATTTTACTTTGCCATTTCTCTCATTCAAATCATCATATCATCAGGGTTTCTTCTAAAGGCAATGTAGGGAGCAAAACAGCACCCCTGTCACACTGTGCATACCGCTGCATTACACACACACACGCACACACACATTACAGTCATCTAGGTAACCAGTTTTAGCCAACAAGATTGAAGCTCAGCAGTTATCATGGTCAAGTCAAAATAGGAGAAAAAATGCAAGGGAGGCTAGCTTGAATCGGCATCCAAGTGAACGTCTTTGTAAAAACAAAACTGCTATCCAAACACGCTGCTGGTATCTCAACTCGAGTGAGTTAGGGAGTCAAGGATAGAAGATGGACTAGAAACTAAGATAGTAGATAGGCGGAGCAAGATATTTCAGGATGAGTCACTTCCTGGAACCATGATTGCACGGGGTTACCCTTTATGTTGACGATCTTAGTGGCACTCTGACATCCTACATTAGTTTTTGCAGGGGAGTGACTTTACATATCTTCAACAACAATAAACCATGGTTCATTGTAAACCAAGTTAGCTCCACCAGGTGAATGATGAGGCCTACAGCAAAGGAGATCTCTGTACAAAAAACTCACAAGAAACACACTGACCAGCTAAAAAAAGACTACTCGGAGAGGCCGTCCACATGGCGACGTTTTTCTGTTCAAATGGAGAAGTTTCTGTGCGTTTTGGCCTTGCGTCCACACGGCGCCGGTGTTTTGAGTGACCTAAACCGAAGTTTTTTGAAAACGGGTTCCAGAGTGGAAAAATCTGAAAACGCAGTTGTTTCGTTGCTGTGTGGACAAGCAAAACGCAGCTTTTTTTAAACGATGACGTCGCCAATCTGTCACTGTCACGTGACCAGAAGAGCAGTGAAGACCCCAGCACACAACAAGCGGTAAAAACAACAATGGAGGACAATGGAGTTGTGTTTGTGCATGCACTCTCTGGTGTTGGTGTGTCCAGTGGCTCTCGCTGTATCTGTTTACAGCGCCACATATAGATGTGGAATATGTATTACATCGTTTTCACTCAGTGTTCCGTTGTCGTGAGGATGCAGATATTTTTCGCTCCGGCTTGTGTGTGGACACAGATTTTTTCCAAAAAAAAAAAAAAAAACAGGAACGTTGCCGTGTGGACGGCCTCTGAAAAGCTTAAAAATGGTTCTCAGTTAATGACTCTACAGCACTGTGGAGAGGGCTTCAAGATATCACCAACTACAAGAGACCATCCCCCACTGCAGAGGCTAACAATGGCCTTGCTGATGACCTGAATGCCTTCTACTGCAGATATGAGAGATAGACATTGCCACCCCTCTCCCACCCCAGACCAACTGCAGTCCCCCCATTCAACCCCTCCTGACCCTCAATCCACACTCGTCATGTGAACAGGATGCTGCCACCTCTTTGAGAGGCAAAATGTTCATCAAACACCAGGTCCTGATGGAGAAACACCCTCCTGTCTCAGGGCCTGTGCTGTCCAAATGGCACCAGTCTTCACACATTTTCAACATCACTGGAGCTGTGCAAAGTCCCCTCATGCTTAAAAAGCTCCACCATTATCCCAGTCCCCTAAAACCTTCCATCACTGGACTGAATGACTATAGACCTGTGGCCTTGACTTCAGTTGCCATGAAGTCCTTTGAACACCTAATGCTCGCCCACCTCAAAAACATCACAGGTCACCAGCTGGACCCCTGCAGTTTGCCTACAGAGCAAACAGGTTAGTGGAGGATGCCATGAACATGGGGCTGCACTTCAGCTCTGCGTTTAACACTATCATACCTGGAATCACCGCCAAACTCTCTTAGCTTGGTGTATATCCTGCCATCTGTCAGTGGATCTCCAGCTTCCTGACAGGAACAGGAGTCAGCATGGACAACCAGCACTGGCACACCGGGGTGTGCCTTTTCCCCACTGCTCTTCTCTCTCTACACCAATGCATGTACCTCCAAAGACCCAGCTGTCAAGCTCATAAAATTTGCAACCACCACTGCCATTGGGCTCATCCAGGATGGTGATGAGCCTGCATATTGGCAAGAGGTTGATAAGTTCATGCTCTGTTGCAGTCAACACAACCTAGAGCTAGGGTAGAGATGATTGTGGATTGCACCCCACAGTGCTATACCCCCCCCCCCCCCCCTCCCACACACACACATACACATACATACACACAATATCCAACAGCCCTGTGTCAAATCATTTCCCAGGATCTGAAGTGGGATTCCAACAACAACGCCATCCTCAAAAAGGCACACACCACAAGAGTATTGGCCATCTTCTACACTGCCATCATTGAATCAATCCCCTGCTCATCCATCGCAGTTTGGTTTGGAGCTGCCACAAAACAGAACAAACACAGATTACAATGCACAGATTCCCTGCGCACCAAAACAACCAGACACAAGAACAGCTTCTTTCCCACTGCCATCTCTCTCCTGAATTGTGAATAAGTGAGTCATTCTCACTTAGACCATTCACTGACCTTTACATACTTTATCATTCCAGTATGACTCTTGCACACTACATTTGTGTTATTGCATTACATTTGCACTATTACTATTTGCACTTTACACTCCCACTACTTTGCATTGAATACTGTGCCTTATTTATGTATTATTTTTCAATATGTTTATATGTGCCTATATGAATATTGTCTCCTTTGTACAGTATGTGTCTATATTACTATTTGTCTACTAAATGTATACTACTACATTTACTACTAGTGTATAAAGTGCACACACTTACGAAGTCAAATTGCTTGTGTATGTATACTTGGCCAATAGTATACTTGGCCAATAAAACTGATTCTAATTATGCAGTGCTCTCACCAGTGCTGTTCACCCAGTACACTGCCGACTTCATATACAACACTGCATTATGCCACATGCAGAAATTCTCTGACAACACTGCCACTGTACGAAAGACTCTGATGTGGTTGCCTAGCACATTGTTGAGTTCTGCTGCTAAAGTTAGTGAATGCTGCGAGCCAACTTGAGTAGCCTATCCTGCATGTCTGAGGTAAGTTACATGTTGTGTGCTTTAGTTACATGTTAAGTTGTAAACTTAGGAATATGTGTTTACAACGAGCAGTAGTGTGCACATTGTTGTGCAGGAGATTAGCATGCTAACGGAGATTTAGCTATTTGCATTGGGCCATGTAGAGCTAAGTGACAAGGGGATGTATGCGTCCTGTTTAGTTCATATTCAGGTTACTTTATGTGATGTACAAGAGGTTTATGTTGCCTAGTGTAATATCAGCTGCAAGTTGATATGAAATGACAAGGTGTAATATTGTATTATTTGAGTCAATATATAACTTATATTACTATAGGCCATGTCAGTGTAGTTCAGCGCAATACTGATTAGCCATCATTTATTTTTGCAGATCACACACACTGTGTGGTCTGCAAGAAGTTTATTATTAAATTAATCATTAAGTAAAATGAAGACTGCTTTGTGGTGTTCTCACCGACTCCCCCCATTCACCTGTCTCCACTGAGCAGGTGAACGTGGAGACTGTCAAAATATATAAATACCTTCAACTTGACAATAAACTGGACTGGTCTGTTAACACTGATGCACTGTACAAGAAGGGGCAGAGAAGGCTCTGTTTCCTGAGGAAACTGAGGTCCTTTAACACCTGCAGCAAACTGATGTTTTACTGCCATGTCCAGTGTCCTGTTCATTGCAATAGTGTGCTGGGGCAGCAACACTAGAAAGAGGGATGCTGGATGATTAGACAGGCTGGTGAGAAAGGCCAGCTCTGCGGTTGGCACCGAGTTGGGGTCACTAACATCAGTAGCTGAGAAAAGGACCCTGAACAGGCTCCTGTGAATAATGGACAATGATCGCCACCCTCTCCAAAACACATGTCCAAGCATGTTCAGCGGCAGGCTGCAAAACTCTTTTGTCCTGCAGGCCATCCAGCTCTATAATGGCACATAAAAGGGGAGGTGTGAGTTGGACTTGTGGGCACATTTCGCATCATGCCTTCTACTACTGTCCCCATAATGACTGGACTTTTTGGCCCATTCTACAGGATGCCTTCATTTCCTACGGGATAATAAAAGTACTTTATCTGTCTATCTAAAGCTTGAATTTGTTGATTGTCCTTTTATATGCCCAGTTGCTCATGCCAAATAATGAAGACTTACACATGCTTAGTGCATACTCTGACACCTTGTCAGGGAAGTTCTAAGGGCTTATTCATAATATATAATGAGTTCAGCCTGACAAGCCAGAATAACATCAAAATGTGTAGTCCAGCCATGACCGATAGATCAGGTTTAATCCTCAGGTCGAAATCAACGGTTGTCTTTTGAATTGCCTCTGCATGCAATAGGATAGTGCTACAACTAATCACAGCCATCTTAGTTGTTTTTGTGCATCGTCACAGCCCTGTCGTCATTGTTCTAAGCCCACCCAATGACTCTCTACAAAGATAGAATGTTGTGATTGGTCTGACGAAGCCTTGAATACCAAAACGTTATGAATACCAATGTCATTAGTAGGGCTGAGACTTTATCACGTTAATTATGATTAATTAATTACAGAAAAAGTAACATGCCCAAAACAATAACGCATTTATTCTTGATTTATTTTTGCACTCCAAATAGCGCAGAACATTTCCCATTGCACAGGACACAACAGAAGAACAACCATGAAAACCAATGAAAAGAAGTCGTTGCTAGGTTTGGTGGGCAAAAAAATTCACAATTTCAAAAAAAGAAAATCTTCAGCTCTATGATACTAAAAAACAAGCAAAAGTTGATTTATTGGAGAAAGCTGAATGTGTTGCTTTGACTGGGGATTACTGGATCTTGGTAAGCAATACAAATGACATTGGTGTGACAGCACACATTATTGACATCACTGACAGGGAATGGCATCTTAAGTCTTTCACCCTAACAGTGCAGAAGATGACCACCACGCACTATGCTGAAATCTGGCAGAAGCATAGGGCTGGGGAGTTCAACAAGGGGTCACCACAATTCAGTCATTTACCAAAATCCATTTAAATTGTGAAAAAACTGCCTCTTGTGTCAAATATTAATATGCGATTAATTGAGATCAATTATGAATGAATAAATGCATTTATAATGCATTAAGGATACTGGGTTCATATAAAGTCTTACCGATATTTGTATTGGCATTTTAGAAAAAAATACTCAACTAAAAGTTTCTGTGACATTGGCAGTTAAATCTTCATTGCACAAGAATGACATCATTAGCATTTTCAAACCATATACATTGAGTATAGGAAATATTCAAGCTGTCAATTATATCCATGGGACAAGAGAAATGATCACCCATGGATTTGGCCAATTTATCTATTGTGTGTTGAAAGGAGAACGTGCTATTGTATTGGTCAGTGTAAATGTGGGTCTTCATATAGAATAGGAAGGAGAAGAATGAACCATTTTGGTTTTTGGTCTTTTTTTGGTCTTTTTACATTTAGCAGATGCTTTTATCCAAAGCGACTTACAAGTTGCCAACTATCAATTGTTCAGGGCCAGTCTCCCCTAGAGCAACTTAGGGTTAAGTGCCTTGCCCAAGAGCACAACGGTGGCAGCTGGGATTTTTGAATTTCGAATTCTCAGAGGAGGAGCAGGAGTCCAGCCTGCACCTGCGTCTGCAGTTTATTTGAACACCAGTGAAAACCACTGAAAAGCAAAAGACTAAGATGTATGAAAGTCAAATCCTATTATTATCTATGGCTTCATCACTTCAACCTGTTAATAATTCAAGCAGCAAGTTGTGGTGGGCTTTCCCTGGCAAGAACAAGATGTGTACAGAGGCCCTAAACAGATAAACAAGTGTCTCTAACCGACTATGTAGAGTCAAAATGGGAAGCCTAAACATAACTCACCCTGAAATTGAAAGCGTGTCCCTAATTGCCACTGGAGATCTCTGCTGTGCATTTGTGCTGACTAATTGGACTAAAGTTTTTTTGTCTGCCGATGTTGATGAGACAGCATGACTTTTCCAGCAGGGCATAATGAAACTCATGCATTTGTACTCTATATGTTCAACAATTTGTGAGTATGACACATTTGCACATTGTGATGTTGTGTCTGAGAAAGACATTCTACATCACAATAAGAGATTGTGGCTTGGCATCCAATGTGGGAATTAACAGAGAGGTGAGGGTTCAGGTGCTCTATTCAGTTTCTTGTGTCCTGTCAGCAGAGCGGCCGGCATGTGTGTGATTTGTAAAACAGACCTCCCTGCCTGGGCTGCCGAGAGCAGACGGACCCCTCATTGATGAATCTGGAGTCTCTCATAGTGAATCATAGAAACCAGATTGCCTCTGCCAGAACCCATACAGAGAGAGATATTTTAACCTGACCACAGTGCTACAGAATCAACAACAGATGTAGCAGCCCCCCTTGCCCTGTTCAACCATATGCCTCCACCTCTTTCCCTCATCCCCACCAAAACACTCACTTTGGCCTTGTGACATATCAGCCATATGTATGGAACGCTGGCTCTCTATTCTTCTTAGGGCATAACAATGTGAGGATTTCAGATAGAGGAGAGACAACAAAGTCAAGCTCTGTTGAGAGCTAAGGAGTGACATGAAATGGTAAGTCATGCACACCATGACACACACACACACACTGAGAACACACTGTTTACATTGCCTGTGTGGTTTCTGCTGAAGCTGACTGGTGGATATAGGGCCACACAGAGGGGTGCCACTCTGGAAGCCGAAGAAATCAATTTCTTACCGAGAACCTATTTGGTTGCTGTCACTTTGGTTCAATTTTCAACATTCTAATGAGCCCCCTTTAGAGGTTTGTTGGGAAAGCAGTTCAAAAGTGTCATTTCAGCATTAATGAGGTAATGCAGGACTTCATTAGAAATATGTGCAGTATATAGTGAAGAAAACTGCTGACAGTGAAAAACATGCATTCACAATTAAACAAAGTAGTGTGCTTTTCAGTTTGGTCCACTGATATGGTCTATATTGGGGTCTATATGGTCTATATTCAGTTTGTGTTCTCTTTATCAACTTAGTTATCTCTTTTATGGCTCCCAATAAACACTACTCTAGAAGTGGTATCTTGACACATATTAGAGGTAGAAACGGCAAATCAGTTATGACAGGCAACACATGCAACTGAGGGATGGGTCATTGAGAGTCAAAGCAATCGCTTAAACTTTCAAAGTGAAATATATCTCTAGTATATATATATCAGAGCCTTTGGTCTCCTGTGACAATATGAAGTCTCCGATTGAATCCACACTTTATTTTGGCCGTCTTTTTGGCTGACGTGCTGGCACAGAAGCATTACATTGGAATGTCTATAGACTAACCATCATACTTCAGTTCAACAAGTTCTATGTTTTTATTTTATTCTTTGACACCATATTTTGCTCTTTGCTGTGAATTTAATTCATGGTTGAGTCAGTGATTGTTGCAGGCTCACAGAAAATTTTGAGAAATGTTTGCAATAAAATGGAACTGAATCATGATGTTATATTCAAAATTAGGGAAGTGCAAATGTGTTTAACTGAATCACATGCAGTTTGTCACTCCACCTCTGTGCATCAACTGTTTTGCTTTTAGCTGCACAGTAATGACACTGTCCTGTCAGCATGAATGTCTGGTCGCATACTTCATTTATAGATGTATAGACAAATAATCAAATCTGATCTACTCAGTTTGATTACTATTACACTCAAAGTGAGTAATTGGGTATTCTGTCTGTCCATAGGGCATGTAGATTGTGCAATGAAGAATAAATCCAATACTCACGCATATAGTTTGTCCTTGACAATGAAATGCAATAAATCCTGCTTCCAGTCCAAGATGCCAGAGTCAGAGTGATTAATGATTATATGCTTTACAGCAATAAAGCCTCATAAGCAAGCATTCATAGAGTAAAGGACATATTACCAGAGAATCAAACTTCAAGCAGCCCACAGAACAGACATCATCACTTTTTCAACTGTGCCTTTTCATTTTAATTGTTCAAGTCAAAGATTGGCAAAATACCCATCACACTCAGTTAACTGTAATAAATAAACTGAGGAATATGATACATGCCTTAATGTGCTCCATATGCCATGCCCCTATTTTAGATGTAATACAATAAGACAGTCCTCTCATTGCTACAGCGTTTCTGTTGAGTTCTTCAGGGACCTCAGTGCGTTTTGCAGCTGAGCCTTCTCCCCTCTTCAGTAGATGAGTTGTTACATAAACTGTGTGCACTGACAGAGACCCATTTACAATCCAGCCAGCAGGACATAAATAACAATGTCTGTGTTCACATCAGAACGAAGCATCAAAGATCCAGTCGGGTGCCTGTGGAGAGGCCTGACACATCAATGCGTCACCCCTCTCTTCCTGTGTTTATAGTCAAAAGTGGATTATGCATCCAACTTCTCCTAATGCATCTGCAGAATCCATTGTTTAAGAGTGGGGTGAAAAAAAATGACATTATGTGTTATTTGAAGAGCAGCAGAGGCTAGTAATTGGATATGCCAACTGCAATGAGTTCAAAGAAGTGTTAATTACTCTGATATAAACGAGATTATGAGTCCTGCTGAGAGTCGTGTCCCTGTCACTCAATGCACTGCAACGCTTTCTTGCACTTGTGTGGAGAGATAGAGAGTGGGGAAGAATATAAAAAGGGTGGGGGAAGATTTTACAAAATGGAGACAGCAGGGAAAGGATAGTTCAGCAGTGAGGAAGAGTCAAATAAAATCAAAGATAAAACACCAGTTCAAAAATAATGACAATAATACTACAGAAAGTACAAAAGTGTGTGTGTGTGTGTGTGTGTGTGTGTGTGTGTGGAGTGATGTTCTTCTGCATCAGATCTACATATAGTATTCTGCTTTGAACTTGTTTTGGCATGTAAAGAATTTCCATTTCCTAGACAAAGAAATAAATGGATAGATAAATGTAAAGATGCTGCTTGTGATTGCTCATTCAGTGATGGCACGCCCTTCTGTGTGACTTGGGCGTATTTGTTCCCGCCTTGCCATCATTCTTAGAAGATGATTCAGCTGTTGTTTGTTGTTGACTGACGGGATTAATGGCACCATTTACAGAAGCGCACAAGCCAACAAGCAGATCAGTGGCAGCTTGTGAATGTGAGGCATTCAGTGCAAGTCGAGGATGGAGCGAAGGAAACTTTTATTAGGCTTTATTATCCTCGCATTCCTCCTCCTCAGCATCCCGTGCTTGGCACAGAAGCGTAGAGTGGGGGTTTGGTCTCATTTTTGAGTACGATGTGAGAGCACTGAGAAAGTGAGGAGGGAGCATGTAAGATCGTGCAGCAGGAGTGCTTTACAAGGCTCCAGCTGCAGGCAACATGGCTGACTTCAGTGAAAGGAGGAAATCAATTTCCTCTAATGACCTGACTATTTGGATGTGATGCCTCAATTTCCACCTATTCAAGTCTTGTGCATAGAGCAATTGGTGAGACATTATGTTGAAATTGTACAGCACAATGGAATGCCTTACCATGCATATTAAAACTTTGTAGTATGCTGTCAATGCTTGTGGGGTTTCTAGAGAGATACAGTGACTCAGACTGACAAACACAGTTACTTTCAATAGGTTAAGCAAACCAAAAAGAGGCAGACAGGAAAGAAAAGGTGTGAGTGTGTCTGTGTGTTTGTGTTTGTATTTGTGTGGGTGTCTGTGTTTTGGAGTTGAACCATACCAATTCATGTACCAATGATCAATTGATCATATGTGTAAAAACCTGACATCTTCTCTAAAGATTTGAAGATAAATTTTAGTAGAATTTAAGTAGAAGGCCAATTGCGGCCCTCGGCTCTCTTTCATGCGGCCCACCATGAAGTCAAAAATTTAAATTTAATGTGGTCCATGGTTACATGAATCTAATATTATACATCCATTGCACATCATAGTTTAAGTACTGGTGTGACATGTTTGTCAATAGTATCATCAGACTATTAAATATAAAATGCAGTCACTCTTTCACCTGAAACTGGTTAAAAACTGGTGCTCTTCGTTTTGCATTGGCCCTTGGCAACTTAGATCTTTCAGTATGCGGCTCACAAACAGAAATGTTTGGCCACCCCTGTAGTAGAGTATATCAGGGTACCTCATTGAGCTGTATTTCCAGATGATTCTAGTTGATTTAGGAGCCAAGTTGTTGTTTAGGATTTATTTTTTTTTGTTTTGCTTCTTCTCAATGTAAATGAAAGACAAGACCATTTGATGTGTAAACCCTATGGTGCATTACAATACAAGTATGACTTCAGCACTAATAAATATCAGCCATTAGTTGGCATTCATAATCACTACATGCACATTAGGCATAAATCATGTTTAAAATCAAAAGAAAATGATGACACAAAAAGGTTGCCAAAACAAAAGGATGTGAGCATGAAATGAATTCCTGCATTATATTTAGAAAAATGCTGAAATTGTTTAATAACAAGTAAATGCATTACAGCTCCTTTCATCAGAAGAGCCAGAATGAGCTGACAAAACAATATAACACTTAAACAGATTTACTGTTTAAAAAGGAAGGAAATATGAGCCATGATTTACAATGAGGGTTTGTTGGGATTTCTCATTACTATGCAAAATTATGTGAAACAAGTTCAAATGAATCACAAGATCCTAATAAATCTTTCATCGTAATCTGATCACCCCAGAGAAAAATGGAGGATTAATATGTTAATATGACACATCAGATAGGGAAAGAGCAAATCAGACAGTTTTAAAGCTAATTGTTTTAGTGTTCTTGTACCACTTCCAAAGAAGAGCAGTGAGATATTACCATCAAAGATAAGTAGTGCAGCATTACAGTCAACATTTGACTTGTACTGCTTTGAGGAGTTTAAGCTTACTCACAGCTCTACAGAAACACAAAAATATCACAGATTTCTATATAGGGAGGGAAATACATGACAGAAACTTTTCTTGTAATGTCAACATTTTCTCTTTCATTTTCCAGTGCTTGTGGATCAGAAGGCATATTGTAACTTCTTTAAATCAAAAAGACCAGTTAATCCTACTATAGTTGCCCTCCCTTTTGGATGATTTGAGGAGAGGCTCCCCATAGATGGTGCATGTGGTTTGGGGCTCAGGGCCGTACTGTATTTTAACCATAGATGGTGCATGTGGTTTGAGGGCTCAGGGCTGTACTGTATTTTAATCATGTAAGCCAAAGGGCATACACACGGCCACAGTCTTCTTAAAAGGCGGAAGGGAATGGTCAAAGCAATCTGTTACCTTAATCCACATGCTCTGCTGGAACTGAAATTAAAACTTCAGGCTCAGGCACACTGATACAGCTTTTCACTTATGTGTATTTGTTTGGCATCCACATGAGCGAATGTATGCTAATAATCACATTTCTTCAGTCGTATCAGCCTAAATTGTAAAACGTTTGAAAGATTTCACAAAAAGTCAGAGAATAAAACATAAATGGAATCACTAGGACTGTTCTTCCTCAGCGCTCCTCAGTGCTTGCACATATTTCCACTTCCCTCGCAATTTGCACCCTGTGGCATTGCTCAAAAATCTCAAACATGCTTTCCAGTGCCATTAAAGACAGAAGGGGTCTCTCTAACACATTTTTCCTGCACCAGTCTTTGAAAACTCATGTAAATGTGTCTAAGCAGAACAGACTATCACTGTAAAAATTTCCAGATCTGAAGATCATGTGCATATGTAATACTCCAGGATTGTGTCCAACTGCAAGCACTGCAATCCAGTTGTGATAAAGTGCGAAATACTGAGAGAAATATAAAAACAGAAATTGACTGATGCAAATCAGGTATAATAACATTCTTGGATCTTTTAATTACCCTGGTACTGAACAGATATTTTGGCAACACATGTCATTTCACTCTTAATTGAGGCATAGGAAATAAATGAATGAATGAATGAATGAAACATGTCAGAAGAGAACAAATGGACTACCTATCCACTGCTCAAATAAAGAGATTGCTTTTGGAACATAAAACTGTGTGGTGGGGCCAAGGATCTCAACCCTGAATGTCAGATTGATGTAGTGTCCTGACATCTCCTGTGATACCATCATTCTATCAGTCAGACCTGAGTGGTGTGGGGCACCCACCGTTGGCATGGGCCCGATGGCTCCCTGACAGGGCAGGTGGCATGTCAGCACACAGCCGGCACTCTGGGCATGGGCAGGAGAGAGAGGTCAGGAGAGCAGGAGAAAAAATGCATTAAATCTATTAAAATACACCAGGGTTCAAACAGCTGTCACAGTCACTGAACAGAAACCATAGCAGTCAACTCACTACGTTTGTGTGACCTGATGATTTGAAATGATTCTGTTTGAGGTGCATAAGCAGCTTTTTTTTTCTTTTTTTGAAAAAAGGATGTCAGAACAGAATTCACAATAAAAATACATAAAAAAATAGGATGTAGATTGAAGAGATGTTTACTACCTGTGCCAATGGGCATACAGATGATCAGATATCAACCTGTTTTGCCTTTTATTTCAGTGAGTAGCCTAGTGTTTACCCGCTGAATTTGTGGGGAGGACGCAGGTCTACATATTGTATCATTAGGTATAGTATGAAGCAATACTTTTATAGAGTTTATATAGGGCACTGCACATTAAGTGGCCGCTTCACGCCTTTGCCAAATGACACAAATATGCCAGAATGAATTAATGCTTTGCTCTCCCTTCTCTCTCCTCTCACCCTTAAGGTCACCTAGTGCTGCTGAGGAGCATGTGAACTCTTTTACCTGAGGACACATTAGATGTCTGCCATGCGCCACAGGCTTAGCAGGGAACACAACTAAAAAGGCACAGCACACCAGTAGCATTTGTATAGGCGTCTTGCACTATGGCACATATTATTTGCTTTTCACTTTGGGATGTATGCATATGAAAAATTAAGTTTTGTTCTAGATTGTTGTTTGATTTTCACACATAGAAATCAACTTTTAAAACATCTCATTTCACAGTTGTAGGCCTGCCCAAAGAAGAGACCTATTCCTGTAATCAGTTTGGGTTGGCGTATGTTAATAAGCAAACGCACAAATTTCTTGTTCATTAGTTTCCATATATTAATTCCAAATTTCTTGCACGTTTTTAAAAAGTTAAAAAGTAATGTTTGTTTTGTATATATTTGCTTTCAAAAATTACAATTAAAAACTAGGAAAATGCATTTGTGAATGCATCTACTCAGACAACACAAAACAATATTCATGATTGTTTCATGTTTGGTACTTAGTGTGAGCATTGGTAAACGTTGACCTAAAAAATTATCACATTCTCACACCAGTCCTTCATGCAGTCACTGAATCTCAAGGAATCCTGGGAGTGGGGAAATTTAATAACACAATGAAGGCTACTCATGCATGGCTTGTCTCATTGTGGCCCGAAGAGAAGAAGCCATCAAGCACTTCTATTATTAGCTGGTTATTAGTCAATGAAGTGTGAGAATGCCAGACGGGCTTGTGAGCCATTACCCCCCCCCCCCCCCCCCTTCCCATTATCATCACACTCAGTCAAGCAGCCAGACCTGAAGGCCTTTGATAGTCTGACAGAAGCCACTCAATACTGGGGAGGCTCAGTTTGGCCTGTTGAAAAAAAATGTTGAAGTCAGCGATTCAATGAAGTCAGCAATGGTGTCCAGGTATGGGTAGTTGTTGCACTATAAGGGACATGGGAAAATGACTGCCTTCTACAATATAACTACAGGGCGACTTAAAAAGTGTGCACACTTTGCAATTAATCACAGAAGACGACATTTTTCTTTACATTTGTTACCTTTATTTGATTTACACAATCTTTGTTACACGCTGCATGTGCATGGATAACCTTTGAATAGAAAAAATACATCTGTGTTCACACTGTAGGTTGAGAGTGAGGACTCCTCAATACTCACACAACCACTGGCTCATTCAATCAACAGCTAAAATGACCTCAATCAACTCAAACCCATGTCTTTGCATTCCTGGTATCTCAAAGTATTTAGCCATCATTGGAATGAAATCAGTCAAGGCTTAAGGCAATATTTGACTAATTTCCATCCTATCGAGTTTGTTAACCACCTGCCAAGCATTCTCATATACTGATATGAGGGTGCACTACAGCATTTCCAAACAACTTACATTTTCTGCCTAATATCCCTGTAACTGTTGAACAATGCACTGTTCTGCCAAAGCTATTCTGATTACAGAGATTAAAAAGAAAATAATGATCTGAGTGAATAACTTAAATCAGGCATTCATATGGGTAAAATGTACATTTATTACAGTTAATTATCCACCCATTCCAAGACATTCTCAAGATGTTATGAGAACAAAGGAAAAACAAAGCAGATCAGACACACTTCCCACTGGAGACATCAACAGAGAGTCCAACATTTTATCCAACAATAACTGTGTCATCATCTGGGAACTCATAATATGGGACCTCTAGATTGAGGGGAGCAGGGCCCTTTCTGATGCGCCCTGATGCATCATAGTGGGAGCCATGGCAAGGACAGTAGTAGCCCCCATAGTCACCTGCATTAGCAATGGGCACACAGCCGAGATGGGTGCACACTCCAAGGACGATAACCCAGGAGGGGTTTTTCACTCGGTCCTTGTCATGCTCTGGGTCTCGTAGTTCAGCCAGATCCACAGCGGCCTCTGCGGCAATCTCCTTCTCAGTACGATGGCGAACAAACAGCGGCTTGCCTCTCCACTTGAAGGTCATGTTCTTGCCCTCTGGGATGTCTCCTAGTTTTACCTCAATCTTAGACAAAGCCAAGACATCAGCTGATGCGCTCATGGAGGAGACAAACTGGGTGACAACGGTTTTTGCAGTGTAGACTCCTACTACAGCCGTGGACCCAGTTAAAATGTAGGAGAAGACTCTTCGGGATTCACTGCTCTCCTGTGAAGACTTGCTGGGATCCATCACATCTGGGCGGCGATAATCTGAGAAGTCTGGGATCTTGATGTCTGTGTGAGCAAAGCGAACTCCAGCCCGGGCTAAAACCAAAACAACATGTGCAAGGTTAGATTCAACTTAAATCTCCATAAGCCAGTCTCATTCTCAATAGAAAATCAGCTACCAATTTCAAATATTTAATAAATAAATAAATACATACATACATAAAATAATCACCAAATACAATCCAACCTAGTTTCAGAGTTCACACGAGTGCAACTAAAGATAAATGTCACTATATAGCTGATTTTGAGCCTAATGGGAAACATCTTAACTGGTATTAGTACTGACTGCACACTTCATGTTAACGTTAGTTCGTCAAGTAAGTTATCAGAAATAGCAGCCTATCCTTTGTTGTCACTGCTTCTTAACTCTTCATTTCATGTTTGGCATAGACGTAACGTTATAGCCAAGTTGAAGAAACGCAGCTCGGCAGCAACCGTTAGACAGCATGATGTTCTTACTACAATGAGCTAACACTAGTTACCGACAGCTCGCTAATATTACCAGAGACCGCTAACCGTTCCTTTGCGGTTCCTTTAAAACCTGCTTTATGTGACATTTTATACTTCAGCTGTCAATTACATGGTCCAAACAGTCTTGTACGAAACTTCCAGGGTCACCGCTCTTTTACTTTTAGCATTGCATGAGTAAGGTCGCGTCCTTAGCCATACGTGCTAATGTTGCTAAATCCTGTGATGTGTCTCACGACCGAAGCTACCTTTCATTTCAATGTTACCCTAGCACGCTAGCTGGTAGCTCCTAGCATATTAGCTCTCCCATCCAGCAAGACGTAATTCTCATAAATTGGGGACAGTAATTAGTATGCTTACATATACAACAACACATAAAACGTGCCTATACCATATCCACAGAGGATTCAAGATTTACTGAACAGCGTATGTATTATAAAATATCCACAGCATAGATGTCCTTGACTATGACTGTAACGTTAGGCCTCAGCACGACGCCAGGATGCTCGCTTGATTTTAATACCGGTTTACTCACCATTGATGCTGACTGAGATAGCAGGCCCAGTGGTAGGACTTTTGCCATTTAAGGACTCGCGGGTGAGAAACGTCTTTTTCAAATCTAAGTGCACATGCTCGCTTTTTACAACAACTCCAGGTACTAGGGCTTTGAGTGGTCCAGCCACAGCAAAATTCGTCGATTGTAAGTATGGGGAAAAAGCCCCCGAACGAGCAGCAAGGGACATCATCTTTCTCGCTTCCCTCTTTCTTCCTAGACGATTGTGCAACACTGCACGTAATGTCCCGACGTTTGCCATGACGTCATTCTGTGGCACCTATGGCATGGACGATGACCATTCTCTGACCTAACGTAATTTAAAAATATCCAAGAAGTATCCAAGATCATTTCTTGCGCTGTAAATCCTCTGAGTTTGTAAACAGAAACTGCAACAGTGCAAAGATCGGTAACACTGCAAACATTACAAACACAGGTTAGCACGCCATTGGCCTATGAGTGCTGTGTTTAAACAGAAATTTTTGGACTTGGTTACCTTTCTTAGTTTCTTTAAGTGAGCAATTTTTAATAGCCTAGTTTGTTTTTTATGCATTTCTGTGGGTTTTCACTCATCAGTTTGAGTGGAATATTAGTCTGGATTGATTTTGAGCTGATTGATTGAGCTGTCTTAGGCTAATAACCAAGCAAAATGTAAAATGATTTCCGTCTCACTGGATCTCAGGCAGTGATTAGACATATCTATGACTGAAAATGGTAGATCCAGTGGAGGCCTACTTAACTGGTGTATAAACTTGCGAAGTGCTGTTGGTAGGAATTTGGTCCTGAATAGCAAACATGCAGCTTATGCTTCATGGGGTTATGGGAAACAAAATTGTAAGTCAGTTTATCTCTTTCCAGACCGTCCATAGAGAAATCAGTACGTGTGGACTGATGACATAACTGAATAGATTCACCCTTTCTCTCTAAAGAAAACATACAATAGTGTTTCTGAGTGTCAAGGGGGCCCTAAGCCAATCACACAAATTGCCACATACTGCATTCTGTTACCTATATTTCCACTGGTTGGGTATCATTAGTATATCAACCATATTTCCCTAAATTTCAAGGTGGCAACCAATGTAAAGCAACTGAGATTCAGTGGAAGCAAAGCTGTGTATTGTTTTCTTGAGTTATTTGTACCAGGTTATAATGTTTAGGGATATATACAGCCAAATATTTATCAAGGGATGACCAGTGACAAGAGAGGGTAAGATACACCATCAAGTTTTGACTATCAGCCATATTCAATAATATGTCAATGCATAACAATGGTAAATGCCCCATGTGCATTACTTCAAAATATGTTGTTAAGGGTTACTTTCATCCAATTGCTACCAAATTTAGCACTAATTTAGTTACAGATATATACAACTTTCTGCTATTTCACTTTTTTAAATATCATGCAACACTGAAGCTGTAAGGGACTTTATACTCAAAATCAGTGCCCGGAATATGCAAATGTTATGGGAATGCATGCTAATTAGTAAATATGAATAATATGTAATTGTAGCAGTATGTAGACGTATTTGGCTTCAAGGAAAGATAGATACTTTCCTTGAGATATGTGTAGGTCACCAACAGCAGAATGAAATAGTAAAGGAGTCATTTTTTGCTTGCAAGGTCTGGAAAGATTTTCTAGCCCCATTCAGTTACCGTTAGTAGTGATGCTAATCTGTACCAAATGCTCTTGCTTTCTCTTCCTATCGACAGTACTCGTCGAGTTTGTACAACAGGGCTATGGTGTAGTCTGGGCTATCACTCTAAAGGAACATGCAACGTTTTGGGGAATAATACTAATTTTCCACTTCCCCTTGATTTAAACTGTTGAGTTTTACCTCTCTCCAGTTCATCCAGCAGTCTGACGGTATAGCGCTTTTATCTCCAGCGTAGCATGGATCATTAAATCTGATTAGACCATTTGCATCTCGCCCATTAGCATCTTGCTTAAAAATAACTAAGGAATTCAATGTTTTTTCCTATTTAAACTTGACCCCTCTGTAGTTACAAATTGTATTAAGTCTGGCGGAAAATGAAATGTGGCGATTTTCGAGGTCAATATGACATGGAACAATACTGTCATTCTGGCGTAATAGGCCTAATCAAGGAGATTAGCTCCCATATCTGAAAATAGTTGTTCCATGTCTCCAAGTCAAGGAGAGCAATCCACTGGTCATGGTAAGTTTCAAGGTTCCTTGATTATTATGCCGGAATGAGAGTATAGTTCCATTTTAAATCAGCCAAGAAAAGTTGGTCTTAGCACATTTTGAAACTACAGAAAAGTCAAGTTTTAAACAGGAGAAATATCAGAATTCTTAGTCACTTCTGAGCAAGATGCTAATGGGCAAAAGGCTAATGGTCTAATCCAGGGGTCGGCAACCCCTGGCACGCAGAGGGATTCTCATTGGCACACCAGTGATGGTGCCATCTCAGCCATCTGTGTTAAACAGCCTTTGGCTGTTGTATAGGATGTGTCTTCTGTAGTGTGACAGACAGTAATGCACCCTACTGGTCTTAAATATATTTTCATGAGAAGTCCCAGCAGTTTCAGAGACAAGTCCCAGCAGTTGTGCCAAGATTGTTCATGAGGTTGTGCAGCAGTTACCCTGATGGTTCGGACATTCGGACGTATCCATCCTGGACAATATGAATGCAGCTGCACATCTGGTTTTTAACCAGCCAAAAAGTGGAAAATGTCACACCTCTGTTCATTGAACTCCACTGGCTACCCTTGGCTGCTTGCGTCAAATTCAAGGCACTAATGGTGGCCTCCCATCTACCTGAATACTCTCCTGAAGCTCTATGTCACCCGCCGACCACTTCACTTCTCTAAGGAACGTTATCTAGCACGGCCAACACCTTGCGCAGGTCAGTCCAGACTCTTCTCATGTTTGGTTCCACGCTGGTGGAATTCCCCTCCAAGTGCTACCAGATCAACTGATACCAACTGATAAGAATGCACTTAACATCTTATACTTAATTTCTCTTTTATACTGCACTTTTTATATTGCACTTTCTACTTAAAATAGTGCAGTTTTTATGTTAGCAATATGCACTCTTTGTTAGTTTCTTTCATTGTGTTGCAGCTAGAATGTTATCCTCTTTTGTAAGTGGCTTTGGATAAAAGCGTCTGCTAAATGCATAAATGTAAATGTAAATGTTATGGGTATGGTGCTGTGTGCTTGTTGTATTTTGAAAGTTTTTCAACCTCTGTTGTCCTTATGAGACAGAACATGAAATGACAAGTCAATCAAATGTAGGAGTGTTTAGAATTCAAGGGTTTGAACCGGTTTATGTAACAAAAACAAACGATGATTGACATTTAGCTAGGAACTTTCATAACCTGTTAAAATACCATGTTTCCTTTCAGCAGCCAACAATTTTTCTGCTTGTTTTAAGGACAGAGAAGGGTAGGCCATCTAAAAGGCAGGGTACCCAGTCCCTAACTGTTAGCTAGATGAGAGAAGCACGTTTAAAGCACAGAGAGAATGTTGTTAGTGACAGATATTTGCACTAACCCGAAATGCGCTTCCCATTATGCAAGTCAGTCTGTAGCATACATTTTCATTCATGAAATTTAGAATGATTCATTTGGAATGATTCCTTTATTTTTGTCAACATGTTCCTAAAGTCCTGCTTTGCATAGCCAGAATCGATTCAGCATATTTTCATGTTGGAAATGCCGCTCCATAATTATGCATAGTTAAAAAGAAATGTTTGCTACATTGGCTCATTGCCTCATTGGCACAACATGTCAAAAAGATTCCCCATGGTCTAAACTGGAGCTAAAAGTGCTGCATGAACTAGAGAAAGGTAAAACTCAATTGTTTAACTTAAGGGGAGGCATATTTCCCCAAAGGTGGCGTCTTCCTTTAAGAATAATATCTGATGCAGATCCTGTTCACTTGCAGACATGCACGAGCAGGGATGGACTGGGACTAAAAAAGGCCCTGGACTTCCTTTTTTTTTTTTTTTGCAAAATAGGCCCACAAGGTCACCTATTTGTGCGCACACACCTTATTGATCATGATACTGTCTAACAATACTATGTCTGTCAAGGTTTCATATACAAAACAGACAGTCATACATTATAGATTATCATTGTGTTATTTTTCCTCATGCCCTCATTCATAATAAGTAGGCCATCAGGTCATAGAAAAAATTAATAATGGTAAATGGGCCTGAATATCTGTTACTCTTTTGCAAAGTTGAAAAGACCTACAACTTGGTCAGCTTGATGCATAGTAGATATCATCAAGATGGATGAGGACCTTAGGGTTGCCAACTTTTGGAATAGAAATTAAAGAGAGAAGTATAAAGAGAGCGTGCATGTCAATAGGTAGGTAGGTTATTTCAGAGGATCACCACTCTTTGAGAGCATAGGCTACATTATACTAAATCAAACTGCCAGCTAGAGGTGGGGTAGCTCTAGATACATGTAGAGGTGCAGGAGCACAGCTCTTTGTTGCCCCTCCACAAATTAAGCCCTGATGATCTGCATGTTTTTGCAGAGCATGCATCAGACTGGCTGTCTTTTATTCTCTCCTTCTGTCAAAGCCCACTTTCTTGGCTGGTTTGGCCAATGGCTGTCGGATTGCACAGCTGTCCTGGACTTTTCCAGAACACACAGAGTCCCTGTCCAGGAGGGAGAACACATGCATTTTGTAAGATCTGCAAAATTCAGGCCGTGTGTATAACACTGAGGTGAGACATGGTAGTTCCTTTGCATGTCCAATATGACATCAGAACATGATGGGCTACTCAGCACAGGATTGTGGAGTGGCTTTTACCTACACAGCACTCCATGACCACACAGAATGTGGGAGGGGGAGTGGCAGTGGATATAGCTGCAAAATCCAATGTGTGCTTTTTTCAAAAATATCTTTTGCAAAAATATCTTTTGCAAAAAATTACTCTCTCATACTATTAAAATGAGCTATAATAATCTTGAATCTTGATCTAGAATTTTGAAATGTGTACGTATTCACAGTGTTTTTGGTTTCTCGGTTTATTCAAATACATAATAAAACATACTAATGTTAACAGCAAGCATCACCTCATTGAACTTAACAACCTCAGACTAAACAGTCTGGACATCAGACTGTGAAGTCTGTGACTGTTGAATCTCTTCTTGCTTAGATTTTGTGCAAAGCATCAGGATGCCTGTGGAAATCTATTCTGTGAAGCCCGCCTCCATCGCATTGGGGTAAAAGCCCATTTTTGATTGTTTCCCTATCTCAGGCAAATAGAAATAGGTGGAGATAAGGATAGTGCCCATACTGAGCTGAAGAGTTAAATCTTATCGAGCTCACAGATCAGTATGTGGAGGCTCAAGTTAAACATTAGCAAGAAAACTACCAAATTTGAGATCGGTCAGACAAATGGTGACACACACACACATGCACACACACACACACACACACACACACACACACACACACACACACACATTCCTTGCATTTATAGGGAAATGACACCTCAAGAAGGCTCAACAATGGTTTCACAAAATACATTGCAGATGATTTGAAAATATATATTATTTTGCAACTATGTGGAAAACGTATATCAAATAAAGACGGCAAAGTACTTGGAGAAATTATAAAGGATATGGCTTTGAATGTATATCATTTGGTAACCACTGAGTAATTCAAAGAATTAACCATCCGTTCCTGAAATCTGTTGCAAGACTAATGTTTGCCACTACCAAAATGCCAATGTCTCTCACAATTTAAAACATATAGGCTACCTTACCAAATTGCAGTGAAGACCATTTGGAAATACACATGTAATAAGGAACAAATTTATTGATTTGGGCATCAGTGAGTCAACTGACAACAATTTGAGAGTGTTTTAAAGGAGAAATTTGGCCATGTTCAACACGTAGCTGTTATTTGAGCACCACAAATGTTAGGAACTAAAAAGAAAAGCACTTCCCCTAACAATTATGTACCTTAGGTGCATCAATGTGTTTTCACAGTTTCCTATCTATCTATCTATCTATCTATCTATCTATCTATCTATCTATCTATCTATCTATCTATCTATCTGTCTGTCTGTCTATCTATCTATGTGAGAACACAAACTAGCCTAGGACTACCTTCAGAAACGAACACTTGAAAGCCTGTGATTATTTCTGTCCTCTCATACTGTAGTCTTTCAACCAGCTATGCTAACTCTTCTTGTTCACACCAAAACACATCAAATGTGTAAAACAAGATTGTATGGCATCACATGCAAAACATGTAATGAATTACCCCTCCTTTGACTTAGAGGAATAAGTCCACTAAGTAGTTCTGATTTTACTCTTTGTTGTTGTCATTGCATTAGCTTTGATCAATGTGACACAGCTATGCTAGCTATTGAATCCCCAGCATTTGAAGCAGCAGTGCCTTGCTTCCCAGTCGACTAAAAATAAAACCAATTGACATTTCTAATCTATGAGTGCAGTGCGTCTCCATGCTGTATCTATAGCATTATGCTTGACATTTGGTGCTGACGTTTAGCCTAGAAAATGGCTTGAGCGCACAACGGTCTGGTTCTTCTTTATCATTTAGAGTGCCCCCTTTGCAAGACGATCATTTTCTGAACCCATATTCAAATGCAATTATGCTTTTCTTCACCCTGTAAGTGATATGAAAAATCAAGCAGGCAAGTGTGGTTAATGTTACCACTGACTGTAGATGCCACCAATGATTACATAGAAAAGTACACCCAGTGCCTGGATGCTCAGTGTCTGGATGTACGAGAGTGGATCTGAGCACAGCTCTGCCTTGAGGGAGGAGGTGAACTTCCTGTCCTCGAGCTGTGGTAACGAGTGAATTTAATCTCTGGAAGAGGTAATCCCACAGGGAGGGGAGTTGCACGCCAAGCTGGAGGCACTTTAACAGGCACACTAAGTCTCTTGTACCCCGCTGCGGCTCCTACACTGCTAACAACGCATTAAAAGCTGACAGCCGACCTTTCACCTCAGACTCCAGCGCCGCGTTTCCTGCTGATGCATTCTTCTGCGGCGGCCGGACACTGCATGCTGAGCGAAGAGGATTATGTCACAGTCACTTTATGACAAGTGCCCTATCTGCTCCATCCCAAAGTGAAATGAAGCCATCCATGGACAGTCTCCTGCACATTCTCATGGCCTTGCAGCAGCAGATCCAAACACACTGCAACCTTGGCATGGACTTTCCAGTAGGCTTAGATAGTGTGCACAATTAAACAGCTTTAGGAAAATTAGATGTTTGCTGTTGAGTGGTGTATTTTCATTTTCTACGCTATGCCAAAACTTTTTTAAAAGATAATTTTTTTTCCCCAAGCTATCAATCACATCCATCCATGAAGAAATCAATGAATCAATTCTGTTTCCCCTCACATCTTGATGGGGACGGATGAAAAATTGGTAAGAGTAGGACATCAATGTTTCCACCAAGTTCTAACACAAACAAGGTTTCTATTATTAATTCATTTTGGAGCTATTCATAGATTTTCAATTTAAACGTTTGAATCAAATGATTTCCTCAATATTTTTGCTCACATAACCTTTACAATGTAATGTCACATATCACACTTCTTTGAGGATAACATGCGTTTTAATTAGTTAGCCTCCCATGAAATTGGTCAACAGTTGAAACTGAAGAAATGCCGTTGTGCAGATTCTACTATTAAATACTTAAAGCAAGAACTCAGATTAAAAGATGGTGTGCACATTCTAAATGAGGCAAGACAAAAAATCTGATCTATTCCTGAAAAATAGTTTGTTCCATTTTACATTACAAGAAATGATTACAACATGCACTTTGGCCTGTGCACAGACAGGTAGAAATGTGGAACCACAAAATCAGGTCAAAGGTCACATTGACATTGAGCCTAAATGCTAAAATAACAATAAATTCATTAATGTGACATAACTGCACATTGCACGTGATAGTACAGTAAGAAATTATAAAGTGTTACAGAAATGACATTCCTTGAAATGGACTTGCAAATCTGATAAATTAGAGAATGATCTTATAACATAGTGCCAGCAATCAGGAAAAAGTTCAACAAAAAGTTTGACTTTACTTAGCACAAAATACTCCCTGTTGGTGGTGTTAATCATGTTTTGTCATCTCCATGTATTAAGATGCAAATCTAGGTCTGGCAGGAGATAGTGCTCAAGGGCAATAATGTGTTTTCCCATCCCTTCCTCCAATACTGCATGTCTCTGAGACCCAATAACGCATTAGCATCCTATTAACTGTGACTTGAAAGTGTCTTTGTAATTGATAAGGAGGATGGATGGGCGGGCCCATGTTGACAGAAGGTGTGGCGCTGACTGGAGATGGGATGCTGTTATCTAAATGAAAATCTCAAGCAGCAACAGATGTCATGTTTCCAAAGCTTTTTTTTCCCCATGGCTAAGTGAAAACATGCTGACACAAGCAAGTCAATGAGATAAGTTGATTAATTGCTCATGTTCGTGTTGTAGTTGTGGTTGCACAATAGTTAGTGTTGGACAAAAAAAGAATGTGCTTTTGAAGGTCTCTTTGTTTGTGATTTTTTTTTTTGAATTCTAGCAGCGCCAAGCCCCTCCACAGTAATTTTGTCAAATTACATGCATTTGTAAATCCATGCATATATCTTTTAAATATACCTGCGTTATGGGTCTTAGTGTTTCCATTGTCTAAGGTACAAAAGAAGCAGGGCACACACACTGTAACAATAATGTGTGTGGTAGGCATTGTTCCCACTCTTCTCTGTGTCTCAGGCATTGTTGATTGGCCCTTACAATGGCGGTGTCATCAGGTCTCACAGGCCACAGGAGCCTACTGTGATAATGTCATCTGCTGCGTTCACCAATTTTGTGTGGGAGTTGGCTCAGATGTCACAGGCTGATAAGCTGTCGTTCGTGTCAGTGCTTAACGTGATGCTTTGCTGCCCTCCGCATCCCACGCCAAATATCTCTGGCTCCAATGTGACGGGACAGAGCAGTAGGACTGCTCGTCCTGTCTTCACTGAAGGGAAGTTGACAACCTTATCTCAGCACAAAAAGCCTTGTCTTCCTTTTCTTTAAGAGACAAGAAGACTGAAACTTGGCTCAGTATACGGCAGTGGTATAGAAAGACTTAGACAAAGCTGTGAAATTTTTCAAACCTGAACCAAACAAGCCCAGTAAAAAAAAAAGCCTTCACATGTAACCCGAAACATAGAAACAGAACTTACCATTCATTCATTTTCTCAATAGTGATATCTGAAAGCATCATACCCAAACCCAGCTGACACCAATCAAGAAATAATATGAACACATCCTACACATAATGTCCTCCATATATAGTGTACACAGTTTTATGTGTAGGAATACCTGGAAACAACCTGAATAACAAAAGGAAACCATCCCTGATCTGAGCACCATTGCTGTCAATCTATAAAACTCTGTTATGTCCAAAGGTCATTAAACTTGTTCTGTTGGCCAGTGGCAATTTTTTCTGTTCCATCACTCTGAGGTTATTTCAGAGTTGTGATTTGTACTCCTCCATCTAGTGATTCATCAAATGCCAGCACTCTGTGTTTATGGCACTGTGTGGTTTTACTGCCACGTTAATGTTTCAAAAATATACACCAATTACTGTGTGATTACCACACATCCCTCTCTAGTGCTGTTCAATAAATCAGACTACAATGGTTTGATGATGTTCACTCTTCCTCTGTAAATCTCTCCGTTGTGTATCTGTCTCACTCATGCTGGCTGAGAGAACACTCAGCTTAGGCAAACGCACCTGTCGATATGCCAAAGCAAAAAAAAAAAAAAAAAAACACCATGCTAAACTCTTCCTTCCTGTCGATATTCTCCAATGTAAGATAAATGGACTGGGAGAAGTTTAGCTGCAGGATATCATTTCATGTAAAGGTCAGTGGAGAAGACATCTGCGCATCAATAAAGATTTTCACCACTCCGTCTGGTGAGCAAAATGCTGGACTCTGTCTTCTCCTATTCATTACCGAAAACATAATGTATTCCCTACCATTTCCATCATCTTCTGTCCTCATGTTTCCTCTGTGAAATTGAATCATGTTTTTATGGAGACTAATGTCCATTGTCTTTCTTATTTTCTTTCTTTTGTTCAGTCTTTCTTTCCTTCTTTTTTCTTTCTTTCATTCTTCATTCTTTCTTTCTGTCTTTTATTGTTTCTTTCTTTGCCTTTACCTCCATAGACAACTTAAACCTAACTGAATCACTGTGTTTTCAAAATGACATCCTCTCCATTATCTGAGCTAAACAAAAGGTATCTCTGGGTTTGAGGGCCTTTGAAGAAATCACCCAGGTCAATACTCATTCCAGAATGCAAGTCAGTGAGTTTGCCAAACTCAGGAGGACTGAACACCATTGAGTACATCTGCTTTGTATTCCCCACAATTGTTTTCTTTTCTTCAATCCTTTAATGTTAGTATTAGTTTAGTATTAATCAATAGAGAAGAGCTTTGCCAACCAGAAAGGCGGAGTTAGGTGAATCAGTTTAAGCACAAGCTTATGCAAACTTTCCTTATGCATGTTGTCTTTCTCTTGTTAACTCTAAACAACCAATACATGGATTAGAGGGCTAAAATATTGCAGATGGTTTGTGTTAGTATAGCATTTTTTTGACAGTGATACCAGATCTCTACAGTATTTGATATTTCCTCTTTTGAGGTTCTGTTCTCCTCTACTCTTCTGGTTTCTTTTCTTTTCTTTTCGGTCATCTCTCTCCCTGTTTTCAGCACCCCTTTTATTTCCCTTCTCCTCTCCTGTTGGGTAACAATGATATTGGGCTATTGGCAACCATTTCATTACTGTTACTATAATGTCGGAGTTTATCTTACTTTGAATAGTTCATACTTTCATTAATTTCATTCATTCAGCATCTCTTTTACGTTGTTTTCTACTGATTTTATATTTACATATTGCACAAGATTACAGTAATTTGCAATACATGTATTCAAAATTATTATCTTAGCTTCCAAGGAACTCTGGATTCTTTTAGGGTCAAGCCTCGCTTATAGATTCATTTATTTAATACTGTTACAAATTAGTTTTGTCATATCAATACCAACAGAAAACTCAATGCTTCTGAAGGCTGAACTCATGACTTAGATACTGTAGGAGTTGAATTCTGTTCAATAAACTATGAGCAATGGACATTGATTCTGAAGAATGAGCACAATAAACATGAGAACATCTATTGTCTATCTGTTTCCCACCTCTTACTCTTCATCATTGTGCGATCTAACTAATCCACACAAGGATCTTTGGAGCCTTGATTAGAGACCATTTTATCTGACTACCAAAAAGTAAAGATCTGAATAATTACATCTGACCACCGCACAGAAGAAAATACAATATGGTGGCTAATCTCTCAGTGTAAAGCACTTAGAGGTTTGGGAGAAAGAAAGCAAAAGCCCATCCACTTTAAAGAAGAGTGAGGTGAGATGCATAAAGATCTCTGAAGCATGGTCTAATTAATCTCTCTCCCTCTCAAGAGGAGGGCTGCTGCGGTCTGCCTGTGAAATTCCAATCTGGGAGATTAGCGGCTATAACCACACCTGTGAGACGGTGCTTTGTTATCGGTCATTATTAACCTAATGTGCTAAACGCTCTGAGGGGGAGAAAAAAAGTGCAATCGGCTTTGAGAGTTAAGGTTCGCATTCTTTCAATGCCAAAGTTTCCGCTTAAGAAAGCGCTGACTGTCTGGCGGAAGATAAAATTGTATATGCCTTGAAAAGGCACGTCTATAAATAGATGGAATAAAATGAAGAGTGGTGCCTGCAAAATTGGGCCTGTGCTGGGCTCTGATGCTCTCCCACACACTCACTGGCGCGCGCTCAGAGTTGAACATGTCAGTGCAGCAGCCAGACAAAGACACATCCTTGCTCTACTTCCTAAAGTGAGGGGATCAAATTGTGTGTAGCATCTATCATGCTGTATCTTACATTCATATGAACAGAGTGAATGCCAAAAAGTCTGTGATCCAGGAGGGGAACAGAGAGAGAGAGAGAGAGAGAGATGGGCTCTTAGAGGAGAGGTGGTGAAAGGGCTGACTGGGATTAACCTGGAGTTAAAATGCAAGACATGCACATAAGAGTCAGTGAGAATGGTCTGCCTGTGGCTTACGGTGGTCTTATGCTAAGCCTGGTCAGGGCACCTCTTCCTCTCATGTGTGCACAGTGATGTCCCTGGCCGTCTTGCTGAAGCAGCTGTGTTGCCTCCAGAGATAGGAAATGGGGGATTTGACACTAAAGAAGAAAGGCGATAGAATTGACACTAACAAGAAGAGATGGAATAGCAGTGGTCGTTCAGGGACACTGGTAGCTTTCACATTCATTGTGTGTGTGACCCATATTTCAGCACCATGGACAGCTCAGAGCCAGCTCATGGTCCTAACAGATTTACATCTGGGCCACATTTAACTGTCCATTCAATTCATGTTGGAGCCATTTGTACCATTTATGTTATTTATTTTTTTACTGTGATATGGATTTTATACTGTGATTGGGTCTGTCTATGTCAGGGGTGTGGTGATGTGGGCATGAATTAGGTATCTCACAAATCAGGCCACTTTGTTAGCTCCCCATTACAGGTAGTAGTTGTCAGCTCCCCATTATAGGCGGCAGTGGAGTTTGAATGAAAGGAGACGAGGGGAGACAGTTTTTCGACGGTGGCTGTGGCACATCAGATAGCGTGTGAATGTTATAGCATGTTATAGCAGAATAGCATGTGAATTTCTTGAAGATATAAACAAAGATTAAAAGTCACCCCTGCACAGATATATATGTAGATCAGAAACCTCAAAAATATGTAGGATCTGTTCACTGTCAATAATTTTATGTAACCCACTGCACCTGTGTGATATATATATATATATATATATATATATATATATATATATATATATATATATATATATATATATATATATATATATGTAGTTTTCATATATGAAGACTAATCACCCACAGACAAAATCAAAATTTGTAATTATTTTGTATGATAGATTTGTTATGTATTATTTGTAACAAAAGCCGTTTTTATTAAAATATAACACCTTAAATATATATGATATTTGCCCATGGGACAGCCTAATGAAATTTGGATGAATTAGTCTGTTTTTGTTGTCATTGTTTATCTTTGTTGTTCTAAATGTTAAATTTCCATACATTGATTTTGGTACATGATGATGTGTTATGATTGGCTAGGTTGTTATGTATATGAGAGTTTGGACACAGTGAGAAGAGCTGATATATCAAAGGAATTTCATATTTTCTGTAGAGGAGTGTAAATGACCCAAATGTAAAGGGAAACAAGGCAACATTTTATGCTGATTTTAGTTCATATATTAATTAATTAATTAGTTAATAATTTTGTAGCCATGGTTCCAGGGGATAAGGGGTACTCTGCTAGACTGGTGGGAAGCAAGTTGCCATCGCTGGCTATACTAGCTGGGAGAATGGGAACATTTTTTTTTTGTTTTTCTTGCCTGGACTTACACTGAGATATTGTGTCTTGGGAGAGTTGCCCAGAATCCTGTCACACATTAACTAAGGGTTGCAGGCCCTTCACTGATGACTAAGGCAATATGTAGCATGGCTAGTTGTGTGCTGTTGTTTTCTTGGGTGTTGCAGCAGCGCCTGTCTACTCCCGTTCTGCCCTTTTCCCATAACCTTATGCTAGCTATGCCCTGCAAACTGGGTTAGTGTATCTTTCTTTTTATCCATAGTTGATACGACTCTCTCTCTCCTCCACTCTGATTCCTCTCAAGCGAGCACCTAACCCAGACAAGGCCAAGGTAGACAGCACATAACTTGAACAGCGTAGCCACAATTGTGGGCGGTACATGGTTCTGAAAATGTCAACACAGGCCTAAATTTGTTCATCTTAAAGTGCATATCTTAAAGTTAGTTATGTGTATTTCCAGTTGTTTTTTTTTCCCCCATGCATTTAGCAGATGATTTTATCCAAAGTAACTATCAATTACTTCAGGGCCAGTCTTCCCTGGAGCAACTTAAGATTAAGTGCCTTGCTCAAGGCATAATGGTGGCAGCCAGGATTCAAACCCTCACTTTCCATACTACTAGTATGCTAGTCAAGTTCCTTAAGTGCTACACTACCACTGCCCATGTTATTTATGTGGGATGTGATATTTGAATATTTAATTTTTAAGGGGTTGAAATCATGTTCTTTTTCTGAAATCACGTCAATTAACTTCTAAGTCAACATAACTCTTTGATCATTGGTTCCTGTTTTTTGTTTTGCAAACAAATCAACATGTGAGAATTTAGGACACTGGTGTTAGTTACCAAAAAATCTGTATCCATCTCTGTATCAGGGAGCTCCGTATTTAAAAATCACATACTTGCCTGGTTCGCCTTCAAAGGTTACTTACTCAGCATAAGAGGTGAAGTCATCTTATATATTCTACTGGAGCAATAAAACTCAGAATCTTATCAGAAGTGGTAGGTGTTGCAGTGCAAGGGATTGGGTTTTATTAGTCTCCACCTTCTCTCTGCTTCCTTCATGTGTTTGTTCTGTGTCAGCTAGTCTATGAATGGTGCTGATAACCTCTCATCAATTCATGTAAAACTCTTCATCCCTTCCCTTTAGGCAGAGGGCTTTGCTTTTGTCCTCATCTCCTGTTCATAGATCCCAGGACCCTATTTACTCAAGTCTCATCTGATCTCTGGCAGCCACCTAGGAGACTATTAAAGGCCTCATTAAACCTAAGGTCACTCTGCACACATCATGATAAAACAAAAAGTCACACTTACAAGTTCTGTTTCTGTCTCTCTCTTTCTACACACACACACCTACACAATCTCTCTCTCTAACACACAAACTCTCGCCTCTGCCTCTCGCTCTCTCACCGTTGCTGTTCATACTGTCATGCACAGAGAAAGCATCATCATTTCTACCCAAGGGCAGTTATCTCTCCAATCTTCACCACTCACACACACACACACACACACACACACACACACACACACACACACACACACACACACACACACACACATATATACAGAGAGGGAGAACTGAGATTCTACCAGATGCTTGGCTTATGTTGCACACTAGGATTTACCACTCTTGAATTACAGAAATCCTGGTATTTACTGGGAGGAGAAGGGATTTTTCATCTCTCTGTGGAGGCTTCTGGGAAAGCCCAAAGCTGTGTGGCCACACCATGGCATCTGGGATGGAGCATGACACCACACCAGCACACACTAAGTTGGGACACAGACCCTCGACACACAGCAAAGCAGTGGGAGTGTACAGCCCCTAGGGAGACTAACAATGAGAAATCTTACACAGCTGTTTTACTCTGTTTCATTCTGCAGTGCTAGGGAAGATCTGTATAAAAGAGCCAATGGCTTGGCGTGAAAGTTTCAGAGGAGGCCAAATAATATCAATGATATATTAAGTTACATATTAAGTAACTTTGTTTGCATTTGGGAAGTATCTAATGGGACTATTATTACTGACACATACATGTTGCAGACAGCAAGTGCTCTGTCACTCTCTCTGGCTAGATGTATTTCATTTGGAATAAGCACATAAATAAAAAGTAAAGATTTTCAACCACTACCACCAGATGAGTTGTATAAAAAATAAAGAAGTAGAAGTTAAAATAAGTTAAGAAGTTAAATAAGAATATAAATAAAAATAGAAGTTAAAATAAGTACATAAACAAATGCTGAATTTGTCAATGTTAAACAGGTTAGATGATACAGTGTTAGAAAGACCTTCAGAATTACTTTCTAATGTAGCATTTAAGACTAACTTTCATGTACAGGATTTATTAAAACCCTTCTAACATGGGTTATAAAAACTCATATGGAAACCCTCAAAAGTCACAATCGGCCCCCTTTCTGTCCATTTCTCCTCTGTCCTCCATCTACACAGTATGTACCAGCGGCATTATTCACTGACAGGCCGGCAGGTTGTTATCAGGCCTTAATGCAACATTGCTCCTGCTCACCTGGTGCCCAGGCTTCCTGGGGTCGGGCCAGGGCCAGCTATCTATTAGAGGCAGCTCCACCAGTGCATGACCACATCACACCACAGCCTGTCGTAAAACTGAAATGAAAATAGATATGTTGCCTGGACAACACTAACTTCAAAGTGAAGCCTTAAGCAACGACATATCAGACATCTCACTCAAGTCGATTCATCACAGTAACTGATGGATGACAGCCTGCCAAAGGGTGAGGAGAGTGAAGGCTGAGGTGTGTGTGTGTGGGGGGGGGGGGAGAGGGGGGAAGGGGGGGGGGGCTCTGGGGGGTTGGGGGGGCTGAGTGGGATTTGGGGGTTGTTGGGTTTGGGGAATCTTAAGAGCTTCCATACAAAGGGGAAAGAATAACACCACCGGGCTGTTTTGTTTCCTTTTTTTGGGTGCAGTGGAGGTGAGTGTTACCCAGCTGAAATTCATCCATTCTGAATTTGAAACCGATACCCCTCTCAGTCCTCAACGTCACCACCAGGGCAATTTGTTTACCTGTGATGTTGTGCTTTTATCCCCCCCCCTCTCTCTCTCCCTCTCTCTCTCTCTCTCTCTTTCTTCCTCTCTCTTTCCCTACCTTACCCATGGCATTACCTGAGCTGTCATTACACAGTCAAGGATTTTTCATGGAGTAGATTTTGATGGATTTGAAGAAGGTGTGTGTCATCATGTCTGCATCTTAGAAGTGGCAGCTTTTAGTGCATTGCTGTCTCCTTCAGCTATCTCACGCCTTTTGGCAGACATCAGTGGCAACAACTCAAAGCTTGCAGTCTTTTTCATGTGAAGAAGCCCCACATCCAGTGCCTACAAAAAGGACCCTCTCATTTAGCATTAGCATGCTTGGTCTGCTCCATGCACATTCTATTGCTGTCACATTAAAGGATTTTAAAGGATTTTGTAGAATTCAATACTTTTTTGTTGTTTAGAATAATGATGGGTAAAACATGTCAAGGATCTGTAGGGGTTTTGAATGCGCCAGGCACATTTAATTGAAGGAGAATATATGTGATTGCTAAGCTCCAGCTAGAGTTTCCCCTATCTCTCATTTTGTATTATATTCAGGGTTTTGGAGTAATTAAATGGCAGAAACTGCCTTGATTTGATCCCAAAACAATGAAATGACTTATCTCTGCCTTTTGCCAAGCATTATATTAACAGCACCATTCTGGGGGTGGTACTTTTTAACAAGAAGAGAAAAATATTTATTCAGAATGGTTCTCTAGGTAGTTTCCTGTGGCCAGATTGAATGCTTGAATGGGTATTTTGAGCTGCCTCTGTTAATGGCCAAAATCTTAATTTACCATGATTGATGAAACATTTCATTCAGGTTAAACAGGTCTTTTTTCGGGTGCTTGTGCCTTCTCTTTAAAAGCCTCATTCGTCTCTCACCTCATTACGTTGAATCAAGTGCCAGTTTATACACACTTTATCATCACACCTGGAAAGGATCACACCTGTAGAAGCTCTAATATACATTCCTCAGTCACAACCATACAACCAGAGAGAAAAAAAAAAAAATTCTCGCCATATATTTTTATTACATTTTGCTTCATAATACTGTCATGAAACCTGGACTCCAAAGAAAGTTGCTTTTCACACAGGAAAAAATAGCATACCTCCAGACAGCAACTGATAACCCTAATTCAATATATGGGAAGCCTATGTAACAGTTTTCAGTAGTGAATAGAGTTACAAAGTTCTCAGTTGAACTTTATTTGAATATTTATTATTAAAGCAATATAATACGACCCCACGTGTATATCACATGCCAAGCTGCATATTCACACTACTCCATTAAGACATTTTCTACGGATAGAACAGCATGTAAAAATTGTTGCTCTTTTGTTTTGAATGAATAGAATGTTCATGTTGGTTGACTCAATAGAAAATGTGAAGTGATTACTAACTGTAAAGAGTCACTCAGGATATACCCACTCCCAGTGACGCGTAAAATGTGATTAATACATAGTTTACAAAATACAAAATACAAAATTAATACATTGTTTGACCAGACCTAATTGTTGTATAATACTGCTGAAATCAACAATGCATGTTCATAGGCTGAATCATAGTCTTTTTTCTGTTCCTCTGAATGGATCTCTGTTTGATCTGAGGGCCCTTGTTTTTTTCCGGGCAGGCTCAGCCATGCTTTCTGGACGGCTGCTGGTCTGTGAAGTGCATGGATGTGAATCAGAGGCCGGCCACTGTGCAGTGGTGCTAGCGCACAGAGGGCTACAACAATGAGCCCCTGATGAAACAGCAGGGATGGGAGGGCAGAACTGGGTAGGCAGGAGCTAGCCACAGGTCATGGAACACGTTCACACTGTCACAGTGCTTTCAAGCGCTCAGCAGTCATTGCCATTAACAGCCTGCCAGATAATGGCTCTGTGAGACAGACAGCCACAGGAATGGGATTTGGGATGTAAGAAAAACTGTTTAAAGAAAAAAATGTTTTCCACTGCCTCCAGCATACATACAGTACAATCCAAAAGATATGAATTATTATCATAGCAATGCATAATTGTAACATGGTTTGTGTATTGTTTCTGACATCACAGTCACACCATGAGGCAGTGAAAAGAAGCGCCTTCCTGCCAGACTGCCTTAAATCATGTGTTTGCATGTCCGTGTGTCTGAGTCCCTCTGTCTTGTTTCTCCATTATTACTATACCATAAAGCCAAATCCATCTGTAGCATCTAAAACCCGTCATCAGGGATCTCATGGGATTTGAAACTGTTTGGCTTGTTGCCATACGTAGAGCCTGCATTACAGGACATGGGGATGGCTGAGCTACCAAGGCATTATTATTGCCCTCACCTATTTGTTTATTTATTTATTATAAAGGATGATGTCAGCCATTATTGTGTGGTAGATCAAATTTTATTGAAGCCTTTTTGTAAATTATGAAAAAAAAAAACATTATTGACACGAGTCATTATCGAATGTTATTATCATAGTGTCATTATTAGTAATGTTTTTTGCCATTTGTACTTCTATTCTTACTTAAATGTTTAGGTTTATAGGCCTATTCGATTTTGCTTCTTTGTTTTGCTTCTTTGCTCTTTTGTTTCACCAAATCATTAACAGGCTTTTACCCCTAACTCAGTGGAGGCTGACTTTATATCCACAACTGAAATGAAAAAACAACCAACAGAGGCATTTTGATCTACAGTCCTTGATCCCATCTCAGAAAAATGGGAGATAACAGCTAGGTATCCGGACCAAGCTCAATCTCAGAGTCTCACAGTGGCGGGTGCTGATCTTGCATTGGAGGTGGGTGTGTTCAAACAATTGTGTGCTCTATTGTGAAAAACTGAGAGTTGACAAACAAATTCTAATTCCACAACTCAACACTCTGAGGAACTAGTGTACTGTGTGTGTGTGTGTTTCCCTTCTGTTTTGTGAGTCTACCCCGGTGCTGCTGTCCAGTCTTGTTACTGTGGCAGTGAGTGAGTAGAGAAATGCAGAGGAGCCCTGTGGGCCATGTGTCAGCATCTAAGCTGTGTCTGTGTGTCTGACGGCAACAATGATTTCTGATTGTATTAACAGCATTTCCTGAGCTTATGCTTATAATGGTGTGAACATTAATACTGTGCTTGTTTGGCAAGCAGCATTTAACCCATATGACTCACATTTTTCACATGAGACGATGGATGAAATCAAAATCGCTATACTTACAGTATTTCATTAAGAGAGGAGTGGGCAAATAGACGTGCATACACACACTCACATACACATACACAAACACAGAGGAGTAAATAAATATGCAAACAGAGAGAGAGGGAGTGAGGAGTGGGAGGGCCAAAGAGGATGGCAGTTGGGACATCTCTTTATGACTCATATCAAAAGCAGGCTTCAGCAGTGCTAATTGCATTGATTCATGTGGCGTGCCCCTGTTCAGCCTCAGATGGCAGTAAATATGCAAATGGAGTCTTGTCTCTGCAATGCCAATATCAGATCTTTATTGATGGAATACCCATGGTAGATTTGTTTTTGCACTTATTAAACCTACAGGGAATATTTTCTTGTAGCCTGTAAAAGTCAAACAGGTCACAGAAAGCACAGGAGGTTTGCAAAATGATTTTTCAACATTGTTTGCTGAATTCACACAGAATCACAGCAAAATGTGAAATTTTAAAGCAAAATCTTATTTTTCGGCTTGCAAAATATGGGATGACTAGCTGAAGGCTTTAGCTACTTGCATGAGACTGCATTTTTTGATGTTTTGTCAAGCCTATACATTAAATGTAAATGAATGAATGTGAATTTTAATCCATAAAAACGGTTAAGTCAGCAACATAGTAATACAATACTATCTCAAGTGTTTGCATGCGATCACATACAAATGATAACTGTAGAATAAATACCTAAATATATTAATAAGCAAGCAGACAACCTTGTGCTTTACATTTTGTGTGTCATCAGCATGTGCACAGCCCAAACATTTCTAAGATGATGCCTCAGTTCATTGCTTACATATAGGCGGCATTCTCATAGCAGCATAAGATCTACAAGGTTTGCAGAAATGAATGTGCCTTTCTGTCCATTCATTTGGACAAATATCCCCTGATGTAAGACACATATTCTGCTATACCCAGGAGTGAAGCCATTTGTCTCACCTGGAAGTGGATACTGTGAAAAGCAATGACATATGTTATGCATGACATTTTCCTTCTGTAAAGGTCAGCACTGGACATAAAAATGGTTTCATAGATTAACAGTCTCTGACACTGGTGTATTCACTCTAAGACAAATAAGAACAAAAAAACATTACCTTGAGAAACAGGAAGAGAACAAATGGTTCTCTTCCAGAATTGTTTGATTTAATCTATTTCGCTAATTCATATGTAAAACTTTTTGAGACTTTCAGCTACTGTATCTAGTGATGACTTCATCTGTTGTCCCCCTCAGTGATTAGAGGTGAATTATATAGCTCCATGCAGGCAGTGCACAAATAGAAGTGCTCTGCCCAGATTATAGAGAATAGTGGTCTCACTATAATCATTAAGTGCAAACTCTCCCAGACAGTCTAGGGGTGCAATTGCAGACATAATCTGAGTCACCCTGGGAGTCTCCATTGTCCACAGTACTTCCCTCATTTACCCCATTGATCCCCTGTAGCGAACAGTCAAAATCCCCATATTTCTCAAACACTGATGAAGCAACATATGTGGGTGGACATTACACAAATAACTTATAACAAATATTTATATGGGTTAGTTTAATATTAAACATCAGGTTTGTTTGATCTCCAGGCAAATGTTAACAACAAAGGCTAGTTGGAGATATTTCAGCACCAAGGGCCATGCCTGAGCTTTGCTATCAGCCAGTTAGTAGACATTGTTGGCGACGATCAGAAGAGGGCACTTGTGAAAACACACATACTCTGTCCTCTGGCTAACACCAACAGCCTCCAGCATTAAAGACTTTCAACAGAGACATTTGCCCTTGGTAGAGCTAACATATAAGTGTTGATATATAAATATCAAATAGCGCTTTAGTGGAGGGTTCACATTTCTCATGTAATACCAGACACGGTTGATGAACAATGTTTGGTAAAACACAGAAGGGAAAGCACAAAATTTCAATGTCTCCAGAGCCAAATGATTCTTAAAAGCTCTTACCAGTTCTTACACTTAGCGACACAGCAGCAGGCTTGACATTCCCCATTCTCCTCATCCCTTTCCCCAGATGGCCTTACAGATAGCAGTCATCTCAGGTCCCTGTCAAGGTCCTTCCTTCAGTAGCAAACAAACATTACTGTGCATGTAGGAATGTGCAGTAGGTCTCTCTGTAGAAGCAAGGCCCAGGGCCTGCACCATGCCTTAAAGACATACTGGCAAGTCTGCAATTTTATAACTACTGAGCTCCCCCTACAGTCGCAGATTTTTTTTGTAACTAACATCAATTTTCTCTATTCTCACCAGTACATGTGGATTTACATGTGGTTTGCAAACCAAAGAATAGTAGCCTGATGCATATTTTCACTTTGCAAAGCATCTGAAAGTTATCCATTAGGATACGTTTGCTTCCTGGTGGGCAGATACTTTCTGCTTCAACCAATCACTACTGCTTGGTCACGACGAATGCTTCTGCTTCAACCAATCACTACTGCTTGGTCACGACGTATGTTTCGTGCCGGAATGCACCACTTAAGTTCAGCGTCCTTGCATTCAGGCCCACCCTCTGTTCCCTGACTGGTCCACAAAGCCCAAAGTCAGTATAATCAATGTGGAGAAACTGTGCAAAGAGCAAAATCCTGTCTTTCTTACTCGTGTGTTACCACAATGTGGATGCCCTTTTCTGGCCCCTCTATATCCAAGGGCTTGTGTTTGTAGTAGCCATGTATCAATTAAACATTTTGTATCAAACTCTAACTGTTGCAGCTGCATGGAGTAGTATAAATGAGATTTTCCAAATGCTGGTATTGTGGTATTCTTGGGATGTGAAAGTTATTTCATATAAAACAGTGATTTCATACATCAACTTTCCATTGATTTGAAGCGCCCCAAATCCCACAGAGTCTGGGCATGGAGTGGAGGAGAAAGAGAGCTGACTGCAACATCTACAGAGGGTAGAAATTCCCTCTGAAAAACACTTCTTTACGTCTTTATGAAAAGAAGACATATTATCCTGACACAAGAGAGAGATGACACAGAGCCAAAAGAAAATGCAGAGGGTCAGTGGGCCTGCATGCTGCATACCCAATAGGAATTGCCTGGCTCCATTTGTCCCTCAATGGTTCTCCTGGCAACATTTATTCTAAGTCTCCTACTGGCTTATGTGTTATCCAAAGGCATATATCCACAGTCCCTGGAGTCAGTTATGAGCCTGGGCATATGAGAAATGGTTAAAAAATGAGGGTGGGAAGCATCCAACCACACAAGAAGCACACATGGGGGAGGGAAGAGGGCTTATGACCACAGGGGAAAGACAGTGATCAGGTTATGGGCGCAAGGGAATGGGAGATTTCCAGCTGTGAAATATGGATTATGAGCACAGGCTTGCTTTGCTGCTCTGCCATTTCTAAATGGTACAGTTGCTGTTTGAACATAAAATGTGGCAATATTTAGTGTGGTGTTAGATAAAAGCCATGTTATACAATGCAATCAGCTTTATGTGTTTGGCCATAAATTTAATGGGATAAAAGAGAATAGATTTAAAAGACTGGGGTAAAATGAACCTATGTTTTAATGCTATGTGCCCTGTGAGGTTTTAGTGTTATGTTACTCTATTAGTTGGCTTTACAACAACTTTTATTTAAATGTGCATGCAGGCCTGTACTTTTTAGGCCAAACTACATATGTTCTATATGTTGTGTTTCACAACTTCTGCATCATCATGTCTTTTTACTGTCTGGAGTATTAGCAGTTCTGTGGGTCAGGAATTGAATTATTCATCAAAACCGCCATCTCTGATGGCTACTGCCTTTCATTTGCTTTGCCTAACCTGATCTCTTCTCCTTGGAGACGCAGAGATTTATTGACAGGCCAGGGGGGCTGGCTCAGCTTGAATCCCTGGTTAAAAATAATATGAAAAATATGCCTTATTGCTGTGTGACTCTGGGACCTCTTGAACACCTGCAGGCAGGGAATGGCTTTGCATTGTGATTGATCTTCGTAAGGTCAAAATGATGGTCAAGATGAGGTGTAATTTGTCTATCTTCTACAGAAGCCAAGTCTCTTTGGATAAACAGCACAGTTTACCATAACACAGGTTTGGATCTACCTGGTGGATTAATGAGAGGTTGGGAATCATTGGGTTTGAGCTACACATGAAGGAATGAAGTTGAGAGTGGTGCACAAACCTTCTTTCTCTCACATAGATAGATTAGTTTACTGGATATTTTGACACATACTTTGATTTGTTTTTTCTGTTTCTTTGACAAATGTTTATCTGGATCTGCTTATTTTTAAAAACAAAATCAGTCAGGATTTCTATGGAGGATTACACTATAACAGAGCTACATGGTTTTCAAATACAACTCCTCTTGATGCACCTTTCATGAAGTATGGTGAAAAAAAAGGTTTGTGCAAAAAGTAAGGTTAATTTAAACTCTTGTTTGCTGCTTGTTTGCATAGTAGCGCTGAAGAAAAATCCTGTCAATTAATTGATTGTGAAAATGTCTGAGTGCTTTGGTACTTGTCAAGATAAATGTGTGGAACCAGGACAGTAAAACCTAATCCTCTCTATTGACTCCATATCCTCCATGTTGAGTGGAACAAAGCTCATTATCTGACGATTTTTGTCCAACACTTCGCCCCAGGAAGCTATTTCAGTTTTGCTCTACCATCTGAAAAGCTGTAGCCATTTAAACTCCCCGTGACCTGCCATCCTCAAAAGATTAATTAGGGTTAATTTTCCTTTTACTGCAACAAACCCCTCAAATGTAGTAGTGTCCCAAAGATAGATTACTGGAAAAGGGAGGATTCAATGATCTTTTCAATAATTGATCATTGAGGGAAAGATGGTATTAATCATCATTGCCATTTTGCTTCCCCTTGCTGATGTTACTTTACATAATGAATGGCAATTCAAAAGGACCACGATTCTATTACCATCTCCCATTAGACTGAATTATCCCAGAGAAATGATGGACATACCACAACCATGACAGCCAGAGACCCTGCTGACAGAACTAAGTCCCCATTTCAGAAAAATTATACATTCATCTCTCTGTTCACAGTCAACAGGATTCTCTTTTAAACTGTAGATTAAACCCCCGGTGCCGATTTGGTACATATGCACTGTTTAATGCGCATCTGAACAATGTCTGGTGCAATTTCAGGGCTAAAAGTGTGTTCACCCCACCCTCTTTTCGCTAAAAAGCATGGCACCTGGAGTCGAAGTCCATCAATTTGACTTGTTTCTTCCTGGTGTCCTCTCCTGATGATTCAGACACTGAGTCTCTCCACACTTGCCCAGAGGCCTGCCTACAGTCTGATATACGGGCTGCATTAGTGTGAATTACTCTCCCTGTTATCTGTCACGCATGCCAGGCTCCCGCTGCTGCAGCCACACAAGCTACCTGGCGTGTGCCCACCACCAGCGGCCTATCAATGCATTTGTTTGGAATGAATCATCTTTATCTCCAACACATTGCTTATTAAATGGGGGGGACTTGTAGGGCGAGAAGCATTTTGTCTGATGTATTAGTCTAGGTCTAAGCACAACCCCCGAGACAGACACTAACACGGAACCTTAGCAACAAGCACAAACACCTGAGGTTTGCTTTGCTTCTCTGATTTTGGAATTAACTTTTGTGACTTAAGACTCAGTTTGACATGACACAGCCCATGTACACCTAAAGAATATGGTGACCTAAAAATAAAAAACCTTAAGCAAAAGCTACATGACCACACTGTGCTAAATACAATGTCTAAATACAGTCCCCAACTCACACTAACACTGAACTTCAGCAACAAGCACATACGCTTGAGGTTTGCTTTGGTAGGTTTTGTTTTTACAAAATACAAGGCCATTTTAGAAATGCATGTTTGTAAGTTTCATTTGCAAGTTTTATTTGTATTCGTTTTGCATGTAAATGGATGTGTTTTGATAATTAGTTAGAAATGTATAGTATAGCTGTATAACATTGTTTGGAGTATATCTGCTACAACTATTATCGCACACTATTTTGCAACATGTAAAGAATGTGTGTGTGTGTAGACCTGTGGACAGTGCTTCACTGTGTATCTCACAACTGCTGATCCTTATGTGCAGATGTATTACAGATGAAGGATAATGTTTATTGCAAATTTGGGAAAAATGTAGAGTCTAAATGATCTTTTTTGAAATATTTATTTTTTGAATTGACTTTTGTGACTTGACTTATTTTGACATTACATGGCTCATATCCATCCAAAGAATGCAGTGATCTGAAAATCAACAACAGCTACCACTGACCACACTGCATCCTTCATAATAAGTACTCTAGTCCTGAAAATGTCTGCCAGAGTCAAGGTCATACATAAAGGACATGCAGACATTGTCTAGGTTAACATTAAGGTAGTCCTAAAGTAACTTCAGCATCACCTACCTTTGACAAAGCTGTGTTCATGGAATTGTTCACATGACCATGGCTTTGCTATTTAAAATTTCAAGTATCCAGGTATTCTATTAACTCACAGTGTGAAAAAAGCACATTTGACCCACTTCAATTGTTCAATAGTTCTGAAGACATTTTCTTCAAATGTCAAGAGATACCACTTAACAACTGGCAATCACTGAGAAGCCTGTTAGACCCCTCTTTGAAAGTCCATTGCCCGCTACAGAATTAAATGACATTTTTGAAATCACAATACATTTAAAGCCTTTCTGCATGGGAAGAATGTGTTCCACATTTAAATCAGAATAGAAAAGCACAAGTTCTTCAAGTTTATTAAGTCAGTAATCCATTTTTGACAGACAGACAGACAGACAGACAGACAGACAGAAAGTGAAATGGCAAGAAAGAAAGAAAGAAAGAAAGAAAGAAAGAAAGAAAGAAAGAAGGAGAGAAAGAGAATGAGAGAGAGATGGTGCCATATATAATTGCCAATCACTCTGAATTGAAAATATTCTGAACTTTCAGTTTATGTAAGCACTTCAACAATACATCACACTATATCACATACACACACACACACACACACACACACACAGACACACAAAAAACACACAACACACACACACACACACCACACACACACACACACACACACACACACACACACACACAGACTTTTTACAACTTTTATCACTGCTATCATTATATTTATTCTTTACACAGCAGTGACAGGCTGCAGTCTGTTGTTATGTAACTTTTACTGGTCCATTGGAATTTAATTAGACTGAAATACTCAGTCATACAATTCATTTTGTTCATGATAAGTGTTGGACCACATAAACAACCCTAATATAACAAGGTTAAAAGTTTTACAAATGTTTGTTATTGGCCTGCTCTTTGACCAATGATGCATGAATTGGGGACCTTTTAGAGGAGGGTTGAAATCTGATCAAGACTTAAATTTGATATTTACAAGAAAAAAGAATTTGTGATGCACTCATTTTAATCATGAAAATGTCAAAAGTGTTTAATGGGAAGGCGATAAGGTGCCACACAGTAAATAGACTACATCAAAAGAAACATCACTAAACACAGTAAAACTGACAGGAAGGAGAAGTAACACTAGACTGTGAATGGGTTTCACTGGAGAGCATTCAGTAGATTCAGAACACTTGTAATTTTACAATAGTATATCATTTGGCACAGTGTAGACTTTTGGCTTCAGAGCCTCAAGAGTACAATATACAGTATATAGGCTCTACTGGACAATAACTGCAAATTACTGTTTTAGTACTAGCCTTCTGCCCTCAGAACTTAATTGGACCCCATGCAGGAAATGAAAGCCTCCTAAGAGGGTTACAGAATGAGACGTACACAAGCTGTAGGGGTTACATGGGGACAAGTAATTTTCTATTATGTCACTGATGTTCACTCTCCCACTCACTTTCTTTGTCTGTTTGCTTTGTTTTTCCAACCAATGCCTCCCAACCCCCAAAGAAGGCTAACTGAATTTGACACATATGGATCACTCATATTTTTACCTTGTAGAATGACCTTGAGCCAATGTTAAGTAAGTCGAGCATTATAACCTTGTGGACATCCACGCTAAAGTGAATTATGGTCTTTTAATGGGTCAATCGAAAGGGAACACTCAATACAACTGAAGAACTTTCAACTGAATGAAAAGGTATTCAAGGTTAGAAGAAATATGCAAATCCATGCAAGGACACCCTCACACAAAAGCATGGAAGAAATGAAGAAAATCAAATGCATGGATGTCTATCTATAGCTTCATTGGGGAGATCCCAGCCAAAAGGTGTGATTTAAATTTGAAATGGAATGTTTGCATCATTAGACTGAATGACACAGCTCTTTTTGCATGCGCCTGATCTGTTCAAAATGTCAGGTTTAATCAGACAAAGAAGATGTGAGTAATTGGACAGCTGTCTAAATAAAGCATAATGCCCTCACAGGGGCGCTTCGGTGGAAACCAACAGTTAGGTAATTATTATGTCATGCTCATTTATTTCTTCATTATCCACGCTGTGGAAATGTTGCAACTCTTACGCAAATACGCTTGTGTAATCCCTGGTCTGGCGAAGGAGTGATGAGACTGGGGCTTTGTGAGGCGGACATCTGCTTGGGCGTATCATTCCATAAATCACCATGACCTCCATGGGAGCAGAGTACTTCCTCTTTTGTCTTGAACATGAAAAGCAGTTATTACAGGGATTGAAATGAACTAGCGTGTTTAAATAGGATAGTTGGTTTTTCTGTATTTGTAGAAACAATACAAATGAGTAACTTGATATTGCTGCTATCATTATTAAACCAATGTTTCCATCTGTGACACTGTCTACTATAGGTCTAGGTGGTTTAAGATTTTTAGAATCTTACTATGGATTACATAATAAGTGGGTTGCTGAAAATAGTTATTTTGCACAGACTCCTCTATACAGGAATCAAGAAATATGAAGATGTAGCTTGACAGGGTTAAATATGAATGCAGACGCGGCATATGCAATACTGTGTAGTGATGAGAAATTCCATGCTTTTGTTTGTGGTGGTGGTGGTGGTGATGAAACTGCTGAATAAAGTCCTTCATAAGTGAACATGTTTCAGAAGAAATGTCCACTATTTGGATGTTTTCAGCAGCTTTTGGACAATCTATTATTATTATTATTATTATTGAAGATTTGCTATTAGGTTCGTGCTGTCAAAGCCAATAACACAAGGCAGGCTCAAACAATGGATGCTGTCATGACAAAGTTTGCTTGAAGAAAGCAGGCATTTGTTGAGTTTGACAGACATTGATGCATATCAGAAGAATATTAGATTGTTAATCTGTCATTGTGAAATGATTGTGTTGGACTGACAACAGCTAAGCCAAGTAGAAACTCCAACAGTAGCACAATGCATGTCAGAGAAACAACTGTGTACAGCTGCAGCACCCAACTTTCATTTCAACTGGCAGGCATTAATCAACAAGATCTATTTAATGTGCAATGGGAAACAACAGTTGTTTGTCTGTACTCATCCACTGACAAATAGACCAATGGCTGTCATTAGCTAACTGTGGTTCTCCTCCCTTCTTGTCATAACTTTGGCTACTACATGCTACATTGGTTTTTCAATTCATCTTCTTCCCTGTCTTGTTATTCACGAGAGGAGAGCCGTGTGCTCTATTACTTTTTTTTAATTGTCAAAAAAATTATTTGTTGATAACATTCTCTGTCTCTACCCCCCCCCCCCCCCTCTCTTACACACACACACACACACATACACAAAAACACAAAATCTTACTGCAGTTCTGATGATATGCCGATATTGACATTTGGCTGCCACTAAACTGGGCCAGTGAGAGGGAGGAGATGAGTGTGAGTGAAAAGAGCTCAGTCAGCACAGGAGGGATGAGGGCTGGCTGCATCCACCCTTGTGTGGAGCCCAATCCAGCACAAATCTCATTGTCTTCCCTCTCACTGCCCATCAGCCCCTGAAATGAGTTTTAACTAGTGGCCTCTCCTCCCAGGCACGCTTCCACACTCACCCTCATCTCCCATTCAATTCCACCCTCTATGCCCTCACACACAGGCTCACACACACACACACACACACACACACACACACACACACACACACACACACACACACACACACCGCCACCCACCCAATAATAACCTCCAACACACACACTCACACACATTCCCAGGACCACATATGTGACCAAAATGATTTAGAGGTCTCTTTATTTCCAAAGTGATACCTCAACCATGTCCCTAGAAACATTCCCACTTGTTCATCTTAAGGTAGAGGTGAGAAAGTTAGCTATGCTGAGCAGGCCTGTGGCAATAGCCCTCTCTCATTTCCCTTACTCAAACATCCTTGGGGACTGCCAAATTACTGGAGCGCCATTTGAAAAATGATTCTCATACCGCAGTAGGTTTGTCTGTCTGAGTCTCTGTATTTATATTCTTTCCCCCCTCTCTCTCTCTCCTTGCCTCCCTTCCTCTCTCCCTCTCCCTTCCTCCCTCCCTTCCTCTATAAGAGCTGGCCTCACGGATGTAGTGCTCCTGGAAACTCCCATGGGTCTTTAATTATCAGAGCAGGGGAGAGGCTGTAGCTCCAGAGAATGTGCTTTCTCTAGCCGTCTCTCTCCTTTCCCTCTCTCTCTCTCTCTCTCTCTCTCCACCTCTTACTATCTCTTCCCTTTTCCTCTCTTTTGGTGGCCAGACACAATGTGTGACCTGAATGTCTAGGAGTGCAGGTAAATGTTACTGCCAAAGCTTCTGCTTAGGTCAGTTTGCGATAAAAAAAAAATCTTGACACAGCCAAGCCAGGAGCAGCACTAACAGTAACCATGTGACCTGGTGACCAGGCCCACTCACTGTGAAAAGGCTACTTCCCACTCCTTGGTGAACTGAGGTGAAAAGATGTGCTATTGGATTTATGGGGAAAGATGTAAGATTGGACTCCGAATGCCAGTGACCACATGGACGCTTTTAATGCGTTTTGTTTTGTTTTTCCCTTCTAGTACATGTGGCATGACATCATATATGATAGATTGGTTTGAGGAAGACTATTTGTTTTTCCCTGAGGCAGGCTCTGCTTTTCAAATGATCACGGCCATGAGATGGCACATTCTTGATGCTTGATCACTCAGCAGTATTTTGGCCTCTCCCCGTGCCATAGCAATTCACAGATTTTTTTTTCCCCCTCTTTGGTCTAAATGCGTTTCTAAAAAATATATTGTAAGCTTTCTGTTGGTGCTGTTTTAGTTGTAAACACATGGCATTGCCATGAGGTTAACCCAAATGGTTTGAGATTGGAGGTGTAAATATTCATTGCTTGCTGATGTTGCTCCATGCTGACACACTTGTCTGCCTCTGGACAGATAAGGCGCGTTGAGTCAGAGTTGCTCAGGAAAACATTTATGCAATGTGAATTATAATGGTTCCACAATGTGATAGCACTTCCTCATAGTTTTGTCTGTGTAAAGTGTAATGTGACTTATATTAAGGTTGTGTCTGTTATTTTTTGCCTATTAATTGCAGTCAGTTTAATTTGTTGTCATGTGAAAATGTGAGTGACTATGATGGAAAACCTGATTAGGTATAAATGATTAGGAATGAATCGGAAATGAGAACCCAAAAATTCTATGTAGATTTGGTGACATTAATGTAATTCCACTTTATTTTGTTCACACAGACTCAGACTGGCAATCTGGAAAATCTGGCAAATTCCTGACGGACTGGTCATTTGGTGGGCCGCTAGGCCAGTCCGTATGCACTGCAACTTTGGGAAATTTTCGTCTACCAAAACGTCTATTTCTAAATTCATCATCGTGCTGGCACAGTCAATTAAACAAGGGGTTACACGACCACAAAAAGGCGATCTACAGTCTATCTATAAGCATGCAAACCGATGTCCCCTCCTCGCCTTTCAAGTTAATTTATCTGCCCATCCACGTAGTGTCAGGCCAAATATAAAAAGGACAGAAAAGATAGAAACAGCCTAGTATAGCCAAATTCTGCTAACTGATTCACAGAGATGCGCGATGTGCAATAATACCATGAAGGTATTATTAGCTGAGTTTTCATTCAACTTTAACAAAAATTTGGTTCAAGAATATGCAAGGCTGTGTAATGAAAATAAAATGAACATTAGGCTAATCTAGTGACGTGTTCCAGCTGTGGGATCAACGTCTGGACAGAAATGCTGTTAAAGCTAATATTTACATTTACATTTATGCATTTATCAGACGTTTTTATCCAAAACAACTTACAAAAGAGGATAATATTCAAGCTACAACACAATAACACAATGAAAGAAACTAACAAAGTGCATATTGCTAACCTAAAAATTGCAGTATTTTAAGTTGAAAGTACAATAGTGTAATAAAAGTGCATTGAGTGCGTTTACAAGTGAGATTAAGTATAAGAGGTTAAGCGCATTCCTAGTGTTCAGAATTCAAGCCAGGAGATATTCTTGGAAGAGCTGGGTCTTCAAGAGTTTCCTGAAGGTGGAGAGGGTATCTGTTGATCTGGTAGCACTTGGAAGGCCATTCCACCAGCGAGGAACAACACATTGAACTGTTTCCATCGACTTTAATTACATTTTGCCAAATTTGCATCAAGAGTTAATCCACTCCCCTCGAGCGAATAAAATGTATATTCACATTAGGTGACTGATGCGAATTAGCAGGTGTTTCCAACCGAGGATTTCTTGTTTGCTTATATGCGCATCAACTAGTTGGATGGAAACCCAGGTAATGTTCCATAGTCCTTTAACACATGCAACCGCAAATTCTGCATGCTTACACTAGTCACAAATGTGTAACAGTAAATTTTACTATTGTAAACACAAATTACTAAATTTTACTATTGACTATTTACTAAACACAAATTAGGGGCTACAGCTTCACAAGTTACAGGTTCGCAAATCTTTCTGTGCATCACAACTCCACTACACTTTTGCTACAATTGTTGTAGCACACCCTTGTTTCATAAACTTGAGCAACTCTCATAAAATTGTTTTCCCATGGCTTTGCATAGACGGGCTCTGTGCATACAAATCATTTTTACTACACTTGTACCACCTACAGGTGTAACAAAACTATCTGTCAGGAAAACAACAGCCGAGACTCCTAGCAGCAGATTCAAGCAGTTGTATTGATGGACTTGTGCTCACCGATTTAAATGCTAAATGAGCATAGCAATCTATATCATTTTATTTGTGAATAAGTATTTCACAGATTTGCAACTTCTGATGCATTAGTTCACATTTGGGTTTACGTATGCACAATTTTGTGCATATTCTCAGATTATGAAACACGGGTGTGCGAATGTGTTTTGCACCAACTGCACTGCGATGATTGTAGCAAAAGTGTCAAGTGCATGACTTTGAAGTTGAGATGCACAGGATTGGATTTGTGAACCCCTAGTCCCTATTTTGTGTTTACAATGGTAGAAAAGGTATCTACAACTTCAACTTTTCTGTTACACATTTGTGATTTTAGTGTACGCATTCAGAATTTGCAGTTGCACATACTAAAGACTAATGCTACATTAATACCTTCTTATTATACTTACTATGCAAAGTAGCATTGCAATTCGGTTTAGTTTGAATAACTTTATTTTGACAACTAAAACAAAATGGTTTATACTGCTTTCCATGTGCATGATGGAAAAAATAAGAATAGGCCTTAAGCAGCTGGGTCACAGAAATAGATTTGGTTTCACTTTTTCTCCAGATTTCGCTTGACTGTCAGTTAGTACATATGCATGCACATCTAAATTGAGCTATTGGCAATTCCCATGCTAATGCTTTAATAGGATTTGGGGCCAAATACGAGTATACATATACGGGAATATAATATAATATATATATAATATACATATACGGGGAAAAAACTAATTATTGGCAAAAGTGCGTTTGACTTTGGGACAGCATTTGTGGCTAAACCAAAGATGCTAGGTGCTAAATCACAAACTTTAAGAGTAAGTTTGAGAGTATGGGATATCTGATGGATACGTGTTTTTGTCTTGTGATCTTGTCCTGTGAAACTGTTGCTTGTTAGGAGGTGTCTTTAATCTGCTGTACAGTTTACTGTTTAGTGTTAGTAAAAATGTCCTTATCTGTTGTGCACCTTTTTTTACTTTAGTGCTAGGAAATGTCTAGCCTGGCCATGCCTTCCTAGGACTTGATTATCATCTTCCTATTCCACTTGATTATCATCTCCCTACAGTGCTAGTCTGGAGTTGATCCTATTGAGCTTGTTGTCTCAGGAGCTATTTTTAACCTGTCCAGTCAGCGAACAGAGGGAGGCATTGTGATTGCAGAGCTAGAATGCTATCAGTCAAGGCAAGCTAACAGTCAGGGGGTGATCCAGTCTTTTAAAACTTAAGCACCTCAAGCAAGCAATCAAATCTCACTACCGAATGTCCAGACCCTCTGTACGAAACAAAAGTGTAGAACAAGGGTCTGGTTTTATTACTAGGCTAGGAAATGTCTTATCTGTTGTGCATTTTTTCTTTAATGTGGGATAGTGAGAAACGTACTTTCAATTCCTCTGTATGACTGGTACATGTGGAGAAATTAGGATGACAGTGTTGTTGTTACTGGACTGTCAGTCCGATCTTAGCTTGATTGCCTGCCTTGCCCAGTACACGTGCATGAGAAATTCGACTTTCAACTGTGTTATCTGGGTGAGTATGAGTACTCCACTTTGGTTCGATTTCAGTTGGACTAAGGTGTTTACATGCAATTTTAGTTGAACTAAGGCAATAATTCGATCTTCTTTTAGTGCATGTAAATATACTGAGTGTTCAAGATGGACACCATTTCAGGTCAAATTAAGCAGACGTTTCCCTCACAGTGTATGAACTTATTCTTGGTAACTTGATATTGTATGAATGCTACTTATACTGATGACTGATGTAGGCCTAGCTCTTACTTTTCATACTGTATGTCTGATTTCAAGCATTGTTCTCAACTATTGTAAGCAATAAATTCTACCATCATAAGTCATTCCATATTAGAATTAATGAAATGCATTTTAATGTGACTGCATGTTTAAAGTCTCCAGCATTAGAAAGTTTGCAAGGCTGAGAGAGTCATAAGAATGTCACCTAAGTGCTTCATCTCTGTTTATACACACTGAGATGGATTCGTCCCACAATATTAACAGAAGTCCCATTAAATTTCATAGCCCCGTTATTACAGGACCCAAGAGGCTCTTTACCCCCCTCCGTGTCCCTCTCAAGTGGAGTGTGTAGGGTATGACCTTGCAAGGCCTTTGGGACCTTTCCACCACACTGCCTTCCCGCTCCTGTGGGGAGTCACTGCGTTTACAAAAATTAGGTTTTGTTCCTTTTTCTGTGAGTTTTTCAAGCCACTCAAACACATTTAACTTGTGTCAGCACTCTGGAGCCATTTCCCTCTGGAGACCAAGTGATCAGTGAAATGAGGCAGGGTGTAGCTTTTCACATCACATTTGCTCTTTCTCCCTGTAGAAAATGACATGACCTGTGCAACTCAGACAAGGTCCATGTATGACTGCACAGAATTGTAATGATGTAGGGTTTTTGAAGGAGCCCTCAAACAAATAAATAAATTCCTCTATCCTATAGAACAAGCAGTCATGGGGAAGGCAGTATACTACAGATGCACATGAGGATCATTGTGGCGTGATGGATAGATTATGTAATTACATAAAGGAACAGTGGAGCCCATCTGGAAAGAAATCCTATTCCTGAACAGTCCATTCATTCCTAAGCAGCTGTTTAATGTACAATTATTCAGCCAACCTTGACCAACTACTGTGTTTCTCATGTCTACTGTGCTTCACCAAAGACAGAATGACAGTCTTCCTGAAGTGAATACACTATTATATCCAGAAGAATTGCTACAGCTGTCAGGTACACCTCCTCGATTCCTTTCACAACTGCTTGAGTAGAGCGACAAGCTGAATGATTCAACAAAAGTCGAACCAAATTAGGCTTCTTCAACATGTTGAAGTGCACACCTGCACCTTCAGTTTTGATGTCTCTAAAAGGTTCCCTTAGAAATCGAATCCTTTTCCTGGGAGTCTTTCACCCTGACTGAAGGGAAATTCACATAACATTAGTGTGGCATGCAGGGCTTGGCAATAATTTAGCTTTAGGACCTGTGATGCTTGATAAATGTAACCTTTGCAAATGGGTGTCATCTAGTGTCCAATGAAATATTAATGTGTAGGCTGATGACCCTGGTGTGCTGAGCACTTTAGCCACTACACGCCATGGATACCCCAGTAATATTAATGCTGCTGTTCTCATCGGCTGGCAGTAGATGGCATGGCACGGCACAATGAGGCAGGCGCCCCATGCATTATTCACCTTCCCAAAGGTTAAACCTGAAGCGGCTGTCAAAGGTGAGATGTGCTGCAGGACTGAGACGATGTGCTCTACATATGGCTGTCGTTGGAGCTGACTTTTCCCCGTCTCTTAGCCTGTCAGGAGCCAAATGCAGAGTGACATGTTGAATGCTCTCAGTCTGCTCGGCGGCTCTCTGAGCCAGCCAGGAAACCCAATAAGCTGTGAGGAATGAGAGGTGGTGAGCTTGATCTCAGTCATGGGAGCACATGTCCGCACGGAGTCGAGTCGGGTATAAACAAAGCAGAAAGAGGAATTCAAATGGATGGGGAGAGGCCAGCAGGCAGGCACTAGCCATGGAAGCCTTCAGAGGGTGAGGTTCGTTTGTTCAGGTTAACTGTAAAACAGCAAAATATTATAAAGGTGAATATCTTCAGGAGGTCGGGGGGACTACAGGTCAAACTGCTACTCAGGTTGCAGAAGTTAAGGGGTTATCTTGAACCTACATCACATAATGATAGAAAAATGTCTCTCGGTTGGTGGCATTTACTTCCTCTTTGATCTACTTCTTGTGTTCTTCTTCAGCCCCGGCCCTTTGATGAGTATTTACTCAAGCAAGTAATCCAATTAGAATCAGACAGTATCTCCTTATGTGGTTATACCATATCTGTTTGTTTTTCATTTTGATACACCAATTGGTGTAAAAAATCAAAGACTGACATTAACTGATTTAATCTACACTTCAAAACCTATGTATAAACTGCTTTCAGAAAGATCTGATATCAGATACACAGTGTTAGTAGGTCAGTTTTTCAGAAATGCCAGAAAAAAGAGGGAAAAACATGCTTGATTTAATTGCAGACCAAATCACCAGTTCTCCACTGCTAGTCTTGAAGGGTGAGCATTTCCATTTTGACAGAGAGGATTCTTCTCCATTCCTCCTCTGCAAAAGTGACCATAAGCTATTTCCCTGTGAATTGCTCATGGCTGCACACCCATGGCCATGTATAACACAGGTGGGCCTGATAAATACACTGAAATGTTTTAAAGCAATTATCATTTCTGACACGTACAAGCAAAGTGTATCAGCATCTGACCCGAGAGGCAGTGACATTCCACATGTTTTATGCCTTGGCTCTAAGCTTGCATCCGCAGCTCTCCTCTGCTTCGGTAAGATAAGCCGTGCTACCATGAATGGCATTGCCCAGTTGGTGATGTGGCTATATACATGTCCTTGTGAGATTTCAAAGTCTTAACGCCCCTGTTGCACAAACATTTATCTCACACAACCTCCTCCCCTCCATATTCCAGCCTGTGTTTGTGTGCAGTGTTTACCCTCTGCTTGCCTTATATCTTTAACTGGGGAGATCTGACTTGGAGGTTAAAGTCATTCATTCTGATAACATAGGTTTAGTTCTACTGCATTGAACGCACAAACGAGAGTTTGTTTTTGATGACAATTCCATGTTCCACACAGATCACTACTTCTCTGAAAGCACACTTTTCACAGGGAAAATGTGCTCATGCCATGCTTAAAGCGATTACATTTGAGCTATTTCTATACACTTGAAAAGGAACGGTCCAAAAAAGTGAACAATATGTAAGCTCACTATGCATAATTACACACGTATGCTATTAAGCCCATGCCCATAATTATACAATCGCTCTCTTTCTGCTAGCTTTAGCACACAATCTGAGATGTAGGTGTATGGTGTGGGCAAATGCCTTTGTGTTAACCAAACAATAAGTATCAGAGGGGATTTGGCTGGGATGTAGTTTAATGTAACAGCATAAAAGAAAGCCAGTCTATAATACCCAAAGCATGGGAGTGTGCAGCAAGCAGGCAGGGTGAACAAAGCACATGGATAATGCAGGGGTGATTGATTGGCCCAGTGCTACCATTACCTGATTACTGGGATTTTCCAGTGCCACTGGGCCTTTTCATTCTAATAATCCCAGGTGGTGAGCAATTGGCAGAGAGGTGTCAGCAGAGATGAGGAGTGATGAAGATTAAGTAGTGAACACGAGTGAGGCAGAGCAAGAGGGAGGTTGCCTATGAAATAAAAGCAGAGAATTAGAATGGAGTGGAAATGCAAAGAGAAGGAGAGATGTGACTGGAGGGGAGGAAGGACCCGGAAGAGCCCAAGCGGAGGAGGAAGGGAAGGTTAAGGTCTCCCGAGCCAAGCGGCTGATTGATGTGAGGGAGTAGGTTTGCCATTTTGAAGTCAGCCACAGGGGACTGCAGCAGGAGACACACGTTTCAATTAGCATTGGAGCCTGACGTCTGCCTGGCAGCCTGCATGATGGTCAGCCTCTATGAGCTCCGGTCCCTGCCACAGCCTGGAGCCCAAACACCTGCCATACAAGCCCCGGCTGATAGGCATTAATAACAGACAGGCATCTTGTTTGCCTCTTATCATCTGTTCCCATATTAGATGACTACTATGTGGCATGGCATGGATGGACTGCTATTGGGAGATATATGCCAAGGTGAAGGAGAAGCAGAGGTAATATCTAGTTTCCTCCTTTCTAAACAGAACTGTAACAGAAAATGACAAAATAGACACCTCTTGAGGGCTCACCCCTGAGATAATTGGAATGGATATTCTGTTGATTTGTTCCACATCAAGAAATCTACCAAAATTATATTATAATGCAATATGCCAAACCAAAACTGCACCTACACTCAATGTATAGGGTTCCAGTGATATCGTTTGCCAAGAGTATTTGTAAAAAAAAAAAAAAATGAATTGAGCGAAAATATGCAGTTGTGTCAATCTATATCACATTTTACCTAACCAGGGAAATTTTCTTTCTCCGACATTTTCCCCCAGATAGTCTTTGATTAAATGTTTCTTGTCCCTGGCAATGAGACAGACGGCAAGCTCTCAAAATCCATATTTTAGTTTGGAGTGCAGTTTATTCACATAACTGTAAAACATTATGTTGGCTCAGCACTGGTGTCTTAACACGGCACTGGGAGGAAAGGCCAGCTACAATAGAAATGCATCATCCATGTATGGAAGACAGATTTGTAGGACCGATTGAGGGAAAATGTGTCCGACCTTTTTTCTATAATTGAAGAGCGGAGACTGAATAATGTTGGACTATTAGGTGGATAAACTGTTTGAGATTTGCATAGTCTTGAAAAGAGGACTCATACAATGAATACTTCTCTCATCTGTCATAATGTTATTGGTGTCTGTCACTTTCTCTTTAGATTCCCTTTGTTTCACAGTGTCAAGTAACAGTAGGACTGATATATGTGTTTTTGTTGTCGTTGGGTATGGGTGTGTTGTAGGTGACTAGGAGAAAATGAGTAGCCATCGCAGTTCCATTTCTCAATGTTCCCACCATTCCTGGCATGAGCACAGTAGTGTGACTTATAAAGTGATATTCAGGCAAGGAGAATATCCAAACAAACACACTGACGTATCAGAGAATATTCACACCACTGTAACAACTCTATAGAATATTGTGTGCTTTAATAACTGATGGCATGTCACACCACCTCTTACTTCATTTACTCTAATTACTCAATTAACAATAAACCCAGCTGTTATTGCACTATTATTATAATGTTATTTATACTATGGATAAAAACTCCATTATTCTTTAATGCTAGTAATGGCTTTTTATTGTGCTTAGAGTGGCCCTACATTTGTAGAGAAGAGGAAAAGTGTTTAATTTTCAAGGTTGTGTTTTCTCTTGTGTATTTAATTGAATGGGAATCACCATGCACTACCCCCCACTGGTATTTATTAAGGGCGAGGGAGCCAAAGGCAGAGGTGACTGGCAGCCGAGCAAAGCCTCCCTTTGAGCAGCTTAATTACATACAGCAACAAGTTTTTCAACTTAGTAGGGTGGATGCTTGTGCCACTTTATTATTCAAATTCCCTGATGAGACACAATGTTGTTAACATATTTGGATTGACTTGTTCAGCCATGTCTGTGGCATAAAGTTGATTGCAACATACTTGAGAATCATTCATTGCAATTCATCACAAAACAGTTGTCTTTGTCTGTAAAGTAATGCTACATTCATCAAACCTAGGCTACCATAGTTTTTAATTCAATTTAAGGTTAAGGTAAAATTATATGTCCATTTCCCATTAAAAAATAATTTATATCACACTCTTTGTTTGTCTCTTTGAGTGTTTGTGCTATGTATGTTGTGAAAATGTGAAAATATGTGGATGAATGAGTGCCTGTCTGTGTGTGTGTGTGTGTGTGTGTGTGTGTGTGTAAGTGTAAGTGTGTAGTGTATGTGATATCATTGTGTTTTTTGCAGCGCTCCTGTTTTGGTAGGTAAGGCTAGGCAAGGCTGCGCTGAGCAAAGCAGAAGTGATGGTGCGGCATAGTGACAGTGTGATGGATACTGTTGTGTTAAAAGGTGAGAGATTTTCTGCTGATGGTATGCCAGTGAGTGCAGCAGCTCCAGCTTCTCCCCTTGTGGATGGTAACACCGGCCTGGAAATATTCACCACACGGGCAAGTGTTTACAGGTCACAAAATACACCTATTTACAGTTACTGAGGCATTCACATACTATACATATATATTGCACACAGCAAACACATGCACACACACACACGCACACACATACACGCACGGATAAGGATTTTATTTATAATTCCAGTTATTCCAGTCTCTGTCATGCGATAATTTTATTACCGATACTGTTTTTATGTGTGGCTGTTATAGTCAGTATATCAGCAAATATTTACTCCAATAGCCAGTTTAATTTAACCACGTGAGATTTTACACTATTCAATCATTTTGGATCTAAATGTAACTGTCTCGTGATAAATGATTACACAGTCCAGAGTGTAATGGGGGTTTGTGTGCTGGTGCTCCATGTCGCTCAAAGAGGTTGTGCAGGCCCAAGTGTTTGTTTGTAAGAGCAAGCATGTGTCCCGTGGTGAGCTTGCTCTTTGTCTATGGAACAGACTGTGCTACTTAGCAAACTGCAGCCTCAGCAGAAGAAGTTAAGAGAAATGGTTTCCCGTTAATCAGGGCAGACACAGGAAGTGACCTCGCAATCCATCTGCCTGCACACCTGCTGGCTCACCCGTGGCTTGGCAGATATCGGTGGAGTTTGCCCAAATCCTTCTGACATTGGCTTTCCAAGCGGAACTGTTTTAACACCTCCTATCATGTCTCATACATGCCAAGGAGCAGTGGTTCCTTCCAGGATGACCTTGGGAAGACATGATTGCATTGACAGACAGCGCAGCAGGTCATCTTCATGGGCAGAAGAAATCTTGTATAAAATCACACAGGATTAAGAACAGCTCAGTGGTTTAAATAATCAGTGGTAAAAATACACTCAATAGCCCACTTGTTCGGTCTAATGCCTCTTCTCTAGAACATCATTCAAATTAGTCTAAGGAGGTTTACTGTTTTTTTTTTTTCTCTTTCCCTCCCTTGGCAGTACCCTGCAGAATTTAATAAGATTTACTGCATGCTGTGCATAAGGCAGCACAATAAAGAAAAAAGAGGAAGTTTTGTTTCATACATCTTCACCTCCCGATGATGTGTCTATTCAGCAGTTCCAAGGCACCAAGCAATGATGATCGCCTCATTAGAAGACCAGGCAGCCAGTGTCCCAAACCACCAAGATCAGCTCACTGCTTGTCTAGACAGAAACCTGTACTGGGTATTGTGAGGAAACCAGGTGTCAAATAGAGTTTAGCATGAATAAAGAGCAAGCATTACTGCATTCATGTTAATGTATTCAAATGCACCACGCCAGGCCCGGCACTCACAGTGGCATCTCAGCGTTTCACCTGAGATGCATTTAAACATTTGTGGTTCACATTTAAAGGACTCAGAGGAGAGGGGCATTTCACTACAGTGCTTTGCACTGCCTTCTCAAAAAAAAGTATATGTTGTCTTTTCACAGGCAATTATGTAAATAATATGCTTTGTAAGAGTCAGAAGTCGAGGGCTATTAATGAGTATTTATGTTGATCTCTGGCAGTGGCTTTCCAGAGCATGGGACTGATATTCTGTAATCACCTTACACAGAAAAACATAGGCGTAGGGAAGTCAGAGATGATCTGATTAGAGAATTTTGATAATGCAGTCCCGTAAATACAGTACAAGGGGTCCCACTGGATATTAACATTACACTGATAAATGAATACTTGACTTTTACAGAGAGATTATTTGAACTTCAGTTAGTATCCATGTCTGAAATGATTTGTGTGGAAAGTGCATTGTGTAGCTTATGTTTTTAACTGACAGAAAAAAAATGTCCAAGCCTCTAATGGTCAACCAATATGTTCAGTAATATAAGACAAAAGCAGAGAGAGAGAGAAAGAGAATATTTATATCTGAATATTTATGTATGACAAAGGACCGAGGCGTCAGGGAACAAGTGGTAGTGATTATGCCTGTACATTACAGTACATGATCTACTTTATGGCACAATTAGCGTAGCGTACCATTCACATATATTGAGCTATCACAAGCTCAATGATAGCTATGTAGCCATTAGAGAAGTATGCTAAAGCACTAGCACTCTGTAATTGCATGCTTGATTACTGCAAATGAGGAGTCATCTCTTTGCTTATTTCCATCGGAACATATGGGCATCCAAGCAGCACAAGTCATATAAAGTCAGCCTCCTTGCTACAGCAGACATCACACAAAGCCTCCAGTGTCTATTGTCTATTGTCTCTACACCTATTGATTCTTGACATAAAAGCACTTCAAATGTCTAGTAGGAAAACAAATCTGAATTTTACATAATTTTAGGACATTAAAGGAGCAGTATATTGCATTACCCATTAGGGCAGGACAAAGCAATCATAATGATATAAATGTGGGGACGTCTTTTAAAATGTTTAGATATTCAATTTTCAGGGCTTAGAAGCTTTTTTTGTTTACTAGAGAGAGACGGAACATATGTGAGCTGAGCTGAGAGGGCAGCCATGATTTGGCTGCTTGTTATAGGGCAGTGCTGTTAATTGTCCATGGCTGAGTGAGCTCCATGCTGAGCTAACTGGACATTAACCTACACACTCAGTGACACTGGTGCACTTCATAGGGAGAGTGGGATGGAAAAGCGATTGTTAGACCCTCATGGCTTTAACTGCACATCATAAATCTAGCGGTGCAGGCCTCCCACTTCATCCAGAGTTTCACCTGCCAATTTCTCACTTTTATTTTTTACTTCACAAAACGAGAGAGAAGAGAGAGTGGAGGAATAAGTTAATTGTATAAGCAATTGGCGGACAATGGCCCCGGTGTAAATCTTGACTTAAATCTCTTGTGCCTGAAAAGGGTGTAAATTTGGGAGTAATATACAGCATGTGTGTTTTGTCATCATGATAAATGTTCTCAGCCGGTTCCATCCTCTGCGGGTTTCTGTTGCTCTGGACCGCATCCCAGCGTGTGATGATATTCACCCCACAGAGCCTCATGCTGATGACTCCACTGGTGTCATTGGCCACAATCTTTACAACACTCCCACGAACCAACTAGTGCTCCTTCACTTTAGAGTATGTTAAAAAATACATTTGGATTGAATAATACATTGTGATGGTTCCACTGCAGACCATTAAGGTAATTAGAAGTCAGATAGCATTAAATTAATATGGATGTGTTGCCAAGGGGGTTGTCTGAAAATTTCAACTTCCATTTAATGATCAGACGTTTCATTAACTCTGACAATGACAGAAAACAACAGTGTCTCCACATGCTAAATAACTCTGCACAGCTTACATTCATGTTATTTTTTTCCCGTTAGGCTCCCATAAATGATCCATGATATCCGTAGTTCACAAAACTGCATGACATCACTCTGCAAATAATAGGTTCTAATAAAGAGCCATATTGCCATAGTTCCAGTTCATTTTTGATTCTATTCATAATTTTAATGACATCATATACATATGGTGAGGCTATGCATGAATAGATCTCTTTTTACACTACTGTACCCTGTGCCAGTGCTGTTGTGTGCACACACGGCTGGAGTAGAGCACTACATTGTAACAGCCTCCCGCCCCCATTCTTCCTCTCTGTGGGCAGCTGCTGAAACACATGACAGTGAGATTGTAGGCCTCGCGCAGCCCACCCTGGTGGGAAAATTGTCACCTTGATTTTTCCGTGGGCCAGCCTGCTCTGATTCCAGTGTGTGTGTTAGTTGGAACAGGGTGGCTAATTAGCTGCATATCAGTGGCATTTATGGTGATGAAAAAGGATCCTGGCATTAAACATCTCCAGCTGTGAAAGGAGCCGAACACACGTTTCGGGGCTGGATGTCCTCTCTGGATAGCGTCAAGGAGTAATAACAGCATCCAGTGCACAGTGGGGGCCCTCCAGCAGCCTCCCCCTGCTCTCCTGCTCAAAAAATCAACAGGATTGTTTGAAGGGCAGCTGCTGCTCCATGCTCTGGTGCTACTTTCTCTCTCTCTCTATCGCTCTCTCTCCTTCCTAGCTATATTTCTTTGTGCCTCTCCAACCCCCTTGTCACTCCTCACCAACTGTGTTCATAAAGTTTGGGAGTTTCACTGGACTTGCAACTATCTATTGTATAGTATATTTAATATCGTAAGATCCTATTTTAATTCAACAATTCCATCCTATTCATTTGCTTGATGTGCTTTTAGTCTTGTGGTGAATAGTAATTATGTGTTTGCAGTGTTAACCTTCAATGTGACATTTTTTCTGTCATGTTTTAAGTTATGGTAATGTCATTGTTAAACACATAATGAAAGGGGGGGTAAATGTGGTTCATTTGAAGTGCGCATGCATGGGACACCCTGCCAGAAACGCTCTGCTCGTGCCCATTTTCAATGTTAATCACCCCCATGTACTCCATTAATTCTGTTGATACACAAAGCTGTCAGTGGTCTCATGTGATCTGTCATAGGAGTTGTATTTTCCTTTTTGCTCTTTGATTTGCGGACTTTGTTCCAAGCTCTCAGAGCGGTCTGAGCTGCGGTTAGCAGGAGCAGAGCAGAGGCTCCTCATCTCTCTCTGGCACAACACAGCTGTGCAAACCATGAGGCCAGTCACGGCAGGTCGGACAATCAAAGACGGAACAGACAGGCCATTCTGCTTTCCCTGTTGGACAGCTCGTTTTATCTTCTGTCATTACTCTGTGTGAGAGGACTGACTTTCACGTGCCCTTGTGTCAAAGTCTGATTATTGAACATCACAATTTAATATTGTTGGTTTGGGATTTAATGCTTGCTGTGCAAATCAATTATGATACACAATATGGTTTGCATATGTCAATAATAAAAAACAAATGTTGTTAATTACACATGTCACCAGCAACTCAATTAAATCATGAGCCAATACAAACACCCACAGGCTTCTAATTAATTGCGCAGGGGAGCATGGGCACTTTTGGTAACATTTGAAGAGATGCTATTATTACATTTATTATCACTGCAGTGGATGATAGGGAAGCAATTTAACTTGAGTTTTGTACAGAACATGTTCATAGTGAAATATAGGAAACATGCCATACATTAATCACTGCTCATGGGAGTCATAGCGCAGCAGTGGCGGGAGCGTCCATGCCACACATGGGCCTGGGTGTCCATGAGGAGCCATATTCAGCTCCAACTGGGGTCATTGCTTAGCCCGTGTTGCTCATCACTCTTCCACTCACGCCCCCTTATAGCTCTACCACACTATCTCAGTAAGGACTAAAAAAGCTAATTGAACGGCCCATCTCAGTAAGGACTAAAAAAGCTAAACGTAAGAATATATCACCACTCCCACCATCTGTGAGCAAAGTCACACCTTTCAGTCCAAACACATGGAGCTGAGGAAAAGTACATGTTCTGCTAAATGAAAACAACCCTTAACATAGCAGAGGACAATTACTACATGTCTTTTCTCTGTGTATGAAATGATATTATGGGATGTGCTGTATTTCCAACCTCAATCCAGTGAATCACTGATTTCTTACTGGGATTCAGCCCGAGGTTTGTAATTTTCTCTATGAAATATCTTTGTAAGCTCATAATTGCTTTAAATGGCTTTCACCCATTTCCTCAGGGATTCCTTAGGATAGCAGAATAATGCTTAAATAATGAAGTGTATCTTAATGACTTTTAACTGCCTAATGCCTTTTTAAACTTGCTATGACAATCTCATAATTTGTTGTAAAGCACTGACTAGATCACTAGATGTTGCAAAGTTGAAGATGGGACTACAATTGGTCTGGAAAAACAACTTCTCAAATAAACTTGAAATACATTTTCACTCTCAAAACTCCCTCTTCGCCAGCACTTGTTGATAGGCATGTTACTTCATTACATGCAAGCTACATCACAGAACAGCATGCAAAGTCAATGAAAATACATATATAACATAGCTTTGTGGCGTATTGAGTGCATAGTGCTCTGTTTTGCATGCTCCTGAATGATTGCATGTAAAGCCCAGTGATGCAGAGGCTCCTTCAGCTGTCAGAGGCAGGGCCGTTAGCAAGGAGGAAGTGACAATAAATCACTTTGTGCCACTCAGTGGTTTGAGGTGGCATAGACGGAATGCAGGCACCAGGAGGACTGTGGCTCCAACCATCAAGACTAATCATTTGTCAGCGTAATTAGAAGTTGCGGTGGCAGGCGGCTAGCTTTGCCGGGTCTCTCCTCTCGCAGATGTACTCCAGTAAGATAATGAAGTTGGCAGTGGTGTTTCGCTTCATGGATGTGTGCCTCATTAGTGTCAGCCTTGTAATATTCCGTCCCTTTGAAATGGGCTGCGCAAGAGGGTTAATATGCCGCGCCATTCTAGCCTGGGCCTGCCACACGTGGAAATGCCCAGCAAGTAAAATGGTGAGTAAGCAACGGATTAGAACCACAGCATCTCACCCTCCCCTTCATCCCTCTCTGCCATCATTAGTGTCACAGAGACAACGTGGACTTGCACACAGTGGCTGGAGGTGAAGATGAAAATGGCAACTGTGAAATTAACCACCAATGGCTTTGTCAAACAGGGGTTGGAAAATGGGTGGCAACTGGCACATTTTTTTCACTTTTGCAAATACAGAAGTAATGACTGAATGGACTTCTAACGGCTGATCGTAATGATGACTGCTGGAGCACTTCACAGGAAATTTCTTCAAATTGTCAGGGTTGCTGAGTCAATGAGTGACTTAAAACGTGAGTAAATGGGTAAGTCACTTGATTGACAGCTCTATTCAATGCACTTATCAAAGGACCTAATTTGTTCAAAGAGAGTGAAGTGGAAGCTCTCTCTTTAGCGTTAAACAAAGGGCAAAGGAAAGCAGTGATTTGTTGGGAAATAGCTGCTATTGCTTCTTATCTGCCATGGAGGTGGACTGGGGTTATTAAATGTTCTGCTTGACTTCCTCTCCACTGCTGTTCACATGTGAGAATGTGCTCCTGAAGTGTCCAGGTGGGCTCGGCACACAGTCGTGATTACAGGGAGATGAGCTCTGTCACAGGCAAAGGCATCGACAAAAAAGGCTACCAGTTGTGCAGCAGCGCTGTGTGTTGAGGACAAACAGTGCAGGGGCGACTGGTGTGGGTGAGTGTGCAGACAGCAGCCCCTCCCCCAGGGACAGCGCAGAGGCAGGGTCACTGACCAGCCAAACTCAGCTGGCCTCATCCCACGAGTCCCACAAGTCCCACGAGTGTGCACCACGGTCAGGGGACCGAGCCCGTTCTCCTCTGAGGAACACTATGTCTGCACTGTGAGCACTGAGAGAATCGCCAGCAGAGAAATCAACCACAGCACACTCGGTATAGAGAGATGCCCGGGTGATATAGAATCCCAGTGCCAAGGTAGCCCATGCGTATTATGAGCTGTTGTCAATAGATCTGTCACACTCAACCTTTTTGTCATTCCTCCAGAATGGTAGTTTCTATTTGCACTTTTCACACACCATAATATGCATTCAGTGGAATCACTGATGAGGATAATTGATTTGAGGCAAACAATAGTTTGTTTTAGCAAGAAACCATGAAACACAGATGTGACTTCAATTCCACGTGAAAAAAAAATGTATCAAACAATAAAAACTGAAATAGCACTAACACAGAGCCCATTACACTGATCATTACTTTGAAGTTGTATCAGACCATTAGTCATTTGAGCATGTCATCAGAGAAAATAACGCAGTCATCAAACGTCTTAAAAAATACCAATTCACACACAGGCATGCAAACACTACAGATCTCTACCCTCGAAGACACACCGCAGAATAAAGCCGGTGATTATTAGTGGCAAGTGTTCTGAGGTACTAGATGAGAAAGCTGTCCCCTCTTGAGACGTATAGTCTGCTGGTGAGCACACAACTCCTTGATACTCTAATTTATTTTTTTTGCCTGAAGTGGCTCTATGAACGAACCCGCACCTGGTCCTCCAGATGTTCCACTCATTCGCACACACCTGATTTATAGATCAGAAGAATTGTGTCGAAACAGTGGCATCCTCACTTTGCGTGACTCCTCTCTCCCCGCACGCCTCATTGGCCACCTAACACCGCCATAGATCAGTGCACACACCACAGCCACTGCTCTACTTGCTGATATAAATATGAGGCCTGGATCCTGGCAGCTGAAGTCTTGCACTCTCTGATCCATTTTCTTCTCCCTCTCTTCTCTATGGGATGGGTGTCACTGACCCCTCTTAACTAATTAGGAAAGCAAGCCTTCCACATTTGGTGGAACAAGATATCTCCCTATAAAGTAGCAAACTTTTTCATTTAATTTGTGTTCTGTTGTGGAGCTCAACCCCCACAGCCCACGCCCCACCACTCTCTTCTCCATGCGTCGCCAAAATCAATAAAGCCATTGCATACTGTATGTCAGTAGCAGGATCAATGGAAGACATGGTGATATTAATGGAAATCAAAAATTGATCCAGTGTAATTGTAATGTACTTACAATAATAGATGCCAGGCCCTAGGAAAGCTGCATGGGGCAGTATCGACTTAAGCAAGGGAGGGAGGGAGAGAGAGTGGCGGCAGCAGGACGCTGGAAACGCTGTACTGAAACTAGCACTAGAGCACTATTACCCAATAATGTGGAAAGCACTCAGACAGCATCAATATGTTTGGACTAACATTATGATGATTATTTTTCTACATATGTGTCTGATCTTTAGGCAATCACAACCAGTGTGTATTTCTATCAATTAAGTTATACAGATGTCATCACCATAACACAACACAGTTTGCACATAGCTTTTAGACTACCAGGAGGTGTAGGTGCCAAAGTGATGAAAGGCTTCGTAGAAGACATTTTAGGCGGGGGCATCTTTGGCTGATATCCCTTACTGTATTGCCCGTGGTTTTTGCAGCTTCCAAATATTTATTTCATTGCACATTGTTATTTAATTGGAGACAGGTGTTTCTGTTTACTATTGGAAGTTGTTTGATTTATTTGTAGTTATCCAAAGAACTAACAAAGAATCCACCCTTCTTTTAAAGCTTTATTTTGTTTTGACAAATAGTTGTTTAAAAAAATTGAACTACCTAATGAATACAAGCCTTACATTCAGATGTTCTTCTCCCACACATTTATTGGAAAATATGTCAATAATGTTTTCTTTAGCCTGGCTGGCTTGATGTTAGTCAGAACAGCTACAGGAAAGAGAAAAGAGCTGTATACCATCACTAGGACGAAAATTGTCCTCTCATCCTCTTCATTAATTCAACCCTGTCTGTAAATCACTTATGATGCAGTATGCAACCAATTTAAAAAAGTAAAAAACATCCCTTCTCATGTGAGCATGCAAACTCAACAATATTTCTTTCTGGTAGGAGATAGAGACAGTATATTCAACATTTGTGTGTGTCATTTTCCCAGTTACTAGTACATTTTTGTGTGTCATTTTCCCAGTTACTAGCACAATTGCGTGTGTTATTTTCCCAGTTACTAGCACAGTTGTGTGTGTCATTTTCCCAGTTACTAGCACAATTGGAAAATGAAATATTAATAGGCATATAACAGGCTTCACCAAAGATTCAGTTTAAAAAATCTGAAAACTGATGCATTACATGTGTATCACTATGGTTACAGTTACCAGACCTGTCTTCATTCATTGGAATGACTTGGTCTGAGGAAATCCTCTCTCCGTCCAGAGAGAGGCCTTCATTTTTCCAGAGAGAGGAGAGCGAGCACAAGAATAGAAATATGCAATCCTTCTTTTTCCATTTCTTTGGCTTGAGGACATACAGCACGATTATCTTTTTAGTCATAAGGTGACCTCATTCAATTAAAGAAGAAGTACCGAAGGACACAGAATCAATGGAGAACCAGAACCAATTAAAAAACAGCTAATTGCAGATGCATTTTTAAGTGGATTGACTAAATAGCCATCAATAACAACAGCTTCTGCCAAGGAAATTATGCGGGAGCGTTACTTGAGAGAATTAGCTCTTAAAGGCATATGAGTCCAGATGTCTGCTAAGATGATTGGACACATAGTGGATCAACCTACGCAGCGCAGTCCACTAAGCTGGATATCTCTTCAAATGCGTCTAAGTCAGCATCTGATAGATAAAAATTTTGTGAATTAATGGACAGTAATAGACATTGGTATGGACTGGTGTGGCCATCCTGTTTGACAGCATGTGAATGACATATAGATCTCCTTAATGGATTTCATTTTATGAGCTCAATGAGACTATAAATGAAATGGTAACCATGGCATTCTGAGGACATCTTCAAAGACTAAATTAGTGATCCCTCCAAACTCTCTCAACCAATAGGACTCACTGAAGTGGAACCAGCCTTCAGCTTTTGATACCACCTACCCCAAGTCAAAATGAACAGAAAGCTGAAGCCTGAAATCAATGCAAATGAAATATATCAGATTAGATTTTTTTTACAGTTAAACTACGCTTCCATTTGTAGGCTTTGACTAAAATCACCCAGTTGTCTTGCACCATTTCACCATCAAGACATAATTAATACAGTTTAGCCTTCTTTCCAGGGAGATCACCTGGCAAAATTAAGGTCATTAGCCATTGTGGGGATTTATCCACAGAAGGGTCCGTGATTAGATGTACTTGTCAGGCATTCTCTACAAGGACTGCTGTGGCCTCGTGCTGGTAGAATCCATTGCTACCTGTCAGGTGATAGCTAGCTTAATTTGTTAAATTAAGCCACTTTGCCTTGTTGTGAGATTACTGACCATCCTAGAGCTGCAGGGGGTGATCTTGAAAGAAGCAGGCTGCGGCCCCGGCATGCTCACAGCCATGTAAAATAACAGCGAACAAGGCAGCTTGTAAAAGGCCAAACTTGGCACAAGAATCAAAGACAAGTGTTTGTTCACCACACAGTTTTACTGCCTGACCCACAATGGGGCTCAGTGAAGGAAAGATGCAAAAGCACAGCATTAGCATGAACAGATGGGATTATCTGGACATTCCTTATATTTCATATTTGTGTTGTTTTATCATTTTCATCCTTTATTCACACAAATACAACATAAAGGGTTGTTTACTTGTAGCTTACAATTATATAACATGGGATTTTAATAAATGCCTCAGTGTTTGTTTCACAATATTTATTACTAGCAAGCATGTAGGGACATGACAGAGGAAGACAATGAGAATCATATTTAAAGTGTTAATGTGACACAGGTCACACCGTAGTGCTGCTGTATAGATTTTTCTCTGGGCTCCTCCAGTGACGTATGTGTGTTTGTTGGTCTCTGATACAACACCAATCAAGATAATGGGCTCGTGCCTCACTGCAGTCATGAACGAAGAGAAAGTATTGTACCAGTGCACACAGAGAGAACCTCATTACCACTATTGATTTGCACTTAAATATGAAAATGATGATCTGCTGTAAAACTTTATTATTCACAGCGAGTCTCACCCACGTCCCCCCACTCTCCCTTGCCATCTCCCAGAAAACTCCACACTCTATGAATTTGCCTGATAATTTACCCCATTTCATTCAATTTCATCAAAATTATGTGAATTATGTGCATAAATGATCAAGTGCGCAATAAAGATCACATTTTAATGCCATTCATGTTCAACACTTGCGGCTGGATGAAGTGTTCAGAGCTGTTCACATGTAGCATAGTCAACCTACCACCATTTATTTTGCACTGCTTTGCTTAGAGTTCGTTTGTTTTCCTTTTTCTGCTCAAACTGCATGAAACTGCTGAAACTGAATAGCGTTTTTCAAACCAGAAATGGTGTAGGCAGCTGGGCACTGGGGCAGAAATCTAAATATGCTTTTGAATCTGTACAGTTGCAGTACTCGTCAGATGAAGCTCAGGGATTGAGCCATTCTGGGCCATGAGAGTCCTGCAAATGATGCAGTAAAATTTTTAAAACAAACATATGTTTCAGTTTTGTTGGATGACTGTGACTCGCTTAATCAGGGAGGTCATATGCTTGAGTAATAATTGAATTCTCTCTACAGCGCTCTGTTTTGGGTATGCAAGCCTTTCTTTTTATGTAGCTTTTGGGAGTTGGAGAGCTATTCGGCTGTTTGATCACATGGAATGAGGTTAAGATTGCCTGGAGGGAAACTTGAATGTGTATCCACCCCAAACCACTTCATGAATACAGGTCCAGATCTTTGGTTTGAAATTCTTATTTGCCACACTCCCACACAGCGCCTTTAAGAACACTCAACACAAAGCAGTCTTCTGCACAGCCTAGCACTGCACATCCATTGAACACCCTAAATAATAGAAAAGAGCGCAATCTGTTCACTTTGCCTCAGGGCCCACATGTGGCTTTAAATGAAGACATCTTTTTCCAATGTATGATACGGCTCAAAGAATGGCAAGCACCAGGGCAAGCAAGAGGGCTGATCTCAGTCCATGTGGGATCTGTTACACATACAACATGTTTGTGTCCAGAGGAGGAGGGCCTGATTGGTGTGGGTGAGCCCAGCATGCAGGTTAGAGCCTGGGAGGCTGGGAAATATGTTTTCCTCCTCACATTCAAGTGCAGTTCTGCTTCCACCCATACACTCTAAAAAGCAATTCTGTGATAATTGGCAGAATGCAAGTTTTTTTCCACACGTTTTCAGGGCTCTGAGTCCATGCTCTTTTATGTGATGTAGTTACTTTATAATGGCTCATGGGTTTAAGCTTGCACTCAGAGATACCACTGTCAACTTTTGCATGGGTAAATGATTCATGTGCATCTCTTATTTCATTCATATGAATGTCCGAAAGGATAGGGGGTAGCTGCCGTGCCTTTGCACTAATCCTCTATTATAGAAAGGATGTTGGTACAGTGTGGAGTTGTCTTTTTAAACCCTGTCTCTTATACAACAGGTATTATCAGTTCTAGTTATAAGGCCATTCTCACAGCAATGACTGTCACTTTCTGTTTTTTGACTGCTGGACTGTCAATGACGTCAGCCTTTATTTGTTTGATGATATGATATGACATAATATGCTAGCTTATATGTTTGTGCTTATTTGTACTTTTTAATTGTGCGATGTATAATACAAAAAGTGCTGTATTGGTATGATCTGATATTTGGATTGTATACTATATGACTATGATGATATCAAATATGATCACATAGATTTTTGTTAGTTGCAATGCAGTGTGTGGCCTTTAACCAAACTGCTGTGTGCTATGTCCCTATCATCCACCTCTTTCCCTAACACTGCTGGGCACTGAGACAGAACCTGTCCTCCAGTACTGCGGTGAAAATGACCACAGAATTAAACGACACAATCGGTCTCCATGGCATCCATTATGCAAGAGCCCCCCCCCCAGAAAATGGGAAGCAGTGAGGAATGGCAAGGGAGGCTGTTGCCAAACCCCATTCATATGAGTTCCTGGCCAGTAACTTCAAGTTTATCCAATCGATGCCTTATTGCTTCATAGTCTGAGCTAGATCAGAGTCCTGATTGGCGCTTTATTTCCCAGTGCAACATTTAAAAGCTTCCCGCAGCAGCAAAGAGAGTTAAATAGTCAGGCGCAGGGAAGGGTCTTTGAAGGAATATCTCGTTACGGTTTAAAATGCCTGATGTTAAAGCAACATTTCCAAATGAGTTAGGTCTGCTGACTTCAGGGTTTAGTAAGCCTGTGTGCTGACAGCTGCCTATTACACAAGAAAATGGTCCACAGTAAATGACTGTACAAACTGTCCCCGCTACAAAAGATGTTTTCCAGCTGTGTGTTGAGTGTCATTTTTGTCCTTGTACTTATGCAATAATCAGTTTTTTCTTTTTTTTTCAAGTTGGTGTTTTGTTCACAATGACAACAACCAAGTACACGCTTAGTGAATGTCAGATTCAGATTAAAAGCATGTTCTAATTACAGGTGTATATGGTTGTGCCAGCGATGGAGGCAAAGGTCAGTTGAGGTTAGGCTGTGCACTCGCAGGTCTGTGGGCTTTCTGACTGGGGAGCAGATCACATGCTAATGAGTGGTGATAGGGCTGGTGACTAATGCTGTTTACTTGGCTGTGTTGTCAAAGCTGCCCTGCTTGGTCAAACAGGGAGCAGATTCTAGAAGGCGATAAAGGATAGAATGAGGGCAGGATGATGTAACCCAATTTAGAGTTGCCGTCACCTTCACTGCCCTGGCAAAGGTAATAAACAAGTGTCTGTTCACATTATGTCCGAATGTGTGCTCAAGCATTTCGTTCCAACTCTAAAATTCAGTAAAAAAAGCAGAAAGCTTGAGAGAAGTTTGAATTGCATGCGGTGTCTGGCACAGTAAAAGAGACATATCAGTCTCACTGAGCCCTGCCCCATCCTGAGGTAATTCAGCCACCGAGTCTCATTCTGAATCACCTGGAAAAGCCATTTCTAGGCGGCAGAGTTACACAAGTGACTCAGATCAGATGAATTGAAGATGGGTGGAGGAAAGGGAGAGGGAGAGAGATGGAATGAAAATCAAAGCAGGTATTGAATCTGAAGAGATATATAATGAGAGAGGATTACTCCATGGGGCTCAGTTGGGGGAGTGGGTGGCGGTGGTGGTGTGGGGGGAGGGCCCTCGAGCTTTGGCTTTGTCAGATGTGTGTCCTCTTAAGCTGCGCTTGAGTTACAAAGCCCCCCACTCTCCGGGGAGCCAGTGCTGTATTTGCATCCCCAAGAAACTCGCTGATACTGCACGGCAGTTTGTCATGGGGAGATGAAAAGGCGGGAGGAAAAAGGCAGCAGGTGCGAGCGAGTGCAACACAAATATGTGGGTTCAGTGCGCGAGCGGGCGAACAAGCGAGCGTCAGTGAGCTCCCTCTGATGCGCCTCCACTGTGCCGCATGGCTCCCTCCAGGCATAGCAGTGCCGTGCGGGGCTCCTCACCGAGAGAGAGAGAGCGAGGCAACCCACACACACAGACACACACTAACACACACATACTGAGAGAGACACAGAGACACTGCTGTGTCAATACCCTGAAAGCATGTTTCGTGTGTACTGTAAAACCATTAGCAGTTCCACAGTATGACCCTAGAGAATAAGCCGTCAGTTTATCAGCCTCACACTCAGGTTGGTGATGGCTCCCAATTTAGCTGCCAACTAAATATACACCCAGAGAAACACATCTTGTCCTTACGGGATCTGTGGGTGGCGTGATTCACCCAGGGATGACCATATTTGGTGTCGGACACCTGTGACACAGGAAAACAGGAAGTCATTAAAATATGACAAGGCTAATTCTATCTTGACAGTGTGTGAGAGGGACAGGAAGTTGTGCAGTGAAGCATTTATGCACCTCTAAACCAAATTCACTGATTTTGATTGACTGATTCATTGTCTTTGAATATTTCTGGTAATTATTCATAAATAAATGTTGAACATCAACTCACATTATTAATTGAACACATCTATTAGAAAACATTTCATCTCATCTTAGTTCTCAGAAACTAAGTTCTCAAGCGAATGAAGTTCTCAAACATGTCCTCTGGAATCTTATCACTATACTATAATTGCTATTTAACTATAGCAATTGGCAGTATTGTTTGTTGTTTATTTCCAGCACATGTAATATGACTTGCCTATGTATAAAGATTCCAAACAGTACTGACAGAGCTTCTAACATGTTGTAGGAAGCTCTGTCAGACATGAAGACACTCATATTTTTAGATTTGGTGAAATCCAACAAATCACAGATGTGTCACTGCCAAGGCATAATGGATCAGGGTAGTTGTTTTGCTTTCCATGTCTTACTGCTATATTTAACTAGTTCCAGCAGCTCCAGAGGACTATCTGAGGGTCAGAGCCTTAAGACAACACGCTCAGCTGAGAATCAGAGATGTAACAGTCTGAGCACCACCTTCATTTTAACACCAACATTGCACCACTGATGTGACAGCTTTATCTTATTTTTTATCTGTTCACTGATAATTCACAGCAGGTCAAAGTCACTATGACCTTGATGTGCATTTCAAAGCTACAGGGTTTAAAAATGCTTCCCCATGCTCCAAACAAATTGTGCTTTAGGGGCTGTTAACTATAAAGGACATCCAGACAGATCCCTACATTCCTCCATCAAACTGCCACTAAAAGGTTTCTGTTGTCAGTTGCTTGTCAAACAGATTGCAACCATGAACTGAATGTATGCTCTCATTCCTTTTTTATGAGCTCATGATACTGTACATATGGCTATACGGTTAACAGTGACAATGTCATTTATCATTCATGTGCTATCAGTAAAATTCAGCTCATTTGTACACTCCACAGAGACATGACAGCTGTATGTGTGTGCAACTGTGTGTCACTGTTCGGGGAGGAGGATAGAGAGTGTGTGTCTGTTTGTGTGTGTGTGTGCATGTGTGAGACAAAGTGTGAGAGAGAATATGTGTGCTCAGACAGCGTGATTAACTTTCCAACATAAGGTTATACCCTGGAATTAAAATTCAGAAAATGGTGACTGTTTAGCATTTGGATTCCTGGAGTTCTTGGAACTCTTTTTATCCTTGCTTCTCTCTTACTTTGTACACATCTGTCTTTTCCTCTGGTCAATTCTGTCAGGCACTCTGATTGAAGGTGAAAGATGTGGGCAATCTTTAAACAGATCAAATCAGTTGCTCCCATTGAGCCATCAGAGCCATTTCACAGCTGAAATACTGGGTCATTAGCTGCTCTGTGTGCTGCCACCCTAGATTGCCAGGAGAGGTGGAAATTCACGCCACTCCGTCAAACCAAATCGCTCGGGAGTTGTGACGTTCCGGCTAAATCCCCATTCGCTCCCTGCCTCTCTGTAACAAGCTCTCTGTAATGATGGCTGCAGGAATCAATTGCCAAAATCCCATTCTGGAGCCCTGATCTCTTAAACCTCCCATATTGAAAATGCAAATATTGGGCAGTGAGAGGGAGGAAAGGCATCTCATTGTGAGTGCCCCCACTCTACTCAGAAACCAGGAATGTCTGACCTGATCAAGGTGTGCATTTGCTAAGCTGGGCTGCAAAATATTCAGATCGATTTCACATTGCTAACATTGATCTAGGAATCAATAACATCTTGTGGATTTCTTCCTTGTCTGTGTTCACAATGAGAGATAATCTCTTCACTCTTCAACATACAAAAAGGTTTATGCTGCAACACTGTTGTTGGTCAGTAGCAAAAAACTGAGATGAAGCCCTACCACACACACACACACACACAAACACATGCACACACATAAACACATACACATTCATATATGAAATGCTTAGATGCAATAATTCAGTGGATTCTTTTCAAATGCATCCACTGGTAACGGAGTGACAGGTACACTGTGGAGAACAAGACAGTCATTAGTGGTGTTCAGTTATTGTGTGCTGAATATGGGCAGTTTTGAAAGACACATAACAGTAATCAGACTGACTGCCCTTAAAAGCTTTCAAAAGATTTTATAACAAAATCATGTAAAATCACAAATTGACTTTTATGCTAAACCACACATTTGTGTTGTGTGTTCTTCAACTGACCTGTGATTCTGTCCTCTACACTTGCCAGCTGAACATAAATCACTATTCCCTTTTTTCATCTTCTCTTTCCAAGAGGGCAACACAGGGACATGTCCAAACCAGCGCACTCTCTCTCTTGCCTTCCATTAAGTCTGCAGGAAAAGTGCTGAGGTGCAGCAGGTGACTGTTAAAGGCTTTATGACGGGCTGCTGTTTTTAAAAGAGCTCTTTAAAGAGAGATGCACTGTCTGCTGATTTCCCCCATGATTAATAAAGCATCACTCTCCACACAAGAGGCTGGGAGGCTGCATAGGAGGGTTCAAGTGTCGAGTGGGGTGGTGTGATTTGCCCAGTCCTGATTGTTTCAATCTTATCTGAGGAAGAACAGAAATATTCTCAAGAATCCAACCTTCCAACTCATTTAGTCCTTTGTGCACAGAAATGCTGATAACAATTTCATGGAGAGAGATGAGCACTGAGACAAACCAAAGCATAAACAAACATTCAGAGGCACTTCCAACAGACCTAAGGGCGAACATCTATCCCTTGCACTTCTAGTTTAACATTACTGGGTGATTGCCATGTCATGTTGTTGCTTCAAACTCCTGTGACCATGGAGCTTTCAGGAACTGTCATAAATCCCACCTGTGTGTCATTGATGTCAAATCCATGCTGGCAGGCACGGCACCTATAATTACAGCAAGACTTTGAGAATGTTTGAAAGCCATTTAACTCCAGCAGCAGAGTCTGGTAAAGCACTGTCCTATTCCAGAGACAGGGCACAGCTCTGTCTAATACTCCACATGCAATTACAGTATAGCTTTATGCTTCCCCAGGGCAGCAAGTATGGCTGGGATGCATAATGCAGCAGAGAAGTTGTAATGCACAATCAATTTGGACCAAAAAATTCAAATAGTTGGGCTCCACCTTGAATGATCAAGCATGAACCACAGAGGTGTTTATAAGGCAGTGTCTACATGTGAGTGCAGAGTGGAATTTAAGTAGGTCATCAAAGTCACTGAACCACATATGTTGGATAGTGACACTTAAAAATGCTTTGCCCCCTAATGCAGGACAAGAGGAATGTGCTGGTAGATGTCAGCAAGTGTTGATGTCAAAAAACATTAGCGACATCTTCAGGGACTGCATTTCAGTGAGTACATGATGATTATTGCAGCCTTTGCCTGGAATGTGATGACAACATACAGTGAAACACATAATGCTGGGACTCATTGGTGGAAATGGTCTTTGCAAAGGCGGAAAAGAAAACAAGGCCTGTGGGATATGGGTCTGCATTTCTCAAGAGCATCCTTGAGAGGCCAAGTGATAATCTTGCCTCGTCATTACTAATTACCTCTGAAGGTGTGGGGTAACTGGGTCCAAAAGAAGCCATGGAAATGAAATTCAAGGAGAATTTATGGAAGACTGAAGTGGGATGTGAGGGGGCATACAAAGTCACTGATAAAGGAGACAAGGCCATCATCTTACCCATTTAACAGGCCCAGCCCAGGTGACTCATTTTGGCAGTATGCTGTCACCAGCTGTGCACCTTAGAGTCTTCAACCAGTCTCAGACAAAGATGTCACACAGTATGCTTTTCTATGGATTTGCTCCTCGTCTTTGTGTGTTCACAATATGAGAATTTAAAGTCTCCATAGCCTTGCCTTCCCGCCAAAATATGTTTCTCCAAACATTCTTATGTGACACACACCTTTTTTTTTTTGACCAATTTCATAGACTGGTGCCACTTTTGGAAAGGTGAAGGCAAATTAGAGGTAAAGTCGGTAAATAGGCTAGTTTTACAGTATGTTGTAAAAATACTTATACTGCATTTTTTCCATTGTGAGATTAACACTAGACACAAAGGCAGTACCTTGTAATATACTGTTGTTTTATCTGAAAATAAATGAACACCTAAATGATGGAGTTACAATCTGCTATGTGTCCTCATGATAATTTCTGAGAGACTGACGGTCTGAAAGATGTTTACTCACAGTGAGGCCCAAGCTCAAGGAGCACAGTTAAGGCCTTTCGAAATTGCTCATTTTGGACAACAGAGGGGCAAGATTCTCCTGTGCCAATCCTGATTAGCTGTTTTATAAACATAAGGAGAACTGAAAGCATGTCTTGGTGCTGAATTGCTGTTGAAAGGGACAAAGGACAATGTATCCCAACCATGAGCAGTCCAGCAGTCTGGATGAGTAGGACCCAATGAAGGCATTCAACATGTCTATCTAAGGAGCTGCCTCTGTGTGTATTTACTATTTAAACTGTGTGAGAACAAAGACGTGTATGTTAAAGTGTGTGTGTGTGTGTGTGTGTGATGTTGACTTAGATAAAGGTCTAAAACCATATTCGTCCCATTTTACCTAATCTCACCCTTAGTGTTAGCTGCCGGTTCGCCATTTGGTCAATGTTGTTCCAAATTCTTTTATTCTCCCTTCTACCGGCAGCACTGGGTTACTGACAGCACTCGGCAAACTCGTACAACAAGGCTATAATTGGAATTACTCTGAACTATGACTTTAAACTTACTTTTGTTTCACAAGAAATTTGCTTTGTAAGGCAAAAATTTACTGAATTTCACATTTTTGTCTGGCCTGTGTGAAGCCTGGACCCATTGAAGGCCAAAGCTGACCACAAGCTGCCACCTTGAGGACTCCTCTCTAAACAAAGGAACTTTTATTTGTTGTGCCTACCTTTGGCTGACATATTATCAGTTACAGGCTAGTTAAGGCAACACTGGCTTGTGCCTATGGGCGGAGTGGAGGATAAATGACACATCTCCTCTACTGTTCAGGAATCTACTTTTCTTCTCTATCTCAACCTCTTTCCTCTCTCACTCTTGCTGGAATCATCTTTCTTTTTGACCATCACGTCTTTCTTTCTCTCTCTCTAACTCTCTCTCTCTCTCTTTCTTTCTCTTAGGTTTGTCTTATTTCTTTACATTCTTGGGTTATTCTTGCTTTGGGTTATCCAGTTATGTCATTGTTTATGTTTTATTTAATTATGAATTGCAGTTATGATATAGTGGTTAAGGAACCTGGCTAGCATACTAGTAGTAGCATACTCACTTATTAACCAAGTCATTCAACTCCATCTCAACTTGTTCAGAAAAAGCTTTGGTACGTGAGCTAGCATTGTACCGTCAGCTAATATTCCAATCATAATTTAACATAACATAAAATCCCATCCCTGGGCTAAGCTGGGTGTTCCCTGTGAGTTACTATTCAGGTTTCCATTCAAATTATTCCTGTGCATTTAAGTTATGCAAATAAGAAATCCTCAGTAGGAAACACCTGCAAATTATTCCCCTAATGCAAATTTAAATTATTTTCACTTGAGGGGGGTGGATTAACTCTTGATGCGAATAAAGCATGACGCGATGGGAAGAATGTAGTTAGTATATATTTGTATTTCCTGTATGTCTATCCATAGACGTTGTCCTGGAGACATTACGTTTTAACTCCACAGGTGGTCGAACACGTCACTTGACTAGGCTAGCCCTTCTGTTGTGTCACTGGAGGCAAAAATAGGGAGTGAGAAGTGTGTTTATGTTTGTGTATGTGAACACAAACACACCTACTGTTGAATAAAACACCAAATATGTTATGAAAATTATTAAAATTTGTATTATGTGTTCGGATAGCCTATATGAACCTCATGACCATCCAATTAGATTAAGGACATTTTTAAGAGGGAAAAAAGGTGATTTCAGTCACATTTGTATAGTCTGGCTATGACAAATGGACCAGGCTCAATTCAAGAGGTGGAATCAGTGGTTGTCTTTCAAACTGCCACTACACGCAAAGCCTTATAAGCTACTGCTAGGGTACATCTAGGTGACTCTATAAGCATAAAATGATGTGACCGGTCTAACTTGGGAGAACTGCTACTGAGGCCCAATGGCTATACCCGCATAGCAAAACCATTTTTATAATGTTAGGGTACATCTAGATTTCTAGGCTAAGGCTAATGTACATTTTTAATTCGTATTACACAGCTGATGGAAGCACGCACAATTGCACATATATTGAGCCGAATTTTCATTACAGAGAATATAAAATGCAGATATTTTGAATGGAAACCCAGCAACTGTGATTTGATTTCCAGTGCGTCAGTCATCATGTGTGTTGGCCTTTATTTTATGGTTTTCTCCCTTTTTGTGTGTTGAACATGGTAAACTAGATTAAGTAGAGAGAATATCAGCTGAAACATTGTGACCTCTTTGATGAACTTTTTGTTCATGGCAATGTTCTGACACTGGAAAGATGAGGGGTCATATCATCCTGATGAGTAATATCAAAGACTTTTAAAAATAGACTCCACACCCTCGTGGCCTGGCACTTAATATTACAAAGATGAATTGGGGTAATAGCAGAGGTTATAGCACCAATCTCTGTCCTGACCAGCCTTTTGGGCTACAATCCAGACTCCATCCTGATGGCTACTTCCCAAGTGCAGATATTGTCCTATTTGTCTCACTTCTCTAGCCTACTTCCTTCCTCGTACAGCTCTCTCTCTCTCTCGCTCTCTCTCTTTCTTTCTTTCTCTCTCTCTCTCTCTCCCTCATCCTTTCTTAATGCTGATATGACACATTACACTACAATCATTACAATATTCCATCTTGACTGTGCTGAGTGCAGGGCTTAGGAGGTTGCAACCCCTTTTTGTGTAGTCTCACCTATGCATTGAGGGCTCTGGGAGGCTGTCCAAGGTAGCCTTTGATGCTGTGGGTCCACACACCGTCCTTCCCAGAGCTAAGCACAGCAGCACAGAGGATTCCACAGGGAAAGCACCAGGCCAGACAGCTGAACCCTGCAGAGCGCAGCCAAGGGAGTTTCCATAATCTGTCCTACCTTAGGGTGGTTCAATGCAATTGTACACACTATTCAGCTATTACAGCAATCTGAAAAATTATATATGACAGACCAACGCAAGATTAAAACTGAGAAGGGGGGCTTTAAAAATGCTTGCATATGAATGGTCTATGTTTACAATCTGGTCAGAAGACAAAAAGAAATCTCAAACTGTACTGAAAAGTTGGCGCAGGATGTCAAAATAAGACCCACTTGGTATGCAAGGAAATATCTCCATTTGGCTTTGAACCTTGAACACCAATCTAAGCCTTCAATACAAAAACATTATATTTTTGGGGAAGGCTTGGGGTGTTTTTTCTTCCCTCTTGCGAAATCCTCTTGGCTTCAGTATTGGCGCTGGTCTTAGCCATTGCCAAGGGGTCGATAGCCATGGACGTCGTTACTGTATCAGCTCATCCGACAAATCCAATTCAATTATCTGTAAGTGAGGGGGAAAAACAGATCTATCCCAGGCTTTGAGGGCCTGAAGAGGGTTTTACCCAGGAGAGAGACAGGTGAGAGTGTTCATTCTTCTCTTTCTCCTTTATTGATTTCCCAATGTGTGTAGCTCACACTGTAACTTAACCATGGGATGATCTGCACCCAGGTGACAGATAAGGTCATTTTAATACAACGTAGGTGTCTTGGAACCCAAAATATACAGTTCCTTTTCCTATTGAATAAAATATGTCATGGGACTAAATACTGAATAACTAATCCACTTAGAGGTGATTGTATTTGAAATAGGGATGCACCGATCAGACTTTTTTAGTTCCGATACTGATGGGTGATGGGTTTCGTATATCGGTCAATACCCAACACTGATTTGATATCCCCATTGAATTAAGAGATGGGCATCATCCTCAGCCTTTATTGCCCTACTTGCCTTTCTGGGCATTATTTACCAAGCCAAGATAAAACAGAAGAAAATAGCATAACTATAAAAAGTATAAGACATAAATATAACATTGTTATTTATAATATAATTAAAAAATAATAGTGTGTGTCAGTGGTTTTTCTGATACCTGATCCAAGTATTTTTTCCATATTGGGACCAATATCCAATCCAAATATCGGATCAGTTGATTTGCAGTGAATACATAGGCATGAACAGAATGTCGCCCCATGACCTGTACATGGCCTGTGCACTGTTTTCACATAGACATAGTATTGTATGACGTTTACATCATAGTTCTGTACTTTCCGGAATATTTCAAGGCAAAGTTATAAATGAGTCTGTTATGAAATATATTACATCATCCAGACATGAGAATCATATCATATAGTAGTATTGGGGAGGCCTGATGCATCCTGGGTAAAAACAAAGCCTCTTTTATGCTTCTGTATCTGCATTGTAAATCAGCATCCCTAGATCATCGTTCCTCTTGACTGATGTATTTGTGATCCAAGCATGGCTTCATGGTAATAACTCTGAAAAGTGCCAGAGGAGGCAGCGGGGGAAGAGAGAGAGAGGGGAGGGAAAGAGAGAAAGAAAGAGAAAGGGAGAGAGAGAGAGACAACAGAAGAATGGTCCACTTTAGCAGTTCACTTGGAACAGCTGTTCAACTAACAACCAGGAACTAATTTGACCCTTCGCTCTTTGTTTCTAGCAGGCAAAAAAGCAGATGTTGAGCATTACGCAATCCACAGGAGCTTGCATGCGGAGTCCGATTGTAGCCAATTAAAAAGCTTGGCTGACAGGCATCCTGTCAGAAGCTATGGATCTTTGGAATAAGAGCAAATAATAGTGAACAAAAGGTCAGTGTGCAGAGAAATTCTCTACGTGTCTCTACGTCTGGGACATCCCCCCTCCCTCCCCTGTGCGGCCTCATCCTCAGGAGCCGACCTGTCAAAGGCTCATCGCTCAGGGGATAAGCAGGGCTGACGGGAGAGGCGCTGTCGATAAAATGCTCCCCAAATGGGTAGCGATCAGCCATCAGTATTGACTACAGCCCTTATTAAGGCACAGATCAGTGGCACTAATGGACATGCATACTGTAAGCATGTGAAAGGTTCAGCCCAGCCTGTAAGCAAAGTATGGAAAAGCAGATGACAGTGGGAGATGTAGGGAGCTGGTGACACAATGTTGGGGCTCAAATAGAAAAGTTACCCAGGGGCTATATCTAGTGTTAGATGTGGAAGTGGACTAAAAAAGGTTTACACAGTTCGTTGCTTACCATTAGGACTGGATGCTTGTGTGATGATGTATATGCATAAATATAATAAATGATCAAATATCATAAACATACAGTATATTATCACCCAAAAAATATTTAATGATTTACTCCCACATTGATGTCAGGGGCATTGTTGAAAATGTACATGGTTTTTACGTTCTCACATTCTTTTGCCACAGAACATTTGAGTGCAAGCTAATACTTTCTCCTGGATGGAATTAAGTGTAATGTATCAGTTTTTCACTGTTGTTTACACCCCTTGGTCAAAAATGATGTGAAAGGGCTTAAACCAATTCTCTATTTTGTTTGCTAGATTTTTGAGTATTACAAAAAATCCTTGATAGAATTACATACAATTTTTTGAATGCAATACTACTAATTGCTTAATCTTTGTTCAGCTCCATCCCATGGTGAATCATAGATGTTTTCATTCAATAGCTAAACCTGAATACCCTGAATATGTGATGGCATTTCACTATTTTGGCACAAATACCAATTACTCCTCTGCTGTTATAATCATAGATTACATTCCTCCAAAAATAATATTAATTCTCCACAGATGCTCACATAACCCAAACCAATATATAAAGGCATGTCTATTTAAGCAGAAAACCCACAAACGCTGTGTGTCCTGGAGAGGTTACATAGTGCTCCAACCTTACTGCTCCCCATCCGCCTCTTCATGGCTTCGCTCGTGTCGTTTATTAGCCTGAGTAGATGCGAGCAGCTCTGGGGTGAATCATGGGCCCGCCTGTGGCAAAGGATTGTGAGGGAAGACATAACAGCAGTGCAGTGCAGTGGGAGGGTGGACACAATCTCCGCAGGCCCTCAAGTCCACAGCATCACATACGCCCACAACCAACGCCACCAGAAGGCACACACACACAGGCACAAGCACCACACACTCACAGGCATGTAAACAAAGATGTGCAGAGGCAAAGACATTATGTTCCTTGTGCTGCCACGCTTCACACATAGGCGTGATCTTTTCGCTCTATACATCAATAGTACAAGGTCTTTGGTGCATCACAGTACATCACAACACAAAAGCCAAGCCTTGTCTATATACAGTATCTACCCAAAACAGATCACATGTGTGGCGAAATACCTCAAGTCATTCCCCTTTGATCGGCCAAAAACCTCAAGTGAGTTTATATCTTTTAATTAAATTTATATAGAGATATATTCCCTCATAATAACATTCGCAGTTCAGGCATAAAGGCATCAGGCATGGTAAAGTGGGAGTGTGCACAGAAGAGATTACCAGATGAAATCGCTGACCCAAATGTCTCTGCAGACTTTAGCGCTTTCTATCCCCCCCCCCCCCACCCCCCCCACAACAACACACACACACACACACACACACACACACACACACACACACACACACACACACACACACACAACCACCACCACCACACCACACCATACCACCCATACCACACTACATCACTCCCCATCTCCCTGTCTGTTGCATATGCACAGATGGCCAGTATATGTAAATAGACTTTGCTAACTCGGAACTGTCCAGAAAGAGATAAAGGATTTGAGAGGATGTGACCTCAGTTCAGAGAGAGTGAGGTGCATCACTCAGTCAGGTAGAAAGAGAACAGAGATATAGAGAGACAGTCTTTGACATTTGTGTATGTGTGTGTGTGTGTGTGTGTGCATGTGTGTGTGCACTTTAATACTGTTCAGCTGACAGGTTGGCTTGCATTCATCCCTGAATTCACCACAGGCAGGAGACCAGAAGCAGGTTGTCTTTTGTGGGCCTACTTGTTTAGATTTTTTGCCTGCTGCTGCTGCTGCCGCCACTGCTGCTGCTGTTGTTGTTGTTTATGTTGTTCTGGCATTAGTGAGGTCTTCCAAGACTGGTCATTTTGCAGGTCAGATGCTCACCCTCCTGGTGTGGCCCATCACACTGTTTCCTATTGCATCAGCCAGAGCCTGAGCCAGTCCAGAGGTCATAAATGTGCCTCCAGGCCTCTCACACCATCATTTTGCTCCTTATAAAGTAATAATGAGAGGTGTTTGTATTCCCCATACTCTCTGGACACCTGAGCATGTTATGGAAGTAGGGGTAGGGGTGTGTGCAAGGAATGCCATGCAAATGAGTATCCCCCCACTGTGAGGAGAATAGAATCGGATCATTTCCCTGCCTCTGATCTATATTTTCTTCATGCCAAAAGGGAAAAGTTGAGATGTACGTGTATGAACTTGCTTTGATGATTCAAAGCATTGGATATCAAAAAGATTTGCTTTGACCTGGGCAGAAATCAGTGCAGATGAAACATCATCAGAGGAAAGAAGACTTCCCATAAAACTCACAGTGGACTATTATTAAAATGGAAAGTAGTGGAATGAGCTGTGTCTAGTCCCAAAGTTGATCAGCAAACCCAAATAGGTAATTCATATTCAGATTTCAAGGGACTACATCAAAACAATGGAACATCAATTAGTCCACATTCATCAAGAGCTTCTCAGGAGTCGGGAAATGAAATCTTCCCCACAGTAGGCCTGTCCCTTAGGGGTGGCTCAACAGATGTGTGCATGTGTTCACCGGAGTGTGAGTAGCTACAGCATGCGTGAGAGACAGCAAGGAGGGCTTTGTTTGCGCTCTCTTTCTCTCTCTCTCTGTCTCTGCGGGGGAAGAGGGGCTTAGGTATTGCATGTCTCTCGATCTTTCACACATTGAATTGAGTCTTAGTGACTGAAATGTTCAGTAAGATATTTACTGGACTTCAGGTCAAGAACAGCATTTCCTGTCCTTTGAGCAGACTTTCTTTGACTGGCATTTGAATGCACTTGAGGTACACTCTCCAGAAAATTCTACCGTCCCTATTCTGTTTATTAGGATATTTTTTTTACTCTGGCATGTCTGTGCAGCTAATGAATTGGCTTTAATTAAGCCCAGTACCAAAATCTAACCTAATTTATTGCATTGGCAACCAAACACAACTTGTATTTCTATTTTATTTTCAAGTCAGATTTGATTGCTTTATAGCAACAATAGTCACCTGTAGTTTTGGTGTATCTCTATGCGTGTGTGTGTGTGTGTGTGTGTGTGTGTGTGTGTGTGGCAGAGATAGAGAGAGAGAGCGAAAGGCTTGATATTGGTATGTCTCTGCTACGGAGACTGATGCTTATAATTTATAACTATAAACCACATAAAAGAATATTAATTTTCTAAAACTACACCTGAAACATTAAATAACTTTATAATAACTTTTAACTTCATGAAGTTAAAAAGACAGGAAAGGAAACTGGCTCATTTAGGTGCCTTCCAGCTGGATTATTCTGTTTTTTTTTTTAATGAATGAATGAAATCTCCAAGTAAGGAACCAGACACATTTAATTAATCACTGTTATACTGGTGCCAATGGTTCTGCCTTCTAAATGCTAGTCCAACAAACATCTGTGGAAATGTGTGTATGGCATACCTTATTTAATACCTTGACTCTTCAATGTCACTTTTGCAAATGAATGAAGATGGTAGGGATCTGCTGTGGCGGGGCAATAAACAGAGTGACACATTGTTTAACCCTTGCCTATGAGGAGCCATCATAAACATGTCTGCTGTGGGTGGCAGAGCAGATGATTAATAAGCACTGGGCCATGGGCTTCAGTGCCTCGTCACAGCACTCACAGGCAGCACATAAACCAATAGGAATGAGGTATCAATTTTTATGATAAATTTCACCTACTGGTGATCATTACTTATGCAGGATCTTGAGCAATGGTGTATGTCCTAAAGAAGAGGACGAGAGGGAGGCAAGACCATCTGTTTGTACACTCTATCCAATTTTGCATCAACCAGCTTATGTTTTGGTGAAATGGTGAAATGGAACACAAAGCCTGCTTTGTTGATTTGTCTAATTAAGGTCCTTTCACCAGGCAGAGAAATGTGAAATCTCATCATCTCTGTCTGACGGATTTGTCACATTACATGAAACAACTAAACATAATGGCCTGTGTGGCACTCTTCCCATGAAGTGTTAATTGGGCCCAAAGCTGACACCCCCTATTCCATCTGCACTAATGGTGACACAGTTTCTTTTGACAAACAATTCACCAGATGCACACTGACTGATTGATGTGCTTAAAGATTTTCAATCTTAAATCTTGTAAACCTGGAGCCTATTCTCAATAGGCTATCAGTGTGACATCGTTTCCCTTTGAGAATGTCATTGCTTACTAGTTGAACTCTATACAAACAAAACCATGAAACTTACCTAACTTCTTCACTTAAGATGTCATACTATTCTGGTAAGCTAGATAAAACTGCAAAAGAGCATACAGTCTGTAGTAGACAACAGCTGGATTGAGTAAGCTAATTAGTCTTAGCCAGACTAATTAATAAAAAACTAATTAGGTGAGTATTCAATGGCATTTTCAGAATACACATCAGTGTTGTCCATGGATTTTTGTTCACAGAATTGATGTGATATTGACAATAGTAATGGTGCCCATTCTGAAGCTGGTGTGATTTTGAATAAGGTTCTGTATGATGATCCAGCGCTCTCTAGTAAAGCCACCTGTCACACTAAGACAGTAAATCTCAATTTCACAAGGAGGAGAAGCTGCTGCTTGTTAGGTGTGGTTTTAATGAACTATGATGAATTGCAATATTTGGACAGGTGAGTTTTAATAAGCAGTATAATGCACTTATGATAATTACTTGGTGTGTTCATATTGAGCAGAGTCATGCCCCTGAAGGGACCTTGGTTGAGATTGAATAGGGCAGGTTTCAATTGCTCAACATTTGTGGGTGACGGTCTAAAGGCAAACTTCTGCTGATAACAAAAACAACATCTGACGCTGACAATCCCAAAACATGTACACTGGACCAACCTTAATTGCATGTCATAGTTGGAGGTGGCAGCAGTTAACGGTATGTCAGCGTATGGGATTACCTTCAATTTACCACTAAAGCTGATCAATTACTCCCATTGATCACTGCATGAAGTCATTAAAGTGCCTTGCTATTGGTACAGAGAATTTCAATAGAGATGCTGAAAAACAGGCATATTTATAATGAAGTCTTCTATGGAATGGTGACTCCATAGACTAGTGAAGTGAAAAACACAACATTCCATTAACTCTATTGATCTGGCTTACAAAGTGCATTTGGTATATCTGCGTCAACACATTTTGTCTACACGGTATTTTCTACAAAATAGCTTTTTTATAACCTTCTGTGTTATGCCCTCTGCCATTATTATAATGACAATCCTGACTGCAAAAAAGATGAACCACCTGTGAAAAGGTGGAGGTTTAGATTCAGGAAGGTCATTGTGGGTGTATAGAAACTGTGCATAGATCATTTTAATTAACCTTCAGGATTTAAGAACAGAGTGGGAATAGTCTTCCAAAAGAGGGTTAGTGTATAAACTATCCTGTATATGTTTAGTTTGTCAAGAGAGAATTGAAAGGGGACCAAACAGTGGACCAAATAATACTTGGATGGCTGGAGGAATGACCACCTCTTGATTTAGATAGGACAAAAACACACTCAATTTAGCCCACTACAGAACATATATCAATTGAGGGAAGTAGGGAATTGTGTTTGGCATTTTCTATTTTTTTATTTTATTTATGTATTGAGAAAATGAAAGTGAGACCTCTCCCAGGATTATTGCTGTGAAACACTGGAGTGCCTGGAATAGTAGGTGTTCCATTAAAAGACTCCCTGAGAGGGCGAATCGATTGGAGGTAGGCAGGCTAGACTTCATGTCCTTTGTGTTCGTTCTATTGGGTTTGAATCATTGTAACATAACAGCCAGATGGTTTCCCTTCCCTAAGGATTATCTACTCTGTGTCCTTCATCATGAATCACATCACATACAAGCAGACATCATGTTTCATCATTCATACCTTTTCATTTGAGCCAAAATATCAAAACATTGCCATGTCATTTACCTTTGAATTATAATTCATCAATAATTGACCGTCCATGAATTATTCTAACAAATTAGAGGAATGGAAGTAATTTCATTAATAAATGTATGAGAACGTCAGTTTCAGGGGTGTGTTGTTAGGAGTCTAAGGCTTATTTGTTCATACAAATGTAGATCAATTGGTTATGTTGAGCAGTTCTTTCTATGGCTCTTTTGTTTCTTTCTGCGCAATCTGAATGTAAACGGTTCCCCTCGTGACTTACACCCTCACCAAGCCTGAAACAGATGTTTAAGTAAAGAGCTTGGCTCACATGCTCCAACAATGCCTGCTTGTTTATGTATGAGGGTTTTTTCTTGCTTACAAGACATCTCAATGACCATCAAACAAATGTAACTATATAGTGGAAAGTTTACCCCAAGCATACATAGGCCTATATATGTATATATGTATGTATGTACTGTATGTATGTATACACTAGATGTATGTATTTATGTATGTGTGCGCTGATGCCTGTGAGCACATGCTAGTGTGTTATGTATGCATTTGTGCATTACTCTGTGTTCATTTATCTTAGCTCTTGGTTAATCCCACAGACAAAAGGGGAGAGGGAGATAGAGAGCCTTAAAAAAGTGAGATCAAAGCCATGGCTTTCTGAGGGTTGTGCCGACTCAGACAGAATCCTGCCAGGTTTGGCTTTTTTCCCCCTTTTGCCAGGGAGATCGGCAGCGCCAGCTCAGCCCTTGCAGGGACGAGTCCGGCCTGTGAAGAAGGAGCAGTCACTAATGATTCACACTGCCTCCGGCTCATTCCTGTCAATCAAATTTAGCCCCCCCCCCATCAGTGGCTGCACATTGCCTGTAAATTACCCACCTTGTAAAAATCACGGCTGGCCTGAAAATGGGCGGAAACATCCACATTCACCTCGGGACAGCGTTTATGATTATCACCTTTCCAGGAGATGGATGTGGGAATAATCTAGCCGAGCGGCAGGAGGCAAAACAGTGCTTGCTATGTTTGACATTAATGCTTACTTTATGGAAGGCAAATAACTCTGCAAAAAGGCTGGATCCTGCTGGGATGAATAACTGATAATCAGTCTTTCTCCTCTCCCTCAGGTCATCTCAACTCCAAAGACCATCTGCATGCACTCTCACTTAATGCTGGGGGAAGGGATGAATGGCAGGATTTATGTTTGTGCCCCATTCACAGAGACCTGAGGAAAAAGGATACACATCTGGTGTGATGTATAGCAGTGTTCAATTCACAAGCAGGATTGACCCAAAAATGAACCAACCTAGTTTTTGTATGTTGTTTGATCCTCTTAAAACTGTGTGTGTGTGTGTGTGTGTGTGTATGTGTGTGTGTGTGTGTGTGTGTGTGTGCGCATGTTCTTACATGGTCAATGGTATATTCCTGCTAAAGCTTCAATGTTTGTCTTGTTTGAAGGTATGTATGTTTATGACCACGGTGAACCTAATTCAGAATATTTCTGCGATAAACTACAGTGAGCTGGGAAACTCGTCTATTCAAATTTCCACAGCACTGCAGATTCTTCCCTCACACTCCCACGCATGAATTCAGCATATTTGAAATCTTTTCTTTTTCTCTCACATTATCAGAATGTAACACACATCTCAATCCTTTTCCTCATGAGGTTTCTCTGTGTTTTAATTTGCCATTGAGGCTTGGTATGTTTGAGACTGCATACGAAGTGAATTTCAAATAAAAAAGCACATTGGCCTTTTCCGTCTTAGCTGTATGGTAATGAGGAAATGCTCATTGCATCCATGTCCGTGATCTGCTCATTCTGCACAGTGTGGACTAATTAAATCACCCTCTTCAATGTTTCATTACCTAAACCAGACGTGGTCATATGAGCACAACATGTTGTATTAATATGCCTTTGCTAAAATGAAGTAATGGTAGTTCCAGTAGTAGTCTTGTTTTTTTCTGTGAAGAAATATGTCCTTATTGTCATCCAAACAATGAAATGTTTACATAGTTCTGGCAATTTGCATAATGATTATTGTGAGGTCTTTGGGGAGAATACATTTTCATTAAAATGAAAATATTAGTCCTTTAACAAGCTACTTCATCCTCCAGAGAAGATTTTTTTTTTTAATTCAGTCTGGTGAGTAAGGATCTCTAGCAGTTTTTATTATTTTTTTAATTGAATGACCTATGTAATACCTGACACAGGTATTGCACTGAAATGCATTGCATTTCAAACCTACAATCTACAAGGTATTTTTATGCTATTTTTATTTATATTTTTATTTTCAAAGTGTCTTTCTATGACATTCACTTCTTTGAGTAACTCTATAGTTTGGCAGTCACAGAGTACAATCAAAATAGTTATATTGGCCATTACATTTTAACAGGGTACATAAGTAATCTGTAACTTTCATAACTCTTGCAATTGGAGTATGTAAGGGATAATGCCTTTGCAATGGCTTAATAGATGCAATGGATGAGGCAGAAGGGGAAAATGCTCAACACAAAACAGACTTAGAAAGGTCTACTGTTTCTGGAAATGGGTCAATAAACAGGCGTTGTCCCCTTGTGACATCGAGGCTGCAAACACATCTAAAAACAAATCACGCTTATTTTTGGTCTCTAAAAGTGTGTCAAAATTCTAATTTGTCCTTGGGAACATCATACAGAATGGCTTGACTTAAAATTGTGATTGATATTATATAATCATCTGGGAAGTGGGAAGTGTGTGTGTGTTTGTGTGTGTGTGTGTGTGTGCGTGCGTGTGCATGTGTGTGTGTGTGTGTGTGTGTGTGTGTGTGTGGTATAGTAAGGCATGTTATGGTATTCTTAACACTTTAACTTGGCGTGGTGTTATGGATTACTTTAATTGTTGTAATGCTGGAGGAGGCTATAAGCTCACAGTGAGGGCTGAACTGATCTCAAGCTAAAGGGCCATCTCTACCATACATAGACATATTCCACACTGAGCAAAGAGATGTCTCAGTGTGGAATATGACTATGTATGGTAGAGATGGCCCTTATCAACTTTAGTTAGTTCCCCAACATTATGTGCCCCGATCAGAGAGCAAGAGCTAGAGAAAGAGCACAAAAAGTCAACACACATAAGTGTGTGTGTGTGTGTGTGTGCGTGCGTGCGTGTAATTAGCCAGTGCTAGAGCTGGAGTTTCATCCAGAGGAGCTGGTGGCTCATTTGATCAGCCTGGCCCTGGTGTTTAGCATCTCTTTGTATTCACCACAGCCAAACAGAGAGCCCATTGCAGTCAGCTCCAAGCCAAATCATGAGCATGAGTATCCTGCAGGGGAAACTTCCAGAAACCACAAGCTTGGACCTGATAGTAAATACAAACACAATCACCTTGGCTAGAATTAGGAAGACAATTTGTGGAGTTCAAAATAGGAGTTGCAAGCAAACCATTCATTAAAGACCCCAACCACTCACCCCAGACAGACACATGCTCAAATGCACACACATTGAGACACCCTGATCATGGCACTTGGCTGTCAACACCCTTCCTGTCAAGCAAGAGGAGGCTGCATAGTCTCAAAACAGTGTGAGTGCACTGTCCCTTTGAGTCAGCAAATCTCAAATTGGGGCAAAATGCAGGCAGAGCCTCTGCTGACTGCCAGGCATCCCCAGGTCTGGGAGTGCAAGGCCCTGTTGCCATTGCCTTTGATGTGCTTTTGAAGGTGAGGGTGACGGCCCATTGCCCTCTCCCGATGAGCCGTCTTCAGCTGCCTTCTTGAATTAGAGCCCCAGTGTACGTGACTCTCCTTTAATATCATCTGAGACACTGACACATGCTCTTTCTCCAGCAGAAGAGCCATACAGACAGAGAGAGAGAGAGAGAGAGAGAGAGAGAGAAAGGAGAAGAGCATAGACAAAAAAGAAAAATGATTCATTTGCCATTGAAGCAAAAGCACAGACACCTCAAATATACGCACTCAATGACCACGCTGGGTCCAGAATGCAATTATGTCCACGATCGGTAATAATGGACTCATCATAACACTGTAATAACGTCCAACCGTCCCTCTCTTTCTGTTTCGTGAACATAGACATCACACAGACACACACACACACACACACACACACATACACACACACACACACACACACACACTCATCTTGTCTTTGATGCTGAAGCTGAGATCCTGGTGATAATGTCCATTCACACAAAAGCAGAGAGAATTATTCCAATCTCTTGTTTGATCTTTTGGCACACGCTCCACAGATGTACAGTGAGCGCCGCTCACCGGGCCTCTCTGTCTTTGGTGCCTCCCCCCTGTTTTATGGAGCGCTGAGCAGTATAAGTAAGAACATTTCCAAAGCCGTATCCAGGGTGGCTTGATATAATCTCATTCAAACAGTGGGCCTGCGGCTGTTGGCTGTCTCAGATCTGCAGCCGTATGGCAGTCTGGGTGCTTTTTCCCCAGCTAAGGGTTTTCTCTTTTTTAAATAAACACGGCCTGGATTTCCCTGACGAGCTACCCTGCCTTGTTCTGCTTTGTGTTCACATACAATAGGGAGAGAAGAAAAATAAGAAAATGCAGAGCGCTTGTGAAGAATTTTGTTATTCTTTTCATGCAGACCATGGCTCTTCAAATGAACATGCCTTCAGCTCTCTCAAAAGGGGAGCTGAAGAAGAAGAAGAAAAAGAGGAGGCAGAAGAAGAAGAGGGGGAAAAACATGGAGCAGAGATCCACAGAGTCAATGAGGGGGGGGGATCAACCAAAGGGCTGAGCAGCTCATTGTGCAGCCTCATGTTGTCAGGCTTGGCCCTCTGCTGCCAGAACCTCCTCCAAAGAGCAGGAGATCAAGCTTAAGTTTCATTGTAACTAATTAGCTGCATATTTAGTGAATATTTAGTAATAATCTCCAGAGTTTGAAGTAAACCTGACAGTCTCCTTGGTTACACATGGGAGAAATAAGCTCTAGACCTATAAATATTGCAGCTTGGCAATCCACAGACTGCTTCTGTCTCTTAATAACTCAAAGTTTTACCAAAGACTCTTCCCATTTACAAGTTACAACAACAGAACAAAGTCCTCAAACTACACAGTGGCCACATGGATTGTACATATAACATGAATATGGGACCAGAAATGTGTTGGTGAATGTGTATGTGTCCACCTGGCAATGTCCTCTGCCAAGTGAGAGTGGGGACTAACCTGTCGGTGTGTCCTTGACCACAGGGGTGAGCCTATGCCTATTTTCAGCTTACTGTGCAGCAGGCTCAAATGGTGTGGGTGAACTGTGGAATGAGGACTGGCAGTGGGATATTGTGGATAGTTTTCACACTGCTGGCTGAAAATGCTCTCAGCATGCGCCTCCTGAGCTAGAATGGGGAGGCTCTACTAGAATAGGAGCAGGGCCTTGCTACAGCGTGATGATGGAGTGCGTGCTATTTAAATGTGTGTGAAGTTCTCATGTGTGTACTCTTGTGCCGGGCGCCTGTCCCCTCCCGCGTCGTGGCGCTGGACCAAATGAAGGCAGTTTATCTTCCTTCTCCAGAGCCTATTATTTTTCATTCTCGGCTCATAGGGGAGATAATAAGACACGTTCAATTTCTGTCAGCTGACAGAGAGCTACCCCTGCCGGCTGACACGCCTCCTAAATATTCCTCACTTGCTTCACTCGCTAACACACACCCCCCACACCCCCCTTGTCCTGGCTCCGCATGAGCTGGCCCGATATGCTTGTGCAATATTACGTTCCCTCAGCCCAAAATCCTGTGTTCCGTGAAGCCATTGATCTGCCACTTCCTTATCCTTGCGTGTGTTCGGTTCCACCGGCTGATCGCGCAAATGGGCCGATCCATGAGCGATGAGGTCTTTGTGGGCCAGAGGACTACAGGGGGGGAGGGTGGGGGTGCGTGGCTGCAGTGGACTGGTTAGGAGCGTGGTATCGAATAGTGAAGATAAGGCCAGCAGGATGGATGGAGGGAGACCTCCCCTGCCTCCTCCCTTCCTTTTGTTGGCAATCTTAATTCTCTGCTAATAGATCATTCTCAGACTAGAGAAAGAGGGCAGAGATGATTACCTCCGCCTTGCTGGGAGATTGATCTCCACACCAGACAATGGCTCAGAGTTAGGACCTGAGATTGCCCAGGCTTGCACTGGCTGCCCCGTAGATCGATCCGCCCTGCGGTCTGTTAGCATTATGAGAACCCATGTGTTACTATGGACCCATATTTTGCCCTCTTCTTTTCCCAAGGCTAAGAGGACTCTTGTTGAGTCCATCCAAGTCCACTGAAGGACCACTTACTTCATCTAAAAAAAAAACCAAAACATCAAGTTGAGTAAATCATTACATCATATGTCCTTGGCCTGCCTTTGAAAAGAAGAGCAAAATAACACAGTAATAATACAGGTAAATAATCATTTGGGTGGCTGTGGGAGCTTTACAGTGTCAGTATCAAGCTATAAATTTATCAGCCAGTATCAGCCAGTAATGTTTATCCACATTACTGGCTGTGCATGCAGCCAGGGGGCGGAAGATGCTATAAGTTACATTAGGAAGTTATCTAGTTATTGGCTGTTGTAGCCTACATTTTGCATGGTTTGTGTATTGTTGGTGACACCATTAAAGTAATATATAATTTTAGAGCTCAATATGTTTGTCTTTTTTATTTATCAATAAAACCGTATGTGGCCAATAAATTTGTAAGTATATACGATACACTTACGCAGTACGCTAGTCAATTTTTATGCAGGCTGTATCTGCACCTTGACTATTTTTTCTCCTTTTACATTGTACACTCTACAACCTTGTTGTGTCTGAATATACAGAGGTCAAAATTATCCACTAGTAGCAGGCATCTTGCCCTTGTAATATAGAGGACACAGGAGCAAGTTGCCTCGACAAGGGAGAAAGAATTGTGGGACATGGAGTTTAATTAGAGCAAACAGCAATGCTTTTGGTGGCACTGTAGACTACAACTGACAGTGCTGCAAAAACCTCACTGTTTAATTTTTGGCCAAAGGCAAGCATGATGCTACATTATTGCTCATAACTCCTGCTATGTGTTTTTCCAGTTTACAGCACAAAAAAACAGCTTTGCCTATGGTGTTCTACACAGCCTCTGCCCCTTAGTTGCATGCACATCGTTTTGTGACGTTGCCCAGAAATCCATGTATAAACTTTGCTCCATCCAGAGACAGCAGTATTCATACAGAATATCATGACAGGTCCCAGGGAATGGTCGAAAGAATAAAGGCTGTGCTAATGTTTTGTTTTTTGTGTGTGTTTGTATGATGTGGCCCAAATTAAACAAAGTAGAGCACTAATATGGATAACATCAAAGGCTTCTTCAAACTTCCCCTGCAATCATCCCACCACAGCCAAAGAAGCACACAAACAATACACCACCGTTTTTTTTAAATCCACCATCTCCCTCCCCCACTGTTTTTTATTGTTGTTGTTGTTGGTGGCGGCAGCAGCAGTAGTGGTCTAATTGAAGATTATAGAGCAGCCATGGGGTACTGAAGTGTAAAATGACTATTTCTTCCCCTATGAATTATCATTTAAAAGTTTCAAAAGCAGTATTAATTGCTCCTCTGTTTTTCCAGTGGAAAGGTTAATTAAAGGCATTGGACATTTACGTGCCTAGAAAAGACAGAGTCCTTACCCTTGGAATACCATTGATTCAGGCCCCCTTCAGATACTATTCTGTTGCATTTTACATTTAATTAACATTGCTGTTGTTAAATAGCCATTGAGAAAAGCTACATACAAAAAATTAACTGCTCTTACCATGGGAGGAAATTGCAATTAATTCAATTAGCATGTCATAGTGCTTGTGCAAATGAGTGGTTTTCTGCCCACAGAGCATTACTCTCAGCAGGCTTTTCATAATACTTTATGGGAAGGAGATACACTCTGTATCTGTGCTGACAATAAAATCATGGACAGCTGTTTACCTGAGGTTCTTGCAACCATCAACCAGGCCAAAATCCTCTCCCATATTTTGCCACTTTTTTAGCATGTATGCTAAAAAAGGACACAGAAAAAAATCATAGTAAAGGGGACTAGCACCTACTAACTGTTTTGGCATAGCAGTCATCTTGGTGATCCTTATAGTGGACATTCATTGCCTTAAACACTTGTTTAACATCCTGTTTGAGGTCCGTGGAAATGAGTGCAATTTCCATAGTGTGGCTGGCTAAGTCTAACCTGTCTGACCGTTCTTTAGAAGATTTAGAAGATTTCTACTAAACTCATTTGCACATATCAACTCATTCACATATTTATCATGAAAAAGACTTCTATGCACGATTCGATATGCCATGTTCCATAGGCCATTAAGCATAGGCATTTTGCCTATCAAGCCCTGTCAAGGACCTTGTCAGCTGTGAAGTCAAAATGTGAGGTTGCCAGACCAGTGTTTAGAGGAAAAAGTAAGTTATATTAACCTCAGTCAAATTTTATATTGTACAAACTGAATGTTAATCCACCCCTTATAGTGAGTAACATTTGTATTGCAGTTAGAAGATTTTATGAAAACAGCAAGCATTTCAAGTGAGAATGCCACAAATGCACACTAAAATGCTGAAGGGAATATGAGCTACTACCAAGCACTAAGTGATATGTTTAGAAGAATATCTTAAAAAAAACTTTATTTTAAATACCACTTAAGAGCAGGCATGCATATTTGTGTTTGGGGGAAAATGTTCTATTCTCATAGATAACATACCATTATCCATTGGGCAACACAGCCCAGTGATCATGGACACATGCACACATACACACGAGCAAACAAGGCCACACACAGAAACTCAAGCTCACACCTACCAACATAGACACCAAACACATATCCTAAACACACGCACATCTCCCAGTAGGGAGCAGAAACAGCAGTATAACTCCCTCCTCTCTAAGGCCCCCCGCTGCCTGTCGTGTGAGTCTAATCTGCCTCCATCCATCCTCATTGCTGGCGGGCTCCCCCTCGGAGGCACGGGTGGCCGCCGCCGTCATAGGCCTGAGTGCTGATGGATGGCCTGCGATGGCGGGGAGTCTCAGTCCCCTATTGATCTGCCATTGATCAGCAGTGAATTATGGGAGCCTGCAGGTAAAGAACCTCAACCATAGTGTCTTAGAAGTGCCATCGTAACTGGTGACAGCTGGAGGAGAATTTCACACATGCACACAAATGCAATCACATCAAAATAACAATCAGTGCATTTACATGCACTAATAGAAAATCAAATTATTGCCTAGTCTGACTAATATCGAAATTTCAAAACGCAGACTAACAACTTAGTCCGGCTGAAATGGAGCCAAACTGGACTCCATTTCTCCTACTCCTGGTCCAATTAAGACACCCAGACACTGTAACCAGGCGCTGTCACTTCCCCTGGAGGCGATGAAGACATAGAGTTCACATCAGTCAGCCAAGTTTGCCTACTAGCTTGAAAAGTGTGTATCTCACAAATTGTAAAGCATGTACAAAATGTGACCTACCTGCAGTGCCGCTCTATTTGGTTTAGCCACTAATGTTTTTTTTGTTTTTTTCTTAGTCATAAGTCATAAGTATCAACACACTTAATCTTTGTTATTCATCAGTATGTTATGTGTCATAATGATAAGAGCTTTAACCCACCCGTTGTGTTCCAGTCAAATGTGACAAAAGTCACATTTTTTTCCCTCTCAAAAATGTTCTTAATCTAATTGGTTTTAATCATATTCATAACAATTTGGGTGTTTTATTCAACTTTGTTACACCTGTTTCAAAAATGAAAATTAATAGGTGAGAAATGCTTTGTGACATTTATAAAGGCTTATATAAAGGCTTATAATGATAACATTTTAATGCCTTATGAGTATAGTTATGAGAATGCATAAACAGTTATGAATACTAATAATATTAATTAAAAGGCTTTCTGAATGCATTATAAGAATTTATGAATGCACTTATAATGTTTTATGGATACTGGGTTTATAGAAAGTGTTACCCAATATTCTGTATACTAGGACAGGGTCATGTGTCTGCTCTATAGCCAAATGTCAGTATTCATCTGTCATTATTTATCTACTGATCTTTTCGTCATAATAATGCTATATTCTAAAACTCAATAAGACAAAAAAATGTACATATTTCTTTTAACCGCTAACTGAAGTGGACTTGCTGTCCCTGCGCTGATTCTGCCAGTGCTGTCTGCTCATTGCTGTGCAGGAGCCATTCGCTTCCCTGAAGGCTTAGCAGTCAGGGCAAGGAGTCCCACTGTCCTCATGTGCACTCCCTGTTCTAACCAGGGCCCGGGGTATGGGCTCTGCTCTGAGGGGGAGAGAGGGGGCTGGCAAGCAGGCAGGAAGGCAGTGAGTGGTCCTCCATACAATCAGCACCTCCAGCCTATGCACTGGCTATCTCGCTCAGCTCCCACTCCAGGGGACATCTGTGCTCTGGTCACGTGCGTGACCAAATCTAAAGGTCTTTGGGACATTTCTGTATTAAAGAGGCTCAACACTTTGTTCATTTTGTGTGTGTGTGTAATGAAATGCATGCTTCTGTTCCTCTAGTCTGCTGTGCCGACCGTGTCCACATTTTGCAGTGGAAATTGTATAAAATGCCACCCACTATGTCTGTAACCCCTCAGTCATGCTAGCTGGAAATGCAGGCTACACTTGTTGCCAAGGAGGCATTGCTAGCTCATAAACAAGGCTGTGATTCGTTGATAGTTGGTTGCTAACTTGCTAACATTTCTCATCTCATTTTACAAAATACCTAGTCATCTCCGATCCCAGTCCCGAACTTTTTAGTTTTAGAAATGGTGATTGTTGCGTTAGCTCCGCTATTTAGAATTTTTTCGATCGAGTTCAGTTTCAAAGTGCCTTGTCATACATGCCTTTACTTGCACTGGCTGTCGCTGAGTAGCATCACACAAAATTTGCATGAAATAGACTTTTCTTCTATTCTTGGCTTGCCTACCTGGTGACCTGCCGTTTGTCGCTTTGTACCCGTCTCTAATTGCTAATGTGACTGAGGGGTGAGAGTTTAATGATATCAGACACAGATACTCCAAAAACAGATATGTAAGCACTGATTCAGAACAAGCAGACATTCCATCATATTAATTCCGTCTGTAAGGTATAATCATAGAGTGCACTTGTTTGAGATTCTCAGTGTGGCCAAATTTATTGCCCTAATCAATGTGCGTATTAATACTCTGGCTAGATTACAGTCTAATATGACCCTTGACTTTACCATTACTGCTGCTAATGAAGAATGGGAGGGCTGAGAGCCACTAGGCTTCAAAAGCTCTTTAATATGCATGAAAGATTTACTTTAATGGAGGTGAACTGGAAGATTTAAGGCAGCTGGTGGGCTGTGAAGCCAGAGGAACTTCAGTGGTCCATGGAGCCTTTAGACGCTGCTGTGGTTAGGGAGCCATAGTGCTCTTCTTACACCCCACATGCAGTCAGAGAGGCGGATTGTTGTTTTTACTGCAACAGAGAAGGACTACTTCAAGTCTGTGCTACTGCTTTACACCATGCAGATGGATTGCTACACATCCCCCATCGCTCTGCCACTACAACGTTTGCTGACGACATCACTTATGTTTGCTCTGTGCATTGATATGCAAATTATACATATTTATTTCCTCCCCCTTGAAGATGCTTGTAGACATTGGACAATGTCACATCTGTAGGGCACTGAAAGACTGTCTTTCTTTCTGACATGTACTGCAAGATAAGGTATGACTTGGAAATGTTGCAACTGCCATTTCCATTACAAAGTCATAGGAAGGAACTAATGAGAAAAGTATAATGAAAGCAGCGGAACCAAAGACGTGAGGCGAAAGTGAGGATGAATTTAGGGGGAACAAATTATTGGTATCTCATGAGACAGAATTAGAAATGCCATTTGAATGATTTAGCATTTTCCTACAGGCTAGTATAAAGATTGTTGCATGATTTAAAGAGACCCTAACTGATGACCAGTATAACACACTAACCTCTAAAGTTGCGAGTGATGACAACCGTTCTTGACAGGAAGTGGGCGAGCTGTGATTTAGTCAAGTTAAGGCTTGTCAGAGGCATGGCATGAGTGCAATAACTGATTCTCTGTGTGGGTTTAGAGTCTCTGGGCTGTGGGAATTCCAGAGGGAGTTAGGCTCCGCTCCGACTCCCTCCTGCTCCCTCCAGGGAGGCTGGCTTTAACTCGCTCCTCCGCTCTATGCATGCAGACACACTCTCAGATGAGGCTCTCTTTAAAGAACTGTGCCGGGGCTACTGGATCCAGTATCTCACTTTCTGTTTGTTTTTGTTTTAGTTGGGTGGTTTGATGTGTGTGTGTGTCTCTCCACCCTCTCTTTCTCTTACACACACACACACACACACACACTCCCTGACACACACTGCACAGAGAGAAATGAGAGAGAGAAAGAAGGAATGGGAAAGAAAGATCAAGATGCAATACTTCAGAACCCCATTGCTGCAGAGTCAATAAACATGGTAGGTCATATCCCTTATCTTACATCCAGTTTCATCTGGATTTGTATTCCTTTTTCTTTTTTTCCATGCCACCGCTAAGCCACTAAGAAGCACAGCTGTGGACGTGTGGCACATATTTATGGTCTTTTCTCAAGATGCTCCATTGTAAAAAGACAAAACATGCCCTACTTTCAGATCTTAAATCACATACTGCAGCTATGAGATAATGTCAGTGGCAATATTCAACAAATATGATTGAACTGAGTTTGGTACAGTCACAATATGTAGCTAAGCAGAGACAGTGTACAGTGTACTGAATTCCGGGACCTATATTAGATATTCAGAGATCCAGGGGTAAAATAACATTATGGATAGCCTTCTGTGATTATTTCAGTCAACTGGAAAAGGAACACAAATTACAGGACTCAGAATTCCCAAGGTTCTAACGCAGCTGGAGCCGGAGCACGTTCCAGTCGTTTAGAGAGTGTTAAAACGAACAACACCTCATTACCCGCACTTCAGTGGAGTAATGAAAACATTGAAAGCTGCCATGCTTGTTTCTAACATTTCCATAATAGCCTTTTAACACACTTTTACTTTTTGTGTTAAAGACATGAGCTGTGCTGGTGGTGGGCCCATGGGGTATGCTAACAGGGCCACACCTGCACTGGCCCAAGCCCGCTAACGGTAATTAGCGCAAGAAGGCCAATAAATCAGCCCCTTACTCTGCCTCACGCTTCCACTTATATATTACAGCCCCACGTTTTATGAGCGGCCACATATGACCATCAATCCTCTAATCCGCGGATCTAGACACCTCCACTAGCATGGAGGATGTGTGGAGCAGGAGATGTTAGGCAGAAAGAGGGAAAGGGAGAGAGAGAGAGAGAGAGACAGAGAGAAAGAGAGGGAGATCCAATATTTGATGTAGTCCTGCATTACAACCTAAATGACTTGTGCTGCAGCAATAGAGAGAAGTGAAAAAGTGGACTGTGAGCCCAGTTTTCTTGTTTAGCTTTTAGTGATTCTTGGCTCTTTCACTGCCTAAATCTCATTTCTTAGAGCAAAATGCTGTAAAGGGTTCAGTTTTTTTGTCACATTTATTACTCACCACATTACAAACAATTACAGAGAAAGGCAGCTTGAGTATCAGTGAATAAGTAGCAAGGTAGGGAGAACAAATAATGCAAATAAAAGGGAGATTTCTGTCATCCTCTGTTTGTATTTCTCCTCAGTCCTTAGTCACTGTCAGATCTTCTGACCCCCACCTCGTCTCCCCACTCCCAGAAGGAGACAGTCGAATAATAAGATTTACTTAACTGTGTCAAGTGGCCAAGCTTCGTCCTACTTGTGCACCCAACATGATGTTGCTTAGTGAGATTCTCCTCAATCTTCCTTTAAAGAGAATCTGGCAGATGTCCAAGTCATTCAGTATAAACTGCTCTCTCTCTCTATCATTCCCTCTCTCTCTCTTTCTCTCTCTCTCTGAGAGAAGCTCAGCTTTCTTCTCCCCAGGGACCTCCACTTCCTGCCCAGGTCAGCCCTGATGATTAATGGAACAATTCAGCAAAAGTGCTACCTAAGATGTTTACTCCATCAAAACATCACATTTATTTTTCATGTGCATGAGTTGCACTGGACTGCCCATCCTTTGCTCATGTCTGGGGATTTTAAGACAAGGCTCGGACAGCTATAACATTATACGTCTGTCTGTGTGTGTATGTGTGCTTTTTATGTGTGTGTCCCAAGGTCTGAGCAAATAATCCTACATTATCGCAAAAGGCCTGACTGTAAATTATCCCTTCCCGGCCGGAGTGAGACACAAAATGATTTGTCGGACCAATCATGCCGTTTGGGCAACTTTCTGAAGTAATTATCGTTCAATCAGACCAATTTATATAGTGCTGAGTGGACTCAGGAGTTTGAACTGGCGGGGAATGCTGACTGCTCAAGTAAATGAAAGCCAGGGACAAGTGAATCAAAGGGTGACGAATGGAACATTTGCTTTTTAAATAACCAGTTAGTGTTGCAATGCTGTCCATTTACCACAATTACATAAGCCATAAAGATCCACAAATGAGATGTGGTCAATATCCATATTGATTAAGCTTTTATTTGTCTGTTCTTTTCAGATACTGTGTATGTACGTGTGTGTGCGTGTGTGTGTGTGCGTGTGTGTGTGTGTGTGTGCATGTGTATGTGTGTGTAGACGCATGCAGAAACTGTCAGGTTTCTGGGAATCTCTGTTAACATCCGCTCCCACAGGCAGTGTGCTGATTTGTGGTTGAAGCCTGCATGTCAAGTGCTGTGTGTTTTACAATATGGCCCCTTTCGGCACGCTTAAATTATGAGACATAATGCCGGCGGCTTCACATCAAACATTCAGGATGACACATTTCATCTATGCACGACAGCAGGCACCTTTCTGGAAGAGAAACATGGCAAGTGACCGTTCTGAAGACGAGGCCACTTGATGTACTGCTCAGACTTAATGTGTCCTGAGAGGTTTGGGTCGCTCCTGACTGTACTATAAAGGGCCTGTCCAAACACCCTGAGATCCGATTTATAGCGGCAGCATGAGGCTAAGCGACAACTCTCAAGACCTCTTCATTCAAACAGAAAAGAATCGCACTAGGCTTTAGGGCCCATATGAAGACATTTGTTTTTCTTTCCTCAAGGTAGAAAATCCACCCCCTGTGCCTGAAAATACACATAAAGTGCATTATTTATTTTAGGGCAAACACCCAGCATTACTTGGAGATAGCATAGGAATCCAAATGGTTCCCTGCTGTGCATTTAAAACAATGATGTAATTTCCTCCCCTACTCAAAAGCAAAGGTGCGTGAGGGAGCTCAGTAATAAGAAAAACAAAGACTGCCTGTCCTCATTTCATGCATTAGAGCCGCTTGTGAAGTCTTGAGCAGTGCACAGTACATTCTGTAGGTAGGTATTTATTATTGGTTTGCTAATGTTTACACTTCACTAGTCCCATCTTTTCTCTTATACTGCATGCATATTTTCCAACCCCATCCAAATATCCACTCAAGTTCCCCACGCACAGGCAAACACCCACACCTACTTGTCTCTGTACATACGTGGTATTATATACACATTGTGTTGTGATCCCCCCTCCTTCCATTCTCTTGGCCCATCAAAGCATGGCGTGGTGTCTCATTTCCCTGGTGCACAAAGCCTTTGTCAGGGTAGCGGCGCAGTGTGAGGCCCCCTCCTGTCTCTCACTGAGGGATTGGGCTGTATGGCGTCGCTCCGCTCTCATCCAGCAGTGGCGGCTGTGCTGAGAGATGTGTTTAATCTCCTCCCTTTTCAACAATATGCAGCACAGGAGTGATAGTGGAAGCACAATCCTGGCCCGTTGCGTTATTGGCTTCTGATGCAACAAGACGCCCCAACATTTCAAAGAGAGAGTGGTTCTGCCACAGAGAAGAACTTTGTTATGTTTACCTTAATTGATTGTATATTATCAATTAATTATATTTAGGATAGTTCTCTTGCCCTCCTGTCCCCTCTCTGCTTTTCTCTCTCTCTCTCTCTCTCTCTCTCTCTCTCTTACTCTACCCCTCTCTTCATCTTCTTCTCTTTGTTGCTCTATCTCCCAGTTTGCAATGAAAGTGATTTATTGGTGGTGCTCTACCTGAGCTGAATCCTTTCCCTCCATTATGTAAATCCAGCCATGCATAGAGGCACATGTGAGGCAAAGGAAAGGGAGGCGATGGAGCAGGCCCTCAGGGACCTCACAAACAGCCTAAACTGTGTGTTTAAAATCCGCTCTCCCTAGGCTACACTGGAGGCAGTGAAAGCAGACAACAGTATGGGTGTGCATGCGCACACACACACACACACACACACACACACACACCATAAGCAAGAGAGACTATTTCCATGGATGACTACTTGCAAGCAAGCACAGTCATTTGAAACTGCTTTTACTGCTCTCAAACAATAACATGCAGACCATTCACAGAGATGTGACATTCAGTTGTTAGAGGAGCTGCATGTGTTAAATGGACCATGGAAGAGGGCTGCAGATTTTTTACATCTACAAATCAGCACCATCTTATTTCAACATCAACAACAAAACCAGATCCTATATTCTGATCATCAATATTTTTTCCTAAAGAACATTAGTATTCTCTGATGGTCTCAGCTAGCCAGCTGACTGTTTGGCTGTTGTGTTGCAGCAGAGCAGAGCAGCCTGACTGTTGAGAGGTGTTTACGATGTGCCCCTCCTTGCCTAATTCCCCTCATCTACCTGTTCTGCTCCACTTTTATTCACCATCTGCCTTCATCCCGCATAAACCATTACATCCCACGTTACGAGCTGCAAAACAGACTTAGCTTAAATTAATCAAACGTCGTTAGCACAAACTATCAAATTGATTTACAAGCTTTGCTCTGATACATGAGCATAACACACCCATAAAGCCATCACTCGACTGGTTGCTGCCCGTCCACTGACGCTCTCTCTCTCTCTCTCTGTCTCTCTCTCCTTTCTGCCTCCTCTATTGACAGTGCTATTAATTAAGAAAGGTTCATCAATGGCCACAGCCTTTATTTGTTTTCCTGTCAAGCACTTGGCATTGAATCACCAGAATCAGGCTTCACACATGGGAGAGAACAAAAGAGAGGCCAATATGAATATTACTATGTCATATCATAGGCCCCTGCATTGCCCATCTCCCTCCATTATGCTAGACTCATTTGGAAACAAAAGGATATTGGGAGTGGACAGGTTCAGACAGACACAATAAAAAAAACGTCTTTGAATAAAAAAGTGCTGAGTCAGAGAGGTATCAGGTGTCAGAAAAGTAGGCAGAGGAAATGTATTCCAATCAATGGCAATAACATCTAATCTTCTTGTCCAACAAGTAGAGTGTCAGAGAGAGGAGGGAGACAAAGGAGGAGTGTGCCCAGCGACTCATTATCAGGTGCCCTTTATATATTTATATAAGACCCAGCTTCACTTCTGTCTGGGCTCCTTTGTTTTGTGAGGCTGGAGACTCAGGGGAGATTACCTATCTCTGATGTAAATGGCAGAAAATTGGGTGAATGTCTCCAGATATGCATTTCAATGAGTCAAAAAGATCTCCTGTGGGAGATATGGGCCTAGAAATCCACAGTGAGAATCCCAAGTCTATGAAATCAGCTGGGTTAAAAGGGTAACGCAATATTATGAAAACGCTGGACTCTACAAGAATATCTATCTAGGTCATTTAACAAACAGCCCCACTTTTAAAACTCCCTGTTCTTCATAATCCAAACATCATTTAAGGACATGTTAGGTTTAGGGACAAAAGGAAGTACTTGTTGCAATTTCATTGTTTATGTCATCACATCTCTCTGATTAATAAACATTTGGACCATAATTCTCCATTTTCCTATTTCCCTAGAGAGATTATGGCTCTGTTGACCAATTTGATCATCTGTAGTAATCTTGTAGCAGGTACCACTAGTCATGTTAGGGGTCATGTGGTGTGTATATCTGCTACAGATGTGCCATGCCCAGGCCCTTGTTAAGGTCAGAGGCACAAATCTGCATTCTATCACTCAAGCCTGCTCTATCTGCATGCGTGTGCTTGAAGCCTGCGGGTGGCTGGAGGGAATCACCTCTTATTTATGCTGCTGTCAGATTCTGCTGGGCCCCTGAGTCATGCAGTGCAGCATTTGCTCAAAACACGGCTGTTTATTCTTCTCTACGTTTATCTCCGCCGACGCTTTTTCATTTTCTGTCGTGGTTTTCATTTAACATATAGTGGCTAGTCATCCCGCTAGTGAAGGGGTGCATTCAAAGTAGGACATAGGTTAAGCTGACCGTGTCTCAAGTTGTCTTGTTTTCTCGATCATTCACTTTCTTTCTTTTGTCTTTCAATCCTTTTTTTCTTTCTTTCCTTTTTAACCTTTCTTTCATTCCTAACATTCCTTCTTTCTTTCTCATGTGTATACAAACGGCTAAAACAGGTCAACAGGTTTGTGCCATGGTCCTTTCATTGGGTAAATTGGGTAAATCCATTTCAAGTGACAGAAAAGCAATGATTGGTGGATTGAATAGCTGGCAGTAAGAGAGCAGGTAGTCTAAATGAACATAGCACAGTGAATGAGTGAGAGCTTTGAGGAGAAACACTCAACACCAGGAAGAGATGACTGGATGGTACAAAACACCTCACAATTATAATGAATCATTTGAGATGGGAGTGAGGTGCAAAAGCAAACTGATGCCATTTAGACATGCTGTATTGCCCTCTGTCACCATCAGAAGTGATCATGCTGTGAAGATGTCACATATTCCCCCACTGACCAATTTACTGGTTGCAACAGGGAGCGGCACAAGTCTGTGATTTTATGGTGAATTGCTCTAATGCAAGGAGCTGAACACATGGGAAAGTCGTCATAAACATGTCCAAGGGTAACTGGAAAGAGATGGAAGAGGATTTTACTGTAGTATTTAAGCTACGGCCATAACTTAATAAATAACACATGGAATAAAGCATACATTTTGCAATCTATACATTACAAATGCATGGCATTCATTGTTATTCCTTATGAACCCACATTAATCAGTTTGCTTCTTTTAGGTCAGCATCTGTTCCCATCATTGAGGGAAGCTCAATTAAAGCAGTTTGCGCCTAATATTACTCAATAATATTCAATATGAGCTAGTATATAAATACATGAGTGACTGTACAGTCTGAATATTTTAGCCATAATCTAATTAGGGGAGTGCTCAAAAGTGTATTAACCCAAGCATGAAAAAGTTGGGTATGTTGGTGCCCTATATGTTGTCTGTAAAGTTCTCTTGTGACACAGTTAGACTCTCCCACAGTACTCTACACACTAATTCTGAGGAAAGCTTATGGAGGGGTGGGCGTGCATTTATGGTAATGTAAAAGATTATGCCCAGAGAGCTCTCATTTCATCATTTATGCTTGCACACACGCACACACACACACACACACACACACACACACACACTACAACTTTTTCTCAAGTTATCCAGGTTGTGTGCACAGTGCAGATGCCAGGTCCAGCCCCTTTGGACCCCAGACTGCAATAAGGACACTAGATCCCCCCCACCCACGCACCCACCCCAATACAGCGTCTGACACACACACACACTCATCCACCACCCAGAGAGGGCTCACACAGACAAACATTTATCATCACATGCTGTGCAATCTATGCTCTCCCGCACACACCGCACACGACACTGTCCCTTTCAATTATGCCCGTCTCTCTCTCTCTGTCTCTCTCTCTCCCCAGAGTTATGACAGTCAAGCGTGGCCACAGCAGAGAAATCATGATGACAATGGAACTGCATCTTAATCTCTCCCCAAGCCCTCACTCAGAGAGCAAAGGGGGGTGGGGGGTAGGGGGGTTTGGGGGGGCACACAGAGAAAAACACAATGCAATTTGGAGGCAAGGGGAATAATTGACTGTCCGCCTGAGCACAGCGATGGCGGATGCCGACGCGGCGCTAGTATCGGGTGAGAGAGCGATGATAGTTGACGATTGGTGATGGATGGTGGATGGGGGTTAGTGCACTGTCTCCATCTGAAAACATTGCGTCTGTTAGGCAAGCACAGTGCAGAGCCTCGCCCAACAGGAGAGAGAGAGAGAGGGAGAGAGGGAAGCAGACTAAGATGGAGAAAGACAGGTGTGAAGGCGCTGGAGCTTGTCGCTGTTGAAGTCCTGCAAGGATAGCTGCTGGTAAGCCTCCTCTGGATGAGCAGATGAGTTTGTGAGCAGGGCAGGGAGAGGGGTTGCCAGCTGGGATGGCGCCCAGGGGTTGGGCCTTAGACTGATGATGAGAGGACAATCTGCCAGACTCTGATGACACTTTTACATCGCCACTGTCTCCTACAGAAAAAAAAGTACAGACAGAGAGCCACCTTAGCCCCACAAGCACCTGTTCTTAAGCCTCAAATACCTTTACTCCCACCCTAGCTTCACCTACCCCCCACCACCCCCAAACACAAACACACACACCCTTCCCCCACCCTTCCTGACAGAATAACAAAAGGAGGTGGCAGGTCATCCGTGAAATCAAGCCACAGAGATGTGCCTAATATTTCATCCTGTTCACGTACATCTTCAGCTTAGCTCCCTCGCTGGGCTGATGTCACATGAAAGAGGGTTACATTATTCCCAATCTAAATGTGTCCTCTTTGTGTCGTGGACAATGTTGACCGAGGCACAATGGTGTCTTATCTGGGAAATTGGCAAATATTTTAAATCTGCTCTCCCGCGCTCTTGTGTGAGCATCAGATAGCCTGAAAGCAAATGCCCTCGGAGTAGAGGAGGAAGAGCTTAGTGTGATACAGTAATTCACCATTAATCAGGAGGCTTCCTTTTTATTAGCCCTTTGCTGCATGATTCATATCTGCACCCCCTCATTAAAGAGGATTAAAATATCACCACTGCTGCTCCAAAAGCTGACTTACCCTAATCTGATGGAGGGACAACACAGGCGAATGGGGGGAAAGGGAGCAGGGAGAGAACTGGATTTTTTGTTTAGACTTCTGAGACCATGCCTCATGAAATAGAAAACATAGCCACTGACATAAATGAAAGGTTAAACAACTTTTGTGTTTTTAATAAAAACATCAGAATTGCAGCTGATTGCGTGTTCATGCTCAGACCAGGGATAAATGCTGTTTTAAGATTTTGACAATTACCTCGTGGGATTTCATCACTGTCCCCTTTGTTTGCTCAACTCAGAACTGGAGAGGAGGGAAATGTAGGGCAATACTGGGAGATCATTAAGGTGACACAAAGCATGAAGGAGACAAATGAGAGTTTTGGTCTCTGCCGCCATGCTTTAAACAGCAATCTTTATGGAAATGCATTGCCAAGCTCTGGGAGCTCAAATTCATTCTGAAACAGGAAACATAGGTGCACTCTTTCACATTTCACAGGAACTTTCCCTGTGTTGATTTGTAAGTCACTCCTGACCACATACATGAATGTGTGTAGGCTACTCATATAGAGGTGAACAAGTTGTTTTGTTTTGTGTGGTTTTTCTAAGCTTTTTGTATTTGTAGGCCTATTAATGATTTACTCTTTAGATGGATTCTGAAGTCAAATGCACCACCTATTGTACCGTATGTATGTGCTGTATTCTGTTTACATTCAAAGATGTTCTGTTTAATATAACTCAGTTTGTCCTTCATAACCTACATGGTTAAAATTGTTTTCTGTTGTAATTTTACTAATTGAACTGGTCAACTTACTGTTAATTTCTTTCATACAGTAAGCATCAATCTGAAAAGAGCCTTCAGAAAAGGTTACATGTGGTCATTTATGAACATGTGCTCCAGTGTTATTAGTGTTGTTGTGTTATTAGTATTAGAAAAAATTGCATTATTAGTGACTTCCCTGTAAATGTCTTTTGGTATCATTTATGGATCATCAAATTATGTATTTATGTATTTATTTTCTCTGGGATTGATTTTACAGGCTTCTGCAAATATTCCCTAAGATGCTTGACAGGGCTAAGATCTGACCTCAACTTGAAAGATGCACCAATCTTGGCAGAATATGCAGATCAAAAGCACTTGTTTTGGGTCTCTTTGATCTGCTTCTGTAGTCTCAAATGTCTCTGCAAATGCACTGGAGCAACTAAACAACTTCAGATGTGCCCCATAGAACTATAGATGAGATATCCACTGCTTAACACATTACACCTGAATATCCCTGACTGAACATATCACGTGGCACACTCTTTTTCATGTTCAGCACTCGGGATAGGAATGGAAAAACGGCTATTGAGTAGAACAGAGAATCTAATGCTTCAGTGATGATTCAGTCTACTGGAATTGTATGCCTCTGACCTTATCAATTTCTCTTATCAATACTGACATGTTTTGAGGTCTACTCTCTGACAGTAGAATTGAAATAGACAACACAGTTCTACATGATTTATCTCATTCTATTAAGCCATAATGGCTGTGGTAGTAATATAGGCTCTATATATATCATTATAGGCCCATGTGTTCATACTGAAAACCTGTGTAGACTACCTTCTCTATTGCAAAAAACTGATAAGAGAATTGATGTATAATTGTAAGCTAAGTTTAGTAGCCTTCACCTGGATCTGAATATTCTTACTACAGCTGTCAAGCAATTCAAAATTGTATTCGCAACTAATCTCATAAAATTATGTAGTTAATCAATTAAATACAAAATCTAAGAAAAAATATTTTTTAAAATCTGTTTAATTTTTTAAACAAATTACAATGTTGGGTAACAGTTTCTGTGAACTCAGTTTTTATTGAGCATTATAAACACATAAAGGGTTATAATGCATTCATAAAGCCTTATAACTACTGACATTAGTATTCATAACTGTCTATACATTCTCATGACTGTGCACATGAGGCATTATGATGTTTTGTGAGCGTTTTGTATGTGTATGTATGTATCTCAATTTACTTAAAATATGCACTGACAGTATGTTACTCTCCACTATTTGACATAGGCAACTGGCCATATAAAAGGACAACTATTCTTGCTGAACTGTCATGGCTGTAGGCTATAGATCACTCAGGAGAGCTGAGGAAATCACAAGGCTATCTAAATCTAAATGTGCACATCACATTCAAGTTGCCTGGCTCTCACTGCTGATTACCTCAATCTGAGACTGAGCATGGTCAGGATACCTAGCTGTCATCTCTCACTGGGCATTCACATCAAGAGCTACTAAAGCTGTACAATTGCCCAAAGTATAATTCACTGTCTATTGACCAACACGATAAGATTTCAGTGACAAAAGAGATGAGTGACAAAACTTGGGCAACTAGAGCAACTAAAAAAAAGTTAGAAGCAGACAGCTTTAACAGGTTGTTACATTTTACCACAAAGTTAAAGTTATAGCTAACTTTATTTTTTTTGCATGCTAGTCACACTGCAAAATCTGTTTTTATTCCTTATCAATATGAGCCCAGTTCACTGTTGTTTATGTAGCACCCTTCTGCTCTACCTAATGCCTAATGTGCTTCATGATTAGGCCAGTTCTGGGTTCGGCTACTAGAGGGGAAGATCAGATTGAGGCCACAACAGTTTAAAGGTGAATAATAATTAATGATGATAATTTATTAATGAATAATTCAATATAATAGATAAGATTATATACAAATATAAGATTATATAAGAAAAAAAGAGATCTCTTAAAAAGTAAAGTATCAAATAAATATTTTAAAAATTCAAATGTCCATAAAAATAAATAAATCCCGGGAAGGTAATGTGTGTGCGTATTGTCAGTGCATGTGTCTTATCTCCAGGGTCCAGGGGAAGTTCGAAGTTCTCAAAGATCGTCAAGGGGCGCAGTCGAGAGGTTCAATTATGGGGTCTGGCTCACCATCAAACATTCATGTGTACAAAAGGAAAAAAAGAAAAAAAACAATCGGAGATCCAAAACATAAAAACTCATTTGTCAGTTGGGGAAAAATGCAGGAAAAGATCACAGGAAAAGAGAGAAGTTCAAGAGAGGTTCATTTCATTGGGTATTTTTTTGTGAGGACTCAAAAAGCAGGGTTCATCAGAAGAAAACAGGAATCGAGTGAGAGTAAAGGAAAAAAGCGAAACAAATCTGGTAGCCTAGCAACCGCAACTCATGCAACTCCTTTAAGGAGAAGCCTTCAATCTTTTTAAAACTATTTATTGTATATGCCTATTGATGTGTTCATTTATATTCATGGGTCTATTTATGCAATTACTTTTTTATATTTATTTGCTACTACTACTGTTGTCTACTGGTAAAAGGCGGGTTACATTTAGATAGCATACCTTGTTCTAATGGCAACCCTTTTTTCAAATCTTGTTAAAGCGACACACTATTAAGAGGTTAGCTTTGACAGCCCTAATTCTTACCACTGATCAAGCTGCCTAGTGCATGCATTTACATTTTCATGTATATCTATACAACTGAGTAGCATTCCTGTCGTGGCTTATTGTTGGCAAAAGACGTCTGGGATTTAGCTTGCAGGAGTTGTGACAGGCTTGCCTTGCCTGCTCTGTGTGAGATCAGCTTCTCTGTCACTGTGAAAGGCAGACTGTATCAAGATGAGCCCCAGACTCTTAAGTTCATGGTCTGACCCTTGGGGGCAACAAATGGCTTTGTGGACACTTTTTCAAGTGCCTGTGGCCCATTCCCAATGCTGCTACAAGACTGAGTCCAATTCCGCCCCATGTGCTGATCGCAATCTTGTGCCCCTTGCTAAATTTTATGGCTACTGTCAGTGGCCTTGGAAAAATCCCTGCAGTTAAAGACATATAAAATGTCTTTAGTTGGTGTGATGGTTCCATGGCCTTTGTAACCTTAGTGTCACATGCAGTCTAAATCTAATGCTTGACAGCCTGTGTGTTGGCCTCTCAGACATGCATGGCAGAGCCTAAGAACATATGACTGACCATTAAAGCAACCATCTCCCTGTGGTAAGCTCTGGCAGTCCTGACATCTCAGTCCATCAACAGGCCCACCCTGCAGTAAGGGTTTCACTTTTTAACTCCCACGCTGCAGTACACTGTGAAGAGCACCTACAACTGCATGGACCAGCTGTTTGTGCAGCCTGCTTTACTTATCAACATGAAAATGTGGCTCTGTCCACTGACAAGCCTGCTCTAGAGTTGACAACAATACAGTTTAACTCAAGCTTGGTAAAATATGCCTGACACAATGGACTTTCATCCCACTCCTGCTGTTCATTGACAACTCTAGTGGGTAGTTATGTTGTGATGTAATGTAGATATCAGTTTTTTGTTCCTTTTTGTTTTGTTTTATTTTTCAGTGTTGATGCTATTATTAACATTAGGGTTGGTGATGTTGGTAGTGGAAACTGCATAAATAAACTAGAAAAGCACTCCGAGAGCACAAACCTGCACCAAGGCAATATAGGGTCACTGACCCAATATAAATTCCAGAAGGTGTTCCTGGATCACCACCAAAATTTAATCTTCTGTTCCTTGGCCTAATATCCACATTGTCTGAAAATTTCTTCCAAATCCGTGCAATACTTATCATGCTCACAGACAAACAAATAGATAGACAGACAAACGGCAGCAAAAACATAACCTCCTTGGTGGAGGTAATAAATAAATAGATTGATAAAACACTAATGCAGTCGCCATAAGTGACTGCAAAAAGTTTTGTTAAAATGATGCTCAAACCATCAAGTGCTCTTTTGATTTCTGTTATTTCATAATCTGTGGCTCTGAGAGGTGACTTACCCATATGGTGCATTAGCAGCATACATTTCTGCACTTTGTAACTTGTTACTGCAATCATTGGAATTTATGAAAATTAATCCAACACATTTTTTTTTGTAACAAGAGAGTACACTTGCTCCCACACAAACACTCCTTTAAATCAGTTTAGACAGCTGATGTGATATCTGGTAGAGAGATGCCTCAACCTTTCTGTGCCGGGGAAATGAGGTAAGTTTTCCTGACACCTCTAATGTGTTTCACACAGCCAACTGATATCATAGACACAAAACTGACTTACATTGATTTTGTGTTGCTGATAAACAATCATGAGAAACTTCACATAAGGCAGGTGGAAGCCTGATCAAGAGACTGTTACTTCAGCTGGTACTCCACTTTTCTTAATGCTTAAAAAATATTTTTTACCACTTAAAATACATGGAACTCATTCATTTTATGGAGTTTCATGGTGGGATGTGCATGTATTTCATTAATACATTCAACTGAAAGCTAAATGAGATGAGGGGAGATTCTGATGCAACTCAGGGGCAACCTGACAGCAAATTTGTGTGGCAAATGAAGCTACATCAGAGAGGTAGTGCTAGAACAGCAAACATAATTAAAGTGATTGGAATTAAACACTCCCCTCTTCTTGAGGCTCGAGGCACTGTGGATTCCCACCAATTTCAAAACACTAAATGTGCCTATGGCCATTACTCCTTACCTCGGAAAACTAATACTTTAAGTAGAGTTAAGCAGAAAGACATGCAGCCTCCAAACTGTGGTGCCAATGGAAAATGTTCTGGAATGTGACTTTCCTGTTCCGCCAATACCAACAACACAGATACCAAAGGAGATGGGCAAGGCTGTTTAATGAACATAATAGGGAGCCTGTAGGGACCACATTGAAATTTACAAGTGATGGAGTAAAAGTCATGGATTCATTTGCATTTCATTGATGTAGGCAAGGGTGTTTTCATCTGTCCTTTTGCCATTTACAATCTATGAAAGTCTTTTCTATCAGCAGAAGATATTGCACAACCTTTTTGAGATCCTATAGCTCTGTGATGTGTGTTTGTGTGTGTGCGTGTGTCTAGAGATTGATTGATTGTATTTGACATGTTTCATGAAGAGGGTGTCCTTTTAAATATCTTGTGGTGTTACTGTCTATTAGCTCTCTTTATCTGTGCATCAGCGAGAGGGTAACAACATTCAGTGAACATGCAGACGGTTAGAAATACCCAGAGAAAATCTAAAACATGTCCGAAGAGACCACAGTACAGTCAAATTAAAGGCTTACACTCAAATTCTGTAGTCATAATAATCATCATAATCATATCTTTGAGTTTATGTCAGAATTAGTATGCAACATTGAATCTGTCTAGTTATTTGTTCCCAAGTGTGCTCTGTGTATGAAGTATTAGTAAGATCTCATTGATTGACACACAAGTCCTTTCAAAAGGAACAATACATTTTATCCGATTTACAACTTTTCAAGGCCATTGATGTTTTCCATTTGTAAAAATAGAATCACAAACAAAAGCCAAGTCTGCCACCCAAATTCTGACATTCATATATAATTACACGTCAGTGAATCAATTAATCACAGCTTGCCCTGTTTCTCTCTTCTGCTCACGCTCAGTCTCCTGGCCAACTGCTCATACAGAAACCACAGGAATAAAGAGGCCTAGTAGTAGAGTATCCTCTGCCAGTGTTTACTCATGCAAACCCCAACTCTGTGGAAGTCAATACAGATTAACTGATTTCAACTCCATGTTTGTATTGCATGACAACAACTAAAAGAAAGAAAGAAATTAAAAAGAAAGAAAGCAACAAGAACAACCTCTATCAGCTTTTGTAGGAGAGCTGAACGGCTGTAATCATGTCTTGTACCGGCAGGACTAGAGCTGTGAGGGGCTGCTTTGTGTGTGTCATGTTCCTGAAAGTTTATGCAGATTTTATGCACACACCTGTGCAGAGTGTGTGAAGAGTGTACACAGGTGGGCTCATCCATCCAGCAGGTGCAACCACCACTAGCATACGACCAGAGACTGCTCACCCATAAAAAATCACACAGATCCCTAACTGCATTCTCAATATGGTGTGATATTCCACAGGCCACAATCATACATACACAAACTGCATATTGGATAGAAAAGATGAAGTCTATTGTAGATGCTACTCTATAATTCACTGGCAAATGAAAACAGATAAGTCCTCATTGTCTGCCTAACACCTAATGTGAATGTTACTGGTCTGAGTGGACATGCTGCTTGCTGTGCCAAGGAGCTCAAAATCCCATTATGAGGAGAATGATGAGAGTGGGTGTGTAAGAGGAGAGCAACAGTTTCAGTTAGCCTTTATCTTGTTTTCCCCTTAGCAGACTGATTGACCGGTGTCTACTCGACAGCCTCCCAAACAATCAATGGTCCTCATCTATTAAGATGGGCTCAGATTGAAAGTGGTGATCTTTGGGAGAGTCGAGTGGGGGGAAGGTAACCATGCACTGGCTCACTGTGTGTGGATTTCATGTGCTTGTGCTTGTTTCGCAATGTGATTTTCTCCCACAAACGTATGTGCTATACAAATGCCATTCTCCAATATGTCCAAATTATGCAAAGGACCCCTGATATGGGGTTGAAATATCAGAGCGCATCATTGCTGACAAATACAGCATTGGCCACGGCAGCCTATATTTGCCCTTCACTTTGAGTACCAAGGCCTGGGTGAGCGGGCCAAGCAATCCCATTTCCCCTTGACAGATAGTTATGGATTTGATTGCTCTCCGTTCTGCCCTTATGATATGTTGACTGCCTCTCAAACTTGTGATTTCCCCCTTCTCGGCTTTTGGATCTTGCTGTGTGGATTTATCTACTTTTTCCATTTATGGCTGAACATTCCTGGGCATAATGAATATATATATATTTCGCAGTGGCACTGGCCAATAAAAGACTGGAAATATTACTGTGTCTAAGTTTCTACAGAACACCATAAATTCAACCTGGACCTTGAGTGAATATTCCTCTGCTCTCTCTCTCTCTCTCCCTCTCTCTCTTCTCCCCCTCTCTCTCTTTCATTTTTCTCTTTCCTTATGTCTTTCTTTTTCATGTTCTCTCTCTCTCTCTCTCTCTCTATCTATCTATCTCTCTCTCTTTCTCTCTCTCTCTCTTTCTCTCTCCCACACACACACATTAATTTCTTCTCCATCTGTCTGTATTTCCACATCTTATGTTTGACTATAAGAGCCATAACAGTATAATAAAGAACAAGATACTTTTTATAAACCCAGAAGATGACCCCAGCACACTGACTGTTCCCCGCCTGAGTGTCTGGCAGAAAGGTCTATATTATCCACTTTTACAATCATGTCTAGACTGAAGAGCGCTGTGATTGTTGCTGCAGCATAGTCATGTAAAGTGGCCTCAATTGCTCTTGTGATTTTTTCTCTCCCAATACAGTGAGCATCAGTGCATAGGCCTTTATATAAGGGAAGACCAGCTGAATACCAACAAAGGCAAACTTTGATTTGAAAGTGATTGCATGCTTAAATTGGCGGCTGGTTTGTGATCTAAAAATGATGTGAATGGTTGTGTACTTAAAAAAAATGATGTAAGAATTTGCCAGTATTTCAGTTATTCCTTTTATAAAACCAATTAAAAAGAAAAAAAAAACCTTGTGCCCAGGGCAGGATTCAAAAGGGTTGGTTTTATGTTATGTTAGTAACGTGTCATGAGTGTGTTTTGGGTGTGCCGGTGAGAGCCATCTCCTATTGCCTTTAAGGGCCAAGAACACCTGAACCTTTGCTTGCTGGTTACACACTTCTGCAGATCCAGATGCACTAACTAATGAATTTAAACATCAAATACTTACATGGTCTAATAATGTAGATAATTAAGGCTATATTATATTTATAAACTGAGTAGTTTTAAGCCTTTTAGATCCCTGAAGAATTATTTACATTTCATCAAATGCATTTTTCCTCCATTTTGCCCTCACTTGTTTCTTCTATGTACTTGCTCTGGCTCCACAAACAGAATTCCCTCAGCAAATCACAGCAATGTTTAGAATGACACTTTAACAAAACATCAACAATCTTCCATATCTTAATGTCTAGTTTTATCTTCAGTATTTTGCATAATTGTGAGCTTTAGTCTATTTGGATAAGCCCATGCGTAGCCTATGTTGAGACACATCTTCGTGGCCATTATAAAGATTTTTTGGTAACACTTTCTATGAACCCAGTATTCATAAAGCATTATAAATGTATTCATAAATGGTTATGATGCATTCATAAAGCCTTATAACCAATGACATTAGTATTCATAACAGTTTATACAATCTCATGACTGTACCCATAAGGCATAATAATGTTATCATGTAAGCCTTATCATATAAAACTTGAAATGTCACAAAGCCTTATAAGCTTCTTTGGCCTTTTGATATGAGGGAAATATACCACGTTATTTATTGTCTGTAATGGTGCCTTATTGATTTTCAAGAGTATTTATATGTTCATCTCACTTTTCTTAGAGTATGCACAAGTGCTTGTAACCCTTTATTATTTGGCATGAGGAATTGGACATATAAAAGGACAATTAACAAACTAAAGCTTTATAATGCTTTGTGACACTTGTGGCTTCTATGATATTACTATAATGCGTTATGAGTAGAGTCATTAGAATGTGTAAACAGTTATGAACACTAATGTCATTAGTTATAAAGCTTTATGAATGCATCATAACCCTTTACGAATATGTTTATAATGCTTTATGCACCAGACCACTCTTCTTTTTGCTGGTACACCTGTGAGGGCCTGTTTAAAATAACATACCTGTTTGATGTGAAAAACAACAGTGTGCTGGTATGAAAGATGTGATGACAGCTTGCACTGGGTGCAAAAGCACCATTTGCATGATAGGGCCCATGGGCTTGCATGTTGATATGATTGTGTAGACATACAGGATTTTTAGCGCCTGTTCAAATAGTCTGTACAGATTGATAAATGTTTTATGGTTCCAATAAACCCCGATGTTGGCCTGCATGGTTGTACCTCAAAGCCTATATAATTTCACTGCAAAATTATCTGCTCCATTGTCACAGGTCAAACATACAGAGCAATCAAGTGGCAAAGTCAAGCCACAATTATGTTCATTTGGACACACTCACACACACACACACACTCACATCTAGTGTATGTGTACATACAGTGTAATACTGGCGATCGGACACCAGTGTAGTGTAAGGCTTGACTGGTGACAAATGAGGCGACTGCAAAAACTTGCACTGCAATAACCTGAAATAATGGAGGCCGACCTCTGGGCTGTCACCCCTATCTTTACGTTGATTACACCAACAAAGAGGCCATGCTCTTGTCACCTAGGCAAGCACTCACACCTACACAGCCACACAACCATGCTCTTTCTCTCTCTCTCTCACTCACACACACACATACACTCATACTTATACACACACATTCACTAAAACACGGCCCTTTCACACACACACACACACACACACACACACACACACACACACACACACACACTCACAAACTCCTACAAGGCCACACAATCATACGTTCTCTCTCTCTCTCTCTCTCTCTCTCTCTCCCACACGCACACACACATACACAAACACTAACAAACTCAATATCCCACTGGAATCATGTAGCTTGTTCAATGAAGCCTTTTTCTACAGAGTGCATAATAGTGCAATTGTGAACAAATGGCATGTTATCTAACTCTAAAACAAAGAACTACAGGACGCATGATGAGACTCTTTACCATGTCATCACTACCACAGTCATCAGATCGCAAACAACTGTCTAGAACTCACTGTTCTTCTGTGAGGCTCCATTGGTATTAAAAGACACAGCCAGTGTGTACCACATTTAGAACAGCAGAGCAGCTACACACTTTTTAAATCAAGTTTAATAGCTTGAGAGAGAGGCAGGACATTAGGTGATCACTCCCAGGCAAAGCATTCTGGGAAGGGAATCTATTTCACTCTAAGGTACATGGCATGGACCAGTGACTGCCCAGCACAAATTTGTTTGCCTCTTAACACTGAAACAGGTAATGCATCTGTGAATGTATCTGTTGTGACTTGCATTTTAAAAGAACTTCCAGGTATTTCACATCCGTGTACGTATATTGAGTTTTCTTTTTAAAAGTAATTGGTCCCATTACAATTGAGTACATCATCTTGCCATGGTCAAATGACCAAGATATCACAGTCAAACATCTGCCTCAAACGGATCGGTCTGCACTGATTTATAATGTTTTAAAATTGCATCACATCCCCGTAGAGTTGAGCACATCTACATTACACAGAGAGAGGGAGCATATATCAGAAGATGAGTCTGATTTAGCATTTCACTCAGGCTCCTCCAGACAGTTCAATTATTTAGAAGTGCCTTTTTTGCTCAACTTCTTTCAGCAATAAGGAAGCTTATACTTTTTTTCCCTTCTTCTTCTTCTTTCCGTCTTTCTTTTCGCTCCCTCTCACTTCACTGGTTGAGTGGTGCCAGAGTGAATAAGGGGGAAAAAAAGCTCTGTCTCCATGGCTGCATCTCCACATAAGCTTTTTTTATTGAAAATGAGAAAGGATAGAAGAGACAGCAATAAGCAAAGCAGTTCAGTCTCCTGCAGGGTTTACTGCCTGACCTCATTAGAAACAATAGACCTTTGAGAGGCCTTTAAATGCCCAGTTAACCGGCAGTACAGATGATCAGTGTCAAATATCTCAATGAAAGACTGAGAGAAGCCTGTTTGGCACCGCTGATAAAGAAGCAGCTGAAAGAAGGACACAGTGGGACTGGAAAAACAAATAAAGTCAGAGGCAGAGAAAAGAGGGGAGATGTGGGTATGAGCTGTAACCTCGCTGGAGAGATAGAGGTCAAACTTCAAACCCCTTCTCCTTTGTTATCCTATATTCTACACCTCGCCATGCTATCCTTTACGCCCCACACTCTCCTCTCCCCACAGCATGCAGCTGATCTGGACCTCAACTCTTATCTCTCCTTGTCTCCTCCAGCTCTTGGCTTTCCCTTCAGTGAAAGGACAACTTAGTTGTTTAAAACATTCCACAGTTGCACAAACGCAGCATGCAAAACGATGCATTGTTTTCAATGAGAATACAACATTCCAAAAATGGTTGTGTCAAGCAGAATCATTTTCTCGTTTGTCCAAATTTCTCAATTCAATGAGGATTATTTTAACAATATTCATTCAGCTTGTTTCTTCTTGAGTTAAATACTTTTTAGGATCTCATTTTGTGTATGTGAGTGCTGTGCTCCTGTCCCACTGTTTAACATGCTTCAGTGTGCTTGGCCCCTCTGCGCTGGTCCCTCCTGGGGCCTCCCAGCAGTCTGCACCATATGCTGCCTCACACTACTGCTATTACCAAAGCAAAATTAATGAACGTCAAAAAACAAACCCTGCGACGGGAGATTGAGTGCAGCACAAACTGCAGGCTGCAAACACCCGACCAAAACAATTCACAATAGGAAAACAGAGCGGCATGCAAAAACAGGCAGATATTTGGTGGACAGCTGCTGTGATGGCTCATATTTGATTGGTTTGAGAGGCCCTGGGTCATCGGTGTGCTCTCCTTTGTGGAATAGGAATGGCCTGCTGTGAACTGAGTGGTGGCAACCCCTTCATCATCCTGATTGCTTTGAATCCTCTTCACAGGGTAAACAGATGTATTCTCATGCCATCCAGATCTGTTCCAGATTCATCTATTGCATTTTACTATGCTTACTAAACACATCTGTGGTGCATTCTACAGCAATCTCAAAACTTGCAGATGAACCCAGTACACCAAATCAAAACCCAGTACACCAAATCAAGAGTTCAGATGCAAATTCTCAGATGCTCTGAGTCCAATTTGCGATGAATTTACAGAAATATATTTATATAATTTTGATCAACTTTATTATGAGTCCAACTACAATTGGATTGTTTTGGCTTATTTTGTTTTTACTTCATAATAACATTCAAATTGCAGTTTGATAGAGATTACTTGGAAAATATTATAAAATCAACCAAATTTTTGCATATTTCTGAAGATGGACTTAGAGGGTTTTGCAATCTGAACTCTTCAAATACAGTCAAACCCATTAGAGGCAGTTTCACAAATTAGCAACAACAAAGTAATAAATTACCCAGGCTAACGCCGCCTAGTACCTCCACTCAATAATGCAAACGTACTAGTCAGGGAACTCTCTAAAGGCTTCGGTTTGCTTTGAATACATTTTTATCTTCAATCAGCAAGCAGAAATTTAAGGCAGAACCAATAGGTTTAAAGTTTAAACAAAGTTTCCACCCAAGTTCCCAAAGTAAACATCTGCCTACTGAGAGTCCCCAAACTCTTTGCAAAGCAGAAGAGCCTTGTCTACCAAGCTAGTAATGAGGTACCTATTAAAAGCAAATCATAGAAATAAAAACAATATTAATTTATAAATATTTTGTTTTTCACACAGCAGAACATGATATACTAGTAATTCTGTTCATCAGTGCCATAAGATCAAATATTTGTTTCCTGCAATTTGTCCTACACGCACAAAGAATAGGTCCAGTAAGTCCAGCCAGTCTTTCCCTGCTCCGTTTCAGTCAGGGAATGATGGGATGACTGTGGAATCATGTTTTGTCAGCACATGAGCTACTGGTTTCAGAACAGTTATGCTGCTAGAGCCTGAAAATGTGCAGTAAATGATCAGTTAGGGTGTCCATAATAGGCTGACAGTCCTCAAGGGTTCCCGTTTTGTCTGACATGCTCTATTAGTATAATTATTGGTAGCAATCTGCTGTATTGGTCCAATAGAATGTGTAAGCATCAAACCATATATCATTTAAGCAAGGCAAATATGGTTGATCAGTTCTATTGACTGTCTTGATTATTTCTCGCACAGACATATCATTTTAGACAAATGAGTTTGAGGAACACCTCTGACATACACCGCCACCATCTTCATTATGACTAATAATAGCTGGACACTGGAGGCCCATATTATTGGAACCACTTGGATGACTATTACAATAGTGTGCTTGTCTCTCAGTGCTCTCTCTTCTTTCTGTCTCTCTGTCCCCCTCTTTCTCTTGCTCTCTCTCTCTCACTCTCTCTCACTCTCTAACACACACGCTCATTCTCTTTGTCCCTGTATGTCCCCTTGACTAATGCTTTTTAAAAGTCATACATGAAGCAGCTTTGCTGACACAGTCATGGATCACTAGAGCATTAGTGCTGCGTGGTGACGTGATGTAAGGCATGTATGGAGAGATGCAGACCACGGGGACCTGTAATCCCTCATCTTAGATCACTGCGTCGCTGCCCCCTCAATCTGCTCCGGGCCCGCTGTAATAGGATGTGTTCAGCAATCTGGCCACGTGCGTTGCGGCGGGGAGAGGGATGGTGAGCGGGCAGACAGGCATTTCCTGTGGGAGCGGACGGCTGCTGTGTGGATGCTCCTGACCTCAATCCAGCCACAAGCAGCAAATTCACCTGCAGGCTCCTCACCTTGCTCATGGAAGCCACAGCACTGCTCGCTTCTTTCTCTGCTCCACACAGCTTACGGACAACTGAGTCAACGTCTGTGTTTTGGTCTGTGCGTGCCTCGGTGGATGGATATGGCTGTCTCTGTGTCGGTATGAGTTTGTTTTTGTGTGTGTGTGTGTGTGTGCATGTTGGCAGCGGAGACAAAATAAATGGAATCTTTCCAGTAGATGGAGAAGGAAGGGAAAGATAGGAGGAGAGACTCTCTTTTCAAATGGTCTAAAAGTTCAAAACTGTCATTTTTAAATTCTGTAATCTCAAAAGCTACTTTCAGAAATCAGAAATACACACACAGCTCACCTAAACTACATTTTAGACCTTCAACATGTCTTCACATATATATTTTTCAGCTAACAGTATCTGTACAATATAAGCCTTTGTAAATACATCACAAGTCAGCTGTGGCTGGCAAAAAAAAAAAATCATGCCTAGAGAGCATTGTGTTTCAACTGCTCCAGCTAGGGTCTTGACCTCCGGTTGTATAACACTCTTACTCTTAAATACAGTTCCAATGAGCCCAGATCAGTAAGGGCAGCCTAGGGGTTGTCCACACAGGGCTGAACATTAATCCAGGGGTAAGGCCCAGGCTCTGTACACAAACTACAGTCCATGTGGTGAGCATTCAGGCACTGTTAAGCCTGTGTTAAGGACTCTTAGCCTGCTAGCCTCTGGACATGGCTCGCTCCTCCACACAGTCCTACCCATGCAGGCAAAACCTGGACCATCTATGAGATCGCTTTAAATGGATCAAGGATTGGAGCTTAAGGCCTCACACCCATTGCCAGATCATACTACAGCCCCCTCTCTCTCAGTGTTTTGCACGGCTCGCTCAGGTTCAAATCCAAGACAACTGTAACCTTTGGCTAAAGCTCCCAAGGAGCAGGTGTATATCCAAGTGCTCTCTGACCTTTTGAGTCCTCCAGGGGAAACAAACACAGCTGGATCTTCTCCAGCCATTTCTCTAATGCCCACACACACTTGGAGCTAGCCATGATTGTATTTAGAAGTCCCCAATAAGATGTGCTCCAGGGGGCTGTAGTGTCATCAGGTTCAGCCCCCACGCTAGCATGCTTCTATACATAGAAATGAAATGTAGCTGCAGCCCATTACTCTCACAGGACTCTGATGGATATTAGTTATACATGAACAAAAGACACACACACACGCACACACACACACACACACTGACAGAGATGGGAGTGTGTAGCAGAAAAACACCATGCTTGGACTTGTAAGACTACCTCTTGGATGTGTTGTGCTTTGTTGGATGGCCTCTAATACTTGTTTCAGTGAGTCCATGAGCGGCCGTGCACCCAGGATATAATTACCTGAGTTCAGCCTCTGCCGGCTGCCTGTGCTCTTCAGCCCCCTCAGTGGAAAGTGGGTTTGCTGTCTGTCAGTGCTGACAAGGTAATGGCAGCCCCACTCTCCCCGGTGATGGGTAATAAGGAGCAGGGGCCCTACAGGCACAGATAAAGGGGGTGGGGGGGTGGGGAAGTGAACTGAGCTGCGGGGGCTAGGTTTGGGCTGGGGGGCAGGAGAAGGAGATTGAAAGAGCTATGCGGCATACATGGAGCTCTGCAGTGCTACAGTTTGCTGAAATCATTATTTTGAAATGGATTCAACATCATGGAGATTTTTTACAGTGCTGGTCAGTATTCTGACACCCTCACCTGGATTGATTGAAACATAAAATACTCAGAAGTTGTTTGTAAAGCCCATTCAAGCAAATATCACAAGTTTGACAACTTGTATCATAATCAGACAGTGGTCACTTCCAGGCTGCATATTTTGCTCTAAATCTTGAAATACATGAAACTTGTGAATTGTTCAGCTTCAGTGGATGATGTCGTTGATGGTGACGATCTTGTCAACCTAGCAAAATTAAAGCCATTAATTGAGATTTCTACATGTACAAGGACAGAATACTTATGGAAAAAGGGAGAATATGACTCTTCACAGATGCAGATTTTACAGTGAGGTGTATAAAACTGAAATGGCATGA